>JANTQA010000038.1:380000-929878 GCA_027625915.1 Anaeramoeba flamelloides
AGATGAAGGAAACAATCTCAAAAAACTTGAAGAATTGAAGAATTCAGAAAATGAAGAAGAAAAAGAAAATGAAAAGGAAAAAGAGGAAGAAACCAATTTAGAAGAAGAAAAAGAAGAAGAAGAAGAAGAAGAAGATGAAAAAGAAGATGAAAAAGAAGATGAAAAAAAAAAAGAAGAAGATGAAGAAGAAGAAGATGAAAAAGAAATTGAAAATGAAAATGAAAATGAAAAAGAAAATGAAAACGAGGAAGAAGAAGATTCAGAAGAAAAAAAAGAAGAAAAAAATAATTCATCCAAAACCCCAATTAAACTTAACATTGAATATGATCCCAAAACAAAAATAAATCTTACTTTTGATGATGAAAAAGAAGAAGAAGAAAAAGAAGAAGAAATAGAAACAAAAAAAAATGAAAAAGAAAATGATAATATAAATGAATTGGAAGAAAAAGAAAATGAAAAAGAAGAAGAAAAAAAAAAAGAAAATGAACATGAGAATTTAGAAGAGATTGAAGAAAAAGAAAAAGAAAAAGAAGAAGAAGAAAAAGAAAAAGAACAAGAAAAAAAAAAAGAGGAAAAAACCAATTCAGAGGAAGAAAAAAAAGAAGAAAAAAACGAAACACCTAAAACACCAATCAAACTTAACATTGAATATGATCCTAAAACAAAAATAAATCTTACTTTTGATGAAGAAGATGAAAAAGGAGAAGATAAAAAAACAAGAAATCAAGAAGAAACCAAAGAAAATGAAAATGAAAATGAAAATGAAAAAGAGAAAGAAAAAGAAAAAGATGAAGATGAAGAAGAAGAAGAAGAAAAGGAAAAAGAAGAAGAAGAAGAAGAAGAAGGAGAAGGAGAAAAAAAAGAGAAAGAAAATGAAAATGAGAATTTAGAAGAGAAAGAAAATCAAAAAGAAGAAGAAAAAGAAAAAGAGATTGAAAAAGAAGAAGAAACAAATTCAGAGGAAGAAAAAGAAGAAGAAAAAATTTCCAAAGAAGAAGAAAAAAAAGAAACACTTAAAACCCCAATCAAACTTAACATTGAATATGATCCTAAAATAAAGATAAATATTATTTTTCATGACGAAAGTGAAGAAGAAAAAAAAGAAAGAACTAAAAAAACACAAGATGATAAAAAAAAAAATCAGAAACTTCCAGAGCGTGCACCTAGACCAAAAATCCAAATTTTAAATAAAAAAAAAGATGAAAAACCAAAAAAAATAAATAATTCATTTAAAAATGAAAATAAAGATAAAAAACAAGAGGAACCAATCGAAAAGCATGAAGAAAAATTGAAACAAAATGAGAATGAAGAAAAAAAATTAGAAAAAAAAGAAAAAAGAGAAGAAAAAGAAAATGAAAAAGAAAAAGAAGAAGAAACAAAAGAAAATGAAAATGATAATTTAGAAGAAAAAGAAGAAAAAGAAAAAGAAAAAGAAGAAGAGATTGAAAAAGAAGAAGAAACCAATTCAGAAGAAGAAAAAGAAGAAGAAAATGAAAATGAATTGGATGAAAAAGAGGAAGAAGAAAAGGAAGAAGAAAAAATTTCCAAAGAAGAAGAAAAAAACGAAACACCTAAAACCCCAATAAAACTAAACATTGAATATGATCCTAAAATAAAATTAAATATTATCTTTGATGATGAAAATGGGGAAGATAAAAAAACTAGAAAAGAAGAAGAAGAAGAAGAAGAAAATGAAGAAGAAGAAAATGAAAAAGAAGAAGAAGAAGAAGAAAAAGAGAAAGAAAATGAAAATGAGAATTTAGAAGAGAAAGAAAATCAAAAAGAAGAAGAAAAAGAAGAAGAAAAAAAAAAAGAAAAAGAAGAAGAAAAAGAAGAAGAAAATGAAGAAGAAGAGAAAAAAGAAGAAAAAAAAGAAGAAAAAGAAGAAAAAAAAGATGAAAAAAACAAAATATCCAAAGAAGAAGAAAAAAAAGAAACACCTAAAACACCAATAAAACTTAATATAGAATATGATCCTAAAATAAAAATAAATATTATCTTTGATGATGAAAATGGAGAAGATAAGAAAGCTAGAAATCAAAAAGAAGATGAAAAAGAAATTGTAAAAGAAGAAGAAAAACAAAAAGAAGAGGAAGTAAATGAAAAAGAAGAAGAAAAAGAGATTGAAAAAGAAGAAGATTTAATTTCAAAAGAAGAAAAAAAAGAAGAAAAAATTTCCAAAAAAGAAGAAAAAGAAGAAACACCTAAAACACCAATAAAACTTAATATCGAATATGATCCAAAAATAAAGATAAATATTATTTTTCAAGACGAAAGTGAAGAAGAAAAAAAAGAAGGAACTAAAAAAACACAAGATAATAAAAACAAAAATCAGAAACTTCCAGAGCGTGCACCTAGACCAAAAAACTTTGTTTTAAATAAAAATAAAAAATAAAAATAAAATAAAAATACTGAACAGATATAAATAACAAGTAAGGAAGGATTTATAAATTGAATTATTTAAAAGCAAAACCTAATCAAACAATTTTGAGATTTTTAAACTAAAAAGAAATTTTTTAAAACCATTAGAATATAAATTAAATAAAAATAAACAAATAATTTTCTTTTTTTTTTTAAAAAAAATTAAATTTACTTATTTATATATATTTATATATGTAGTGAAAAATTTGAACAAATATTTTAATAAAAAATTATAACTTTTCAAATCTATTCACTTTTTTTACCTTTACTATATAATTCTACATTAAAAAATTTTTAATTAGTTTCTAAAAATAAATCAAAATTAATAAATTATATTTTTTTTTCAAAATTACTGTTCCTTTTTTTAATTACTTAAATCCATAATTTTTAAATAGACAACCAATTTTCGTGTATTCTAAAATTTTACAGTAGGGTTGCTATGGCTGTTTCAATTGTTTTCAAAATTAGTTTTTGAACAATACTTTGTATAAAATCAATTATTTATCTATATATATATATATTTTAATTAAAAATAACACATTTTCTTTGAGAAAATTTTAAGTAAATAAATTTTGATAAATACAGATAAGAAAGTGATTGTCAAACTAAAAAGTTTAAGATGGTACTGTAGTCAATGTGGAATGATATTGGGAAATCATTTAGTAATTAATGAAAAGTTTGGAAATTTTCTGATTTTCTTATTTCCAATTCTCACAAAGTTAAATAACCGGTATTTTACTAATAAATTTGTCTTTGAAAATGATATTTAAAGTTATTTTAGAATAGTTTAACCAAAAATTATACAGTGTTGTTTAATTGATAACAATGAGAATTGTGAATGTCTCAATTTAAAATCAATCATAAGTATATTTTGGTATTAAGGAACCAAAATACTTATTCAAGAAAAACTAAAAAAAAAAGTGCATCAAATTATGCGTACTGTTTGAAAATGGCATAAATTCCATTTCATTATTCAAAACAATGTCTAAATACAAATACGATTTTTTTCTCTTCCAAAGAAATCAATATCATTTTTCAAAAAATAAAAAATGTCTAGTATTTTTTGTTTGAAAAAAAGAGCATTTATAAAGTAGAATTCCAAAAAGAGAAAAAAAACAAATTATCATTTAAGAAAAAAAAAAAATCATTGCTTTTTTTACTATATACGTCAAGTAAAGAAATTTTAGAGTATGTTCAAAATGATTCATTGTTAAGAAAGCCAGGTGCATGCAGGTTTTTAAGTTTGAGTGTTTTCGGAATTGACTGAAAAGGGTGGAATAAAAGAGGAAATAGATCTCATTGAAAGGATCGACGATCTAGTTTGTCTCTAAAAAATTTAAACCAAGTTTTATCTCATCCAATGATGAAAATTTAAAAATTAACTTCAATGTTTTCAACAACTCCATTGTGAGAAAAAGACACTTTCGAGACAAAGTACTCCAAAGTATTATAAAAAAATAGAAAACTATTTTTTGTAATAGTTTTTTGTTCTGCTGAGTTGAAAAAATACATAGAAACTCATATTGTTTCATATTATTTAACAGTGACTTTTATGTTTCCTCGTTTTGATATTCCTTCTGGACTCAAAATAATGATATTGTCAGTGTGCTACGGTGATATTAATCTTCGTTCTTCGAACTCATCAATATCCTCTTATATCACTTCCAACAATTCCAAATTTCTCGTTATTCTACGCCAAAATCGTCACATAATAAGGAGATTTTTTGTTTTACAAATCGTAATAATCAAGACAGATATTATATTATCAAATAATTGGATATTTTTTTTATTAAAGATTATAAAATTAATAATAAATATATACAACTTATGCTAACCTAACTTGAAAATCTCTTTTCTAAAGTAGAATTTTGAAAAAAAAAATAATAATTGAATTTCTTTTTTTTTTAAGAATCCTTAATATGGTTTGATTTAACAGTATTTATTGAAAAAATTATATCCAAATAATTCCTAAAGAAAATTTGATCAAAATATAAAAATATAAATCAAATATATTAAATATTAAATCACCACAAACAATATACCCCTAATAAAATTAGGCACTATTTTTTTCTGATTAATTTTTTTCTAAATCTAGCACGATAATTTAATTCAATTGGCCACTAGAATAATTTTTTTTAGAATAAAAACACTCTCAACTTTTGAATATCGAAAATATTTTTTGAAATTCTATGCACTTTTTTATTTTTTTTTGAAAAATTGGGGTTGAGAAAAGCTTTAAATCAAAGAATAAGCTAATATATTAAATTAGAATGCTTTTCCTGAGAGTTTATCTTTTTAGTTTAACTTTTTTTTAAATTTTACCATTTGAAACTAAAAAAAACATTTGAGGACCAAATTAGTCCCTTTTGTGAAAATAAAATTCCCATAATTTAGAATTTTTTTTAGTAAATAAGTTAAAAGAAGAAAGTGTATCTAAAAATATACATAATTTCAACTTTGAATTCAATGATTTTGTCAAAAAATGTTTTTACCAAAAATTTAAATTGAAATTTTATTAATTTTTATTTTTTTATTTAGTTTTTTTAATTTTTTTAATGGAAAGTATTTGATCAGTTTTCCATTTTTAGTTTTTTTTTTGGGTTGTAGAGACATATAACTCTGATAAAAAAAAATAAAATTTCTCAAAATTACTTTTATTTTTTTTTTCAATTATTTATGCTGTAATTTTAATAAAGAAATTAATAAAATTAAAAAGTTTTCATTTTTATTTATCTTTGGAGAATCTAGAATTAAAGAGAACCAAACTAATTTTTAAATAAATTTTCACTTATTTAAAATTCTGTTGGTGTTATGTTGGATCTATATAACTCTACACTCAAAAAAAAAAAAAAAAAACCTTATTAATAAATACAAATAATCAATCTTGGTTGAATATTCAAGACTCTTAGAAAGATAGAATTCTCCAATTTAATATAAAAAACAATTATGAAAAGATACTCTATTCAATTTTCATCTATAAATTCTTTCACAAGAAAAAATATTTTGAAATTCTCAAAGAAAAAGCAATAACCTATTTTTTTTTTTTTTATGTATCTTTTAATTCAGTTTTTTTACCTCTTATTTTTGAAAGCTGGTACGTTGATTAATAAGAAAGCCAATACCAACTTATTACACTTTTCGTTTGTTCATTACTTTTTTTTTTTTTTTTTACTTTTCTTGATTAAGGGAAAAGTGTTTGGTTATGTGAAAGTTTATAATTAAAGTATGTTGCTATTGAAAGTAAATTATATCTATGGGCCTATTGTTCAAATGACTCAAAAAAATCCTCTTAGTAAAATAGTACTTTTGGTGCTCTTATTAATTAAAAATATTCCTTGTCTTGGATAAAATTCATAATTTTAGAAAAAAATATGTGTTTTTTGATATAAATTTAAAGAATGAATTATTAATATCAAGACCTCAAAGTTGGAAAATGAATTTCTTAAATTTGTAGCTGTAATGTAGTTAATTAGCTAAATAATTCCAATTTTTTGAATAAATATAAATAATTAACCCCGAGATTATATTGAACAAATTATTATCACTAATTGAAAATATATTAAAAACTCCAAACTGGCTTCATAAAAAAGGAAACTACTAATCTACCTTTAGATTTTTATGTTGATGATTATTAAGTTTATTTTTGAAATTAAAAAAATGAAAAAAAAGCATTTCTTTAAATGTTCTAAAATATGATTGTTTTTTTAAATAAATAGAATAATGTTATTTTAGTTTCTATTTTTAGATTTGGAAAAGGAATTAAAAAAAATTTTTCAAAATGAAAATTTTTAATTGAGATCATTAGTAAAAAATGTAACAATTTATTGTACAATAAGATTTATAATAGATTTTTTCGAATTATTTGAACACTGGTGTACTAATATCATTTACACCAAATTACAAGAATTCTTACATTATAGTCGCATTCACATAATGACGCTAATCCCTTGAGAACAATTATTCTTTTCAGCAAAGAACAAAATACTCCAATATTGAAGGAATATTGTGGTTGGACTAATCCCATAAAAATAGTTTGTTCTTCTTTTTTGATTTAAAATTTGATAGGATTTCTTTTTAAATGGATTTAAGGGTAAAAGATAGAGTAGGTGTGTTTTTGCAAAGGTTGTTCTTAGTTTTGTCTGTCTTGAAAGTCAATTGTATTAGAAAAATTCCTTTTGTGTTTTTATTCTTTCTTCTTTCGAAAAAAAAGGAGGATCAAATAAAAAAAAAAATGAAAAAAAAACAAAATTCAAATGGAAACTAAAAAAGATTTGTGTTACTTTTTTTATTATCTTTATCTTTTTGGTTTTTTTTGGTTTGGTAATAAATTCCAGCACAGTTCTCTAAAATTACCAAACTTTATTTTTTAAGATTTGTTGTAACACCTTTCTCAAATGATCCATTTCCATATTTTTTGTTGCGATCGCAAGAAGAAGGGTTTTATTACTCGTTTTGGAGATTTGTTCAATGATTTGCCTTGCCATGATTTGATACATCTGATCTCTTTTACGATCGCCTAATAAGGTTGTAAGAGAATATGTTGGTACATTTAAATTTTCTTCTGCAAGCTTATCTTTTTCTGCAGAAATGATTGATCCCATACTTTTTGTTTGGCTGACCCAAATAAAAATCCGATTTTCAAAAACGGAATAAATGATATCAGTCTTAAGATTGTCAATTTTTGTTTCAAAATGTTTTGTTTGGAAAGGTGGTAAATTTGTTTGCATATTTAAAAAAAAGAAAGATTTATATTGGAGAAAAAAATAAAAAAATGATAAAAATGTTTTAAACAATCACAACAAAGTATAAGAAAATTAAAGTTGAAAACAATAAAGGTTGAATAATTCATTCTTATATGAGGTGTATGTATGAACATAAGTAGAATTCATAATCTTTGCTCTCGAAATCAAAGCCAAAACCAAAAAGTATTAAAAATAAATAATCCTATGAAAAACTATATGTGTAATTTTATCACAATAAATACCGAAATATTCGATTTTGTGAGACAACTGTTATCTTTAGTCTTCGGTTTGAATCTAAATTAAATAATATTTTCAGATATTGTATTTACTTTTTGATTTAAGCGGGTGTTATTTTTTAAAAACCAAATGGGAATCTTGTCAAGATCTGGCGTAAAAATTTTTTTGTAATTTGTGTTTTCTGAGTTATGAAATGGATGAGCTAACCTTATCTAAGCAATTTATTAATTGAAGTCTCTTTTTTGAAATCCAAAATATGTATGTTTTAAATATAAAAAGAAAAAAAGAAACTTATTATTTTTATTAACAAACAAGTCTATTTTGGATTATGAGGGAAAACAGATTTTTCATTAAATGTTGGAAAACTATGATTTAGAAAGATATTTTTTTTTTATTTTATTTTTTTGAATAATTAATACAGTGATCAAAATAAAACGTGCACAAAGACCATAATCCGTGTTTCAAAATATTATCCGTGCTTTTTTTTATTCTTGTACCAAGGCAACATCCAATCTACTAACAAATAGTATACCTAAGTTTAAATCAATTTTGAAAGTAAAGTTCTGGTTATTTTCAGTAAAATTTAAATTATTAATGAAAATAGTTGAAAATTTTCAATAATATTCTCAATTTTTTTCGAATTTTTTGTTTTTTTGATGATAAAAATTTTCAAAAAATTTACTCTATTTTTTGAGATACATTTTGCAATTTGATCCTTCATTTTTAGAATTTCTTTTTAAATAATAGAACTTTAAGAAACCAATACCATATTTTTTTCCGTATTAATATTGTTTTTTTTGATTGTTTAATGTATTGGTCAACTATAACAAAAAAACACGCTTTTTATAATGAAACACTCATTATATTTTTTTGCACGGGTTATTTTGACTACAGTATTTCAATTCAAATCTCAGCCAAGAAAAACTAAATGAAGTATAGGTGATTCAATAAATGAATATTCGGTAGAAGCTTAACTACAGTTTATCAATTAAATTGGGATCTATTATGCAAAAAAAAAAATTTTAATTCTCGATGGTTTTGAAAAAGTTGTTTTCTCACTTTCCAAAAAAATTCTTAATTTTGCAAAATTTTTTTAACAAATTTTTTTGTCTTATTCACAAAATTCCTTTTAGCAAACAAAATCAGTTTTGGAATATTAAAAAAGATTTTGAATATTAAAATATAGTAAAACCCAAATACCTTTTATAAAAATTTTATTTTGAAAAATCAAATTATATTTCAATTTAGAACAAAAACACTCTTTCTGGTAAAATTTTTAAATGATTAAAAAACTTTAATGATTATAACTACTCTTCAGAAAAAAAAAAACAATTATATTTCAATTGGTCTCAATAAATCAATTTTTTTGGTTAAACAAAAGAATTATCTGAAAAAAGAAAAAAAATTCTTTTTTTAAATATTACAAACAATTACTTTTTATTGTATAACAATGAAGGGAAATGGTCATAAAAATGGCCAATAATTGTTAGAATGCGAGAGAAAATCATCAATTTAAATATTTTCTTTTTCCAAAAAAATGGAAAAATAAATTGATCTAACAAATAAAAATAGTTTTTTTTGGGTTTCTTAGCCGATCAGAAATTTTGGACACTAGATATTTACTAAAACTGTCAGTAGAGAATTTCACAAATAACACATTTAAAAATTGCACCTTGTTGTCATATAAACTCTGTTTCAGTCAAAGGGACCCAATGTTTTTTTCAAATATCAATTATATAAAATAATTGATATTTGAAGAACAAATAAGAAATAATTAGAATAATAGCACATCAAAGAATTGTTGATATATGTCTGATTGAAAACTAATTAATCAATATTTTTTCAAAAAAATTGAAAAACTCAAATTCTTAAGGACACGTATTGAGAAAAACAACAATGTTCGTTTTGAACTTTTACTGATAGTTGGATAATAAATAGGAAACATTTTTCACTTCATTTTTCATACTTTTCTTTTAGAAATCAAGTCCTCAAACGATTTTTGTTGGTATTTGTAGTCTCTATTTGAAAAAGGAAATGAAAATAAAGTGAAAATTTTTCACATTTATTCAACAAATATCAGGATGAAAGATCAAATAGAATTCAAATGTAAATCAATATAATTTCTCAACAAATATTTCCTTGGTTTCAATAAGCTTCGAATAATACCTTTTTACCAAGTGACTATTGATCTTGCAATGAAAAAAAATTTTGCAACTGATTGACGTTTTAAAAACAAAAACGAAAAAAAATAACAAAAATGTGAAAAAATGATTTCAATTTTGAAAATTTCTAAAATAAAAGTTTTTCTTCTAATATCTAGGCAAACCCTTTAAACATGTGTATTTCACCCATTTAACTGGGCCCCTTTGGCTGAAAAATAGTTTAGTACTTAACCCTTAAATAATTTTAATTTCCTTTTTGACAAAAGATTACATATTTTTCAATCATTTTACTAGGGTTTGTTAATCATATAATATTTAATAACACAAAAAAAAGAAATTAATTCGAATATAATTGATGAAAAAGCACACCCTTAGATTATTACAATCTACACCATGATAATATTTTAATATTTTTTTTTTTAAATATTTTATTAAAGCTATTTTTTCATAATCATAAGATACATTATATCACAATTAATTTAAAAATTGCTATATTGTAATATTTAACAAAGCTCCAACCCTCATATATATAAATATTACATACAAGATGAAAAGTAATGTTGTAATTTCCAGAAAAAATATTTTGAGAGATTTACAATGTATTTGTTTTGAATTACTATTTTTGCTTTTTAGATTTTCGTGACATAATATAAGTAAAATATCACTGTAAGTTTAAAAAAAAATGTAAAAACAAAAATTATTTTTTAAATTTTTTTATCAATCTGTCATTTTAACCCCCCAAAATAATAATAATAATAATTTTTATGAAAATTTGGAAAATTAACATTTTAAAAAAGTTTAATTTCGTTATTTTCATTGAAATTTATATTTAAATTGGGTTTCAGACAATTTCATAAAAGAATAATGAATTTAAAATAACATTGATTTTTTTTCTTTCAATTTATCGGTTTTATGCTAAATATCTTATCAATATTACGATAGAGACTTTTTTACAATCAATTTTCTAAGCTTGAATTAGCCACTGTTTTTTATTTTGTTCTGGTTAATATATTAGTTTGAAAAAAAAATATTTCATATCAAATTAAATTCTGACTAACTAAAAAAAATATAAATTCAGAATAACTCAAAGATATAAAAAAAAATGATTTTTAAGAAATTGCTAAAACCTATCCAAATTACAAAAAAATCAATCTGATTTTTGACAATTTGAATTTACAGAATACTACATAGAGTTATCATTTAAAAAAATCAAACGAATTTAATGGTTCCCTGTTAGTTTGGAATGGTAAAAATAAAATAATATTTTTAAAAATAAATTTAGAAAAAAAAAAGATTGAAAATTTTTTTGAATAAAATTTAGTTCAAGTAAATTCTTTTCAACATTTTATTTTTTTAAACACTAAAATCAATAAGAAAATAGAAATATTTTTTATATATTTTTTTATTTAACTGAAAAATATTGAACTTTATAGACAAATATTAATTAAAAGGGTATATATATATATATATATATATATACTTAATAAATAAAAATAAATTAAATCATAGAAAGAAGAAGAGGAAAGAAAAGAAAAATGTTATACATTCATGGTTCATAAATATTTGATAATTGAATTGATTTTTCATAATTACAATTATAATAGTTAAATTATATTTTCAATTTACTTTTTTTCTTTATAAAATAAAAATATTAAATAAATATTCATTATTTAAAGTTCAAAAAGAAAATCATAATTCTGAATAATCATTTTAAATAATTTATTTTCATTTAGTACAGTTTCTGGGTCCATCATTGAATTTTTTTTTGAGCACAATGTTGGTCCAAAAATTCTTGAAAGGTTGTCAATCGTCATTTTATTTACCTCGTGATTATCTGAAATTTTTATACATAAAGTACAAATAGTCTTGATTATTGTGCGATTGAGGCGGGGTAGTATAAACATCTTATCTTTTAATTGTTTTAATTGCACTTCTTCATCATATCCTATAATTCAAATAAAAAGTATAAACATGATACATATAAAAATTAAAATAAATTAGAATCTCTTTTTATTAAAAAATCTAAGAATAAGAATAAAATAAAATCAAAAGAGTGGAGTAAAATTTTCATTTTCTTAAGAAATAATAATTGATAATAATTGGTATAATATTATAATTTTGTTATATTTTTTAAATCTTGTTAAATCTATTTATTTCTCAAATGAATACAAAAAAAAAAAAAAACAGTTGATTATATTATCATGAATAAAATCAAGTAATCTTGTAAAAACTAAAATAAGTAATATCTAAACTTTTTCTATTTTTTTTTTTTTTTAATTTGTTTTAACATCTTTTTTAAAATTGCATATATATGTATATATTCTTTTTATTCTAAAAATTTTCAAATTGTAAACATTTTGCCGTGGATTATTCTTTTTTGTTTTTTAAATATATAATTCGCTTCCAAAAATGAAGATATTTTCATAAATTATTCAATAACAGTTTTGTTTTTTATTCATTTCTTTTTCTTTTTTTCAATTGTTCGGAAAAAAATGTAATTCTGTTTTTTTTTTCAGCTCTTTTGAAAAAAGTGGTGCTTCATAGTTTTAAAAAGTGCTCATCATAAATTGATAAATCTTTTAATTGGGGTGAGTTATGATTTGTAAAACTATTGGTAGGTTTTTCAAACAGTTATATTTGAAAATCATTATATTTATTCTCTCATCAAAATTATGAGATAAAAAAACAAAAATAATTAGGAAATAAAAACATTCTCTCATATTTCTCAAAGCAGTAGACAATATAATTCAAAGCGAATAATTTCATGTAACTGTTGGATTAATTCCCGACCTTTATAAAGAAGATTATGAACAAATTTGATCTGATGTTAAATTTAAAAGTTTTGAAAATACAATATTTTCAACTTTTGCTTTATAATGTATTTTTCCCCTTTATTCTGAAAATATAAATGAAAATTTTGTTCACACCCAAAGACAAATAATTATTCCCCATTACTTCAAAAAAAAAAAAAAAAAAAAATGTTTTAAAAAAATTACTTAAGATTCTGAGGATCTGTTCGTATAAATTGTTTGTTAAAATGGTTTCAGGGAATCCTCGTAATATTAATTTTAATAGCCCAGTATAGTTATGGATGTTGCTCTTATCCTTATAAACGATTTTTCTTCCTTCATTAAAGTCTTTTCTGAGTAACTCAATCTCACTAAGTTGGCCTGATATTCGAAAAATACCTTCTTCATTAATCCCTATTTTTTTGGTAATTTTTCAAAAAAAAAAAAAAAAGAGAATTTCAAAAAGAAAAAAGAAGAATTATTAAAATTAAATTATTCGTTTCATTAATAAGGAAAATGTTACCATGTTCTTCAATAACTGAAGCAAGCTCTTGGATAATTTTCAGGATTGTAGATTTGTTGATCGTGATGATATTTAAATTTTCTTCCTTCTTAGTGACTTTTTGTTTGTTTTTCGAAATTTTGTCAGCTGTTTTGTTTCTTCTCTTTCCTATTCTTAGGCTATTTATTTTTTTCGTCTTCTTTTGACTCGAGGTAGTGTTATTATTTAAAATTTGTTTGACATTAGGTCGGTTTTTTGGTGCGAAAAAGGTATGTGAACGGGCTCGTTTTGGCTTTACACTTCGAGGCAAATTTGTTTCCTGAGACTGTTTTGGGAAGTTTTGTTTCTTTTATGAAGGTAATTATCAAACAGGTTTTTAAGGATATATTTTTAAAAAAATAAGGTTTTGGAATAATTTTGTCAAAAATGAGGAGTTGAAAAATTATTCGAAAATAATAAAAAAAATAGTTACTTCTCTATTTAAAAGATTTATTTGAAAATTTAGAAAATTAACCCAATCTTTCGTTATTAGTTGATCACTACATTTAATCAACCATGATTTTTCCTTGTTTTCTAAAACAAATTGCTTTTTGTGTTTATTATCAATAGCAATAGTTTTACAATTTTTCAAAAGTATACCCCCAAGAGGATCTAAGCACTAATATTGTATAGAAAAGAAATAATAATACGAGAATTCAAGATTGAGTTTAGGAATACACATAAATAATTCTCAAAAATGAAAAAGATCACTCAAAAAATAAAAAACAAAAAGCAAGAAAAAAAAATTTATACCATAGCACTTTTAAACCAAAATAAATGAGAATTGTGAAGCTTAATAAATCTCTTTTTATAGCGAGATCTTTTTTTTTTTTGTTTTATGGACAATTTTCCTTGGTAAATGACATTTAAAACAGTTTCATCAAAGAGATCAGCCGTGATGATAAAAGCACGAGGGAATTGGAAAATTTTTTCTGTATCTTTAACACGGCCTTCGCACATTACACATCCTTCTGTTTCCTTGGTAAGAATAACCATGTCTCCAGCTACAAATTCATATTTTTTAGATTTTTGAGGCTTGTAATTAAATAAAGCTCGATAAAGTTTTTCTTCAGTCATCTTTTGTTAAAAAATAAAAAAATTTGGGAAAAAAAAAATAAATACTTTTCGAAGGATTTTTTAACTTTGGGTTTTTACTCAAAACTGAGAGTGGGTGTGTTTTGTGTTTTTTTTTGTTTTAAAATCGTATTTATGATATATTGTTTAAGAATTAGTCGAAAAAAGATAATTACCCAATTAAAACGAAAAAGTTAAAATAATATTTTTTTTAACTTTAGCGAAAATTTAACATTTCTGATACTTTTTGATTTTTGGAAAATCTTACAAATAAATCTCATAGTTCTTGGTTTCTGGCCTTTTAAATTTTTGTAATTTTCATTAATTAATTTTTTAGTAGATCAAAATGTCTGAGAAAAGTTCAAAGATTTGGTTCGGAAAAATAGTTTTTCATTTTAAAGTCAAAATCTAAATACCCAAAAATAATCTTTTAGATCTAGAAAATATTTTAAAATAAATCCAAGTAAGTTTCAATAAAAGTTCTAAAATAGACAATAAATTCATTGAACCTAAATACTCTTTGAAGTGAATGGTTTCTCTGTTGATGGTTTAACAAAAAAGATGACACTTGAAGAAAATAATAAAAAAAATTTTTATTTTCCAAAAATTTAGAATAAAATATTTCATTTTTAAGAATTACCAGCCATTCTTTTGTATGGGTTTTCAAGACAAAACTGAAAAAATTGAGTAGATTTTAAAAAAAAAAATGGAAATAATTATTTTTGAGTACAACAAGTGAAATTTTTATTCCAGTTAAAAACAAACCCAATTTTGAACCAAATATCATGAATCGATGAGATTTTCTAGAGAGAGTGTGATGCTAATTGAAGACGAATTATTTTTTAAAAATAAGGTTTTTAAAAATTGAACGAATATACAATCCTTTTCGGAATGGTTAACTCTTAGAATTTTCTGTGAAATTGTCAAAACTAAGAATTTTTAGAAATCTCTTAAAAGTTGAAACAGTTTGAATTAATATTTGATCTTTTTTATAATTTTTAATGTGGGAAACATTTCTTCAAGTTTTCTGATGAAGACTTGTAAACAATCAAGAATTATTTACCTTGGATCTCTAATTAGATAATTTTCAGTGAGAAAGGGATTTGTTTTGTTCTCTAAAAAAACTGATCTTAATGTTTGTGTCAATCAGAAAAAGTTTTTTAATAATTTGATCTTTGATTTGAAAATACAATTTCTAATCTTTTTGTTCCATAACTTTTGTGATCTGAATTGTAATTATTTAAAAAAAATTAGATAATTTGAAGGTATTGAATATAAATCTTATGAAAACAGTGTTTTTTTAAGAATTAAAGTTAATTCATCATAGAAATTTGGAAGGAAAATAATTTTCACTTTCTTGAGTTTTTAATTAGCTTTCAATAGTATACACTAAAATTAAAAGGTACAAAGTCTGTCTATTTGTAGTTCTGGTTTAATTGTTTAAATTTGTTTTTCAGGCAAGCCTTCAATCACAAATAAAAGGAATAGTGAAGAATAGCGAAAAGAAAATCGATCTAATTTAATGTTCATCACTCGAAAAAAGATGGTTTGGACTATTTTAACAAAATTCATTTTACCTTTCGAAATTTAAGTTGATTTTTCGATGGTTATTGGTGGTTTTTGATTTCTACCTTTTCAATAAATATTTGAAATTTTTCCCAAAAAAGCATATATAGCTTTACAATCTTTAGTAATTCAAGTCAAATGGACAATAATTTAATAACAAACAGTTTTCTTGAATTCCTTCAATTTTTTTATTATTTTCAAAATTTAACCAAAATCTCTTCTTGTTTGGAGTGTTTGCTATTGAGTGATAAAAAAGGAAGAGGAAAATATTTCCAAGATATTCAAAAACTTTTGATATAAGCAAGTTGACAAATTTTAACCATTTCTGCTGTTGTTTTTCATTTTATCATAACCCCTCACCATCAAATAATTGTGAAAAAAATAAAATTAATTAAATAATTACCAATTATTTTTCCGTTTTTGTTTTACGAATTTGTTTTGCAAAAGTGTAGAAAATTTTTAAATAATCTCAAAATTGAATCTACTCAAAAGGTTATCACAATTTGTAGAGATCTATCAAGAAAATATTTGTAAAAAAAAATTATTGTAAACTGAAACGAAAACTTTTTGTAGTTTTCATTTGCCAGGTATCAAGATTATCCATTGTTTAGTGACAAAACTAAAATGAAAATTTGGTTTGGTTTTAATTTTTGTTTTTAAAAAGATTTTTTTTTATAAAATGAGTTATTGGTTTTTTACATTGAAATCTGCGAAAAAACAAAGAAAAAAAAAGTTTTGCTTAAATTTATTTTTTTGTAGATTTTACTGATAATTGTTATTTGAGCAATTAGGGTTAACCAAAGAGATTTCTAAAATTAAAATAAGTTTTTAGGGTATAAATCGCCTTTGTAACTTGAATAAAATCCTTGAAAAAATTGATTTGTAAAATAGTACAAAAGGTGGGTATTTTATTAAATTTAAAATTTGGTCAAATTTCATTATTGATCAAATTTTTTCATATTTGCTTCATTAGTTTCTTGACATTTAAGTCATGAAAGTTTTTAATGTTTTTTTTAGAATTGTCGGAGGAAAAATCAAAAAGATTATTTTGATAGGGATAGTATTTTATTACTTAAATTGTTGAAAAACCAAAATGTTGTTATCATCAATACCAAATATTTTTTAAAATAAGTTCGAACCCCAATTCTAAAACAAAAAGTGAAGTGGAAAAATTTTAACCCCTTAAAACAAGTTATGAAAGGTTAATTGGCCTCTTAATTATTTTTTTTACAAAATAATTGCCAGAAATTTCTAGTTTAGCATCCAAACAACCCAAACCTACCTTGACATACTCTAACCGAACCTAATATACCTTAAACTACCCTTGAAGGGTGTTTTAAATGCCTACAGCCAATATTACTTAATTGGATTGACTATTTTGAAAAAAAAGAGAATTTGACCAAATTTGATATTTAATAATTTTAATAATAGGTTGATCTTATCAATAAAAGAATACCCTTGTAGTAATAATTCATGAATTAGTATAAAAAAAAATATTATTTGGAGACAAATTATATATGTTTTAATCTTCAATTTATAGTTGTAAAAGTTGAAAAATATTTGTTGATATTTTATTGAATTGGGGAATATAAGTAATATATTTTTATTGATAGGGTGATATTTATAGTACTTAGAAAGAAAAATACGTTTCTTATTTTTAGAATAATTTGTCAAATTATGTGAGTTATTTTTCATTAAAGTGGTGAGGATCTTTGAGGATGAAAAATAATTTAAAAAAAAAGTTTTTTTAAAAGTTGATAAAACTTTAAATTGGCAGAGTTTATTATTAAAGATCTATTTTTCAAAAAAAAGTTTAATAAATATTCAGAGAAATTGGTTAATTTTATGATTTTTTTTTAGCTTATCTTTCAACAAAAATATTTTTCGTAAATTTGCCTCGGGATATAAATAATAGTCGATATAAGATTTCGATTTTACGTCAAAAATTTAATAATTTACTCCAAAATTACAGTTTAACAAATTATTTTCATGTAATCGAAATATATTGGAAATTCGACCAACTTCAGAGAAAAGAAACAAAAATAATTGATCTTTTGGTTGTTCTACTAATAATTATATTGAGTTGATCTTTTTTATCTAAAAAATTGAAAAAAATAGTTACTTTTGGAGGTTACTAAGAGGTATTTTCCAATACTGGAATACAATTATTTTGGTTTCTATCTTTAGAATTTGTAAAAGTAATTATTTTTTTTTCAAAAAAATAATAAATTGTTAAATGTCTTACTTCAGTAAAATTCTTATTTAAATTTACAATAAATTTTTAGAAAGTTTTAAATGTTTTTTGAACAGAGTAGTACTAAAACCATTATACCCTAATTAAAATATTTTTTAATTATTGAGAAATTTGTTACAATAATAATCCCATTAAGATTGATATTTTTGAAATGGGTTGGAATTATTTTTATGGATTATAATTAGAATAGGCAATTCAACAAAATTAGCTCGAATTTCCAGATACACCGAAACCTGCATTTAGGTTTTATAACTCCAGATATATTGTAGTTAAGATTATAACGTATTTAATAACTTTTCAATAAAAAATGAAAAGAAAATTAGCAGGTTTAAACAAAGACAGGAAAAGAGAAATAAAAAGCTAAATAAGAGTGAAAAAAGTCAAAAACAAATTTAAGGTACATAATTTAAAGAAAAATAACGGCACAGAAAAATTCCAAATTAATTTATTTTTTTTTACACAACTTATTTTACTCGAATAGGAATATTTGTGGATTATTTTGAGGTTTTATCTGGCAACAATTTTTTTAAAACGGTTGTTCCTTATATGTGGTATTTGCTCTAAAAAAAAAAATAGCAATAAAAGATAAAACTTTTTAATTTTTTTTTGTACCCATGGTTTTTCCTTCACAGAGGATGGTTATGTTTTCTCTTCATCATGTTAAAAATTACAAAATCAGTAATTCATCCAAGTTCTTTCAAAATATTCTGTATTTGACAAAATTTGATCCTAGTAAATAGTAATTATTATTATACTGATTAAAATCTAATAATAGTATAACATTATTTATATACAAAAAGAGTCCAAATTGTTCACCACAATCTCATTTCTTCTAATATTGTTCAACAAATTATGTACATGTGTTTTGTTTTTCATTTTTTGGCCTTTTAATAAAAAAAAATTGTTGTTTAAAGAAAAAAATAGAAAATCAAAAAAAAGTAAGGGAAATATTTAAAAAAAAAATTATATATATATATATATATATATATATATATATATATATATATATATTAGAACCCCTCTTTATTTTCGTTTTGGGTTGGAAAAATCTAACGCAATTAGAAATTAAGGATTTATGCTGAAAACAATTTTCAGAAAATTGATTCAGAAAATCCAAATTTAGGAACTAAAACATGATAGATTTGTAAATATCTCAAGAATATGTGAAAAATTATTTTGAAATCCTGAGATTTTGATTTTTTTTTTGTTTTATTTCAGAAATTAACAATTTTCAAAAATTCAGTTTCAAAAATCAAGTAATATCAAAATTAATCATTCACAATTTTTGATTAAAAGTTGGTTGTTAAGAAACAAGAAAATAATAATTAACACTTAAATAAATGATTTTTTTTTTCATTTCAAAGAATTTTCAATGTGGTGAAACAATTTAGTAAATTTTTACTTTTTCTATTTACTAAAGATAATACTGAAATAAAGAAAATAATTTTTTTTTTATTAATATCGCCTAAAAACTTTATGACCTTATTATTATTGGTAAAGTGATAATTTTACTCTAAATTTTCTTTTACAAAAATTTTCATGAAAGGTAATTTAAGCCTAAAATCATATATTTTACTGATTAATACACGTCTAAAACTAATTTATGGTTCATATATAAAAACAAAAATTGAAAAGAAAATAATAAAAAAAGGAAAAGAAAAAAAAAGTAATTTAAAGGGGGTTTTATAAGATGCAATTAATAAGTTAACAACAAAAAAATCTATCTTTAATTAAGAACACCTAAAATCACATTCACAATACTTTTGGTTGATTTAATTTAATTTGATAATTGATCGCAAATGTTCTTTTTGAGGATCGTTGTGTAATTAGAGAAATTTCTCTTTTTTTTTTTTTGATTTCATTTGCTTTTGTCCTTGTTATTTTTTACCTTTACTTTTTGGTAATTGTTTTCCTTGTACCTATACTTTTGATTTTAAGTGTCTTGGGATAAGCAATTATATACAAATCTTTTTTCATAATCACTCTTCTTCCCAATAATAAAGTGAAAAAAAATATCAAAATGCAAATAAAAATCACACAACTTTTACAAAGCATTTAGACGTTTAGAAGGCCTTTGGTATTTAAAAATGTCAGAAAGTGATGGAAAGTGTTTTTAATTGTCTTCAAGTATTTGAACGGTTTGGAATACTGAAAGATTTTATCAACCGAATGAGACTGTTTGTCGTGGAAAAAAAAATTTACTATTCATGTTTTTATTTTTGGCAAAATATAAAATCTCATATAAAAATGATAATCAAAAAAATAATTACCCATTTGAATTAAACTTGAATATAAAATAACTTTTTTTTTTTTGACGGGGGTTATTATCATTATAATTAAAGAACCAAAAAGAAAAAAGTGGAATTTTAATTCTTATTTGGGATCGATTAAAAAAACAAGTTTTTAACATTAGTTGTGCTTTTTGAATAATAGACGTTAAGAGAAAAAGAAGCAGAAAACAAAGGTCAAAAAAAACATAATAATAAGTGACATATAGGATTGGTTATTCAGCAATCTTTTGAAAGGTTATACATCTCCTTTAAACTTTCATAAAATAAAGAAAAATTTTTCACCCAAGAACACATTCTTTAAAGAACAGAGGGCGGCTGGTTGTTTTCGAAGTGATATTATTCGCTCAATAATAAAAAAAAACAAGATAGGCTGGGAAATTAATATTTAACTTTTGTTGATTAATGTTTTTGATTTAAGGATTACAATCCCTGAAATTTGAAAACAGATTATCTTGTGTAGGGTGTAGTAAGTTGCCTATTTGGTTCTTAGCTGATCGATCTTGGACTCTGTATGGATTTTAATAGTGGTTCAAAATGGCAATTTTTGACAATTTATTTTTTTATTTCCGAAACCCGATTAGAAGAGTGTAAGATTAATAGATTGATAGGTGTTCAAGAATTAATTTATAATTTTTGGTTGTAGAAAAGAATCTTGATTTACTTTTTTGTATTTTAACCAAATGAAAAAATAAATTTTTTAAAAGCTCCCAATAAAACCAAACTTAATTAAAAATTTCAATCAACAGCACAAAAACTACATTTTTTTATAACTTGAGTTACAGCCAATTAATCTTACACTCTTCAAATCGGATTTCGGAAATAAAAAAATAAATTGTCAAAAATTGCCATTTTGAACCACTATTAAAATCCATACAGAGTCCAAGATCGATCAGCTAAGAACCAAATCGGCAACTTACTACACCCTACACAAGATAATCTGTTTTCAAATTTTAGGGATTGTAATCCTTAAAAGATGGCATATATACCAAAAAATCAAAAGAAAATACAAAAAATTCTTGATCTTATCCTTGATTGAATGTGTTTATCTTTTTTGTTGTTTTTAAAAAAATAATTCTTTCTTGAGGATCTCGTTATTTGATCACACAAAAGTTTTCATTTGAAAAATATATTTCACAATTAGCCCAAAAACCAATCAATTGGTTATATCTCGAATTTTTATAAAATTGATTTTGCTATTTATCACATTTATTAGACAATTATATTGATTTTATACAATTATCTAAATTTGTCATAAAATCCCAATTTTGATATTATCGCGATTTTATAGAATATTGTTATTTATCATTATATGATTAAACTTTATCATGAATTGAAAAAGAGATATTCAAATCCTCTTTTCTTTCTTTATTGAAGATATAATTTTTATCTAGAAATAATTTAAAAATATGTTGGATTGTAAACTTTTTTTCAAAAATTGTAAAAAAGGATCAAACTTTTAACAAGCAAATTGTTCATTTCTGAACAGTGACACATTTTAAACCAAGTTTGGTATTCTAGTAATCAAACTTTGGTTTTATTTTACAATTTCGAATTCTTATCTAAATTTTTTGAATTTGCGATTCGCTCGATTAGAATATTTAAATTTTCTTGGAACTGTCCCCCTACAAGAATTCAAACACAATGAATTAATTTTAACCAAGCCTGTCTTAAATTATTTCACCAATTAATTATTGTGAAATCAATGATTATACATTTAGTTTTTCAGAAAGAATCTTTAAGTAAAAGGAAATCTAAAAGTGTAGTTTATTCTTCTTCAATCGAAATAAAAAATATTAACTATTTCAAGCTCTAAACGTTTCTTTTCACTCAAAAAATCAGGTAATGATTCTTATTTCAATTGTTGACCATTCTATTGACAAAGAAATTCATAGATTCTGCCAAAAAAGTTACAATTTGAATTATCATTTTTTCTCTTTTTCTTCAATCTGAACTCGAAAAACACTTTACCAAATGTTTGGATTATTAAGTGCTCCTTACTTAACACCTTCTTTTAATCGAAATGCTCAAACTTTTATTAGCATCCCAAGTGATCTAATTTTGAATGATAACGAATTCCAAAATCCATCAAACTTTCTTGGTTCTGCTTTTAGCCTTGTTGGGATCAAAAAAAAACTAAGTGGGATCAAAAAATATATGACAAAGCCAACCATTCTTGGTGCATTTAATGCGGTTTTTGCAAGTCCACTCGTGTCGTTCTTGGGTTTCTGGATGTCACAGCAAAAACGAGAAAATTATCACAAACTTGATAGCGACGCATGGCAACTAAAGCCCTTACCATTTCTTTCCAAAGTTGCTATCATCGGAGGTATCAGAGCACTTGTTGAGTTTTCGTTTATCAAGAAATTAACCGCAACAGAAAACGCCATCAGAAACATTCAATCAAAGATCTATTTTACTCCAAATTTAATTTTAACAGCTAAAATGTTAACTCCTTTTAATAACAGGACCAACGATAGCATACTGTATCCCTTCGTTGGTATTTTTTCCGTTTTTACAGAGTTCTTAACTTTGTTAAATTGTCTAGTGAGCTTACAGGAACCCGATAAGTTACGGATTGCAAATTATTCAATTACCAAAGAACAAGAGGAAAACCTAATTTAACAGTATTCCATACGCGCCAACCTAATTCCCCATTTTTGTAATCTTGAAAATGTAATTTCAAGTCGTGTCCCCAAGATCGGGAATTACAGCCAACCATTGGTGATTGCTGGGGTTTATCTACCTCTTTAGAATTATGAATAATAAAAATTATACAATAAACGAATAAAAAAAAAAATCAATAATTAAAATTCTTTTTTTATTTTTTTTTTATGATTTAAGGGATTAGCGTCTACCAAGGAGAAGCCTAGAAACAAAGTGTGTTGTTATTGGACCTAACCACATTAGTGCTACATGGTTCAAATGTCTCTAAAAAATCGATTAGTCAAGTAGTAATAATTGTTGATCTCATCAATTAAAAATGATCTATGTATTAGTAAAAAACCCAACAATTTCAGAATAAAATCTGCATTTCGCCACAAATTTAAAGGTTGAATTATCAATATTCAGACTACAAAGTCACAAAATATCTTTCTTAAATTTTTGGCCAAATGTAGATTAGTTACTAAAAAATTCGTTTTTTTTTAAATAAATTAATTAATTAACGAATAAAATTTTTTTGACCAATTATTTCTCAAATCATGCAAATATATTGATGTTACAGGTATCATTATAAAAAGGAAACAAAACTAATCAGTCCTTGTGCTTTTATGTTGATGATTATTGAGTTAATCTTTGAAATTCAAAAATTTTAAAAATAGTTACTTTTGGAGGTTCTAAATCTAAATTATTAAATACCAGAATACTGTATTTTGGGTTTCTATTATTAGATTTGGAAAAGGAATTAAAAAAAATATTTTTCAAAATGAAACTTTTTTTAATAGTAATCATTAGTAAAAAATGTAATAATTTATTGTGCACAAAGATTTATAATAGATTTTTTAGAGCTATTTGAGCCATGGTGAACTAATATCATTTACACCCAAATACAACATATTTTGGTTATAGAGAAATATAAGATGAGGATAATCCCTTAAGGAAGAAAATTTTTTATTCCATTTCTTTGGTGTTAGCTCTTCTTTAGTGCAAGCGAGTGGCTGGTTTTTATATTATGAATTTTTTTAAAGATTTAAAGAAATCTTTGTTGTTTACTACTGTCATTTGAATAATAAACGGTAAAATGTTTTCACTTTCTTTTCCTTATTTAGAGCTTCAAATTGAATTCTCTTTGAGAAGTGGGTTGTAATGTGTGGCTCTATTTCTAAAATTAAAATAAGGAAAAGGAAGTGTAACTTTTCCCAATTTAAAGTGGGTCAAACTACCCATTTTTAGTGTATCAAACCCGTGTCTCAAAATAAACCCCTACTTTTTTTTTTCTTCTTGTTCTGACACAGCATATAGTTAAGTTTATAAGAGTTTTTACACTGTTAAATATCAATTTTGAAGGTTAGTTGCTTGATATTTTAATATATTTTTAATTTATGAATCGAATTTATTTCAAATTTTTCATAATTTTAAAATTTTTTGGAAATTTCTCAATTTTTTGATGAATAAAAATGGACTTGAAAATAACTCTTTTTATGAGAATAATTGTATATTTGATCCTTCATTTTTCGAATTTGATTTTCATTAATAGAACTTTAAATAAACAAATACCATGCTAACTTATTGTTTATTGTTGGTTTATTTGATCATTTTCATGTAGAAGTTTTCTTCGAAAAATACCAACATTTATTATTTTGAGACACGTGTTAAACACAATCTGTGTGTATTATTTTAGTAACTGCGTTGTTCAAATATCAATAAACATAATAAATATGAAATTTTTTTTTAGATGACACCCACAAGCCAAATAATCCAAAAATTGAAGAATTTTCTTTTTTGATTATCATTTGTTAAAAAAAAGTAAAAGACAATTTTTTATTGGTAAACTAACAAAAATAAAAACAATTCTAAATTTAATTTAAGGAAGAGATAAATTAACTTCAAAGTAGAATTCATAATATTATTTTAGATTGAAACAACAAAAAAACTTTAAATATACTCTTAATTATTGAAATTGTTCGGTTGTTTTTGACATCTCAAAACTATTCATTTGTTCTAATCTTTTTCATACAAGATCAATGAAAACATACACCATCACTATAAGATAGTATTAGAAAAACTGGTATTGTGTTAAGTCCTCCATTTTTGTCTTTATTTTATTATTGTTTTTTATTCTTTTATTAAAAGAGCTTACTTTTTATTTTCAGTAAGGTTACCCATATTAAAAATTGTTTTTCTACTTTTTTTTCCTTTATCACTTTTTTTTCTTTTATTAATTGATCTTCCTTTTCATTTTCAATAAGGTTCCAAATCCTAATCAGTGTATAACTTTTTTTCATATTGACTATGCTTAATGAAAAAAAAATAACTTTCAACCTCTAGTCTGAAAAAAAAAATACCTTGTACCAAAGAAGAAAAAACTTGTTTCAAAAAAAAAACACAGATTTTCATCTTTGGTCCAAATCTTTTTTGAAGGTTAAGGGTCTAGTCATTTACCATGAATTTACAACATACCCAAGGGGTGACCTGAGACTAAAAAATTGTATTATGAAATATCCCTTCTTTTAATTGACAAAATTAAAATAACAAAAAAAAAAATTCATTGGATCTCTTTAACAAAAAATTCAACAAAGAAAAATAAGTTATAATATTAGTTCTCAATTCAAAAAATTCAAAATTGTAAAAAAAAAAAATCATCTTTACTCATTTTCTATTTCCAAATCGTTAAATTTCTTGGTTTAAAACAAATTGCTTTCTTGAAGTTCACAATTAATTTATTTAGATTAAATCAGATTTGTGGTTATTTTGTAGAGCTCTAAATTTGACCAAGTAAGGGTTATATTATATTCTTAAGAAAAAAATAACTCATTTGAAAAATGAAAAAAAAAGAAAAAAAAACTCAGAGCTAAAAAAGCTTTAAAGAGTGACACTTCAAAACTGACCCATTTGTTTTCTAAATTGTAAATTCTAACCATTCTAATTAGAAATTAAGTGTCTCTCTTTGGCACTTTTTTCTAAAAATATCCTCATCTTTAGCTGTTGATTTTTAGAGATCGATTGTACATCATAAATTAGTTGGTTTTTGATTGGCGTTAGGTACTCAAAAAATTACAAAAAAGTTTTAGTCCATTTCAGAAATTAAAATGTCACCGTAATTACTCGGCCCTTAAGATAAATTTTTCAATTTGATCTTTCATTTTTAAAAAGATCATTTTTAATAGTAGAACTTTAAGAAACCAATGTCATATATAATTTTTGTTTTTTGTGGGTTTCTTTGATTGGTTAATGTTTAGGTCTTCTATAACAAAAAAACATGCATTTATTTTGGAACACCAATTAAACTTCTGCATACTTTATTTTAGCGACACTTAAAGGATAAAATTTCATCTTATTGTATTTTTTCCATTCTGGGGGATAACTCGACATGTTCCAAAAGTGATGTCTTAATATTTTAAGTTTTTTTACTAAATTTGTCATTTTCCCAAAAAATATAAAACCTTTTCTGATGTACTCAGCTTGGGGAACTTTTAGTTCAATGAACTTGGGGTTTTTAATATCAATAAAAACAATTTGATGAAAGAATAAAAACAGTTTTGGGTTTTATTTGTTTTTTGATTTCTCAAAATTTTGATCAAATATTGATTTTCTGTTACAACAACCAAAACATTTTTATTCTTTCCTCATATTGTTTTTATTGATATTAAAAACCTCAAGTTCATTGATTAAGAAACCTGTGGTGTGTGGGCGAATATGAAAAGTTTTATAGTTTTTGGGAAAATGACAAATTTCGTAAAAAAACTTAAAATATTAAGACATCACTTTTTGCCACATGTGTCTTAGTTAGTGAAATAGATAATTTGGAAAAATACAAAACAAAACAAAGATGTAGAGTATCAAATTACAATTTGTACCATTGAAAACTCTCGTTGAGGCTCTATTTCGAAATGAAATACAAGTATAATTGTAGTTTATATAATTGCAATTTATTTTCCAAATTCCTGTAATGATATTTCCTTGAGCACAATTCGTGTTGAAACACGTTTGGAAAGTAGGACAAATTTTCCACAACAAAAATACTGTGGTGTTTATTTTTTGAGTTACTTTCGAGTTCAAATGTTGTGGAAACGAGTATTCTATTTGGAAAAAAATTAAATTTTATTATTCAACCTTTCAAAAAACTGTTTTAAAATCTATTCGATCAAATATTAAAAGTTTCAAGCAATTTGAATAATTGAAAAAAAGTAAGAATAGGTAAAGATTTTTTCATCCAAAAAGAAGGGTTCTTGACAAATCCAAAAAATGGTTTGTTGGAACAAAATACTTTTGTATTTTTTAATAATAGAATGATTTGTTTTTTAAGAGATAAAAGTTTTCTTTTTTGGATTATTCC
Source organism: Anaeramoeba flamelloides (assembly GCA_027625915.1). Taxonomy (NCBI): domain Eukaryota; family Anaeramoebidae; genus Anaeramoeba; species Anaeramoeba flamelloides. The sequence goes on from JANTQA010000038.1 coordinate 407,072, forward strand.
CAAAAAAAAATCAAGAATAACACCCCCCAGTGGCCAAACTTGCCATTTTCAAGTTTAAAATTCTGAATTTCTTTCAATTTTTTTTCGAGTCAGATTTGAATTTGTATTTTAGTCAAAAATTTTTTACTTCCTCAAAATATGCGCATAAAATTGGTAAATGAAGTTATTTAAACTAAACCAAATCAAATTTATTAGACTCTTGTTTTTAATAATTGTCTTTCGTCACTACTAAAAATAAAAAACCAGTATTTTAAGAAAATCATTTAATAAACTGTGAGTTCACACCTAAAGTGTTATAAAAATCTTCTTCTTCGTGTTTCTTGAAAAATTATTTTCATTTTTTTCTTATTGACAAATACAAATCATCACTTTTTTTTTTTATATTTTTATTTGTTCCAACAAACACTCAAAAAATAAAAACTTGTTAATTAACCAGAATTTTTCCAAAAAAATATTGAACACAAGGAATTTGTTGACTTTTGTAAGTTTTTGTTCAAACAAACTTTTTCAATCTGAATACAATTATTCAAAATTATAATCTTCTCTTATTTTTTTAACAAAAAAAAAACAAAAAGAAAAACAACTAAAAACAAACTACAAACACCAAAACTAAACGATCAAAATTTACATGAACAACTCAATTACTTTTTCAACAAATTTTTCCGAAGGGGAAATATACAATGAGTTACAAGCTGAACACATGGATCTTGGTCTTAATTTAGACAATAACTGGGGTTTTTATAATCCCAAATATTACGAGATGGACAATTTCATTCAAGAACGGACACTTGGCTACAATGACAGTGAGCAGATTAGTGTCAAATATTTTGATCCAGATGAAAAAATGTTCATCTCGAAAAACAAACAAAATGAAGAGAACGAAAATGAAAATGAAAATGAAAATGAAAATGAAAATGAAAATGAAATGAAACACAAACTACAAAACGGAAATGAAAATGAAAATGAAAAAGAAAAAGAAAAAGAAAAAAAGGGGAATGGTTTTGAATTGCACCTTGAAGACTATTTTGATTATGATCAAAACAACGAATTCCAAAAATTAGATCTTGACTCTGATTTTTGGTTTAATGATTATCTTTCAGAAACAAACCAAACACTAGAACAAGAACAAGAACAGGAAAGGGAAAGGGAAAAAGAAAAGGAAAAGGAAAAAGAAAAAGAAGAAGAAGGAGAAGGAGAGATTCAAATTGAAAAGGAAAACTTTTTTCCGTTTAATGGCACTCAAAATAATTATGACGAAGAAAATGTAATGTATGGCGAAGAGTTCATCACAATTCCCACTGATCGTGATCAGTATGAAGAAATCATTTCGCCCAAGCAATATTATGAAATTGGAGAAAAAAATTTGAAAGACTTTACATTCAATTATGAAGATGACTTGGAATTGTTTTATGATCAAGGACCAACAGAAAAGGAAAATGAATTCTTTGACCAAAGTGGATTCAAAACAAAGCACGATGATGAATTTTATGGAAAGCAAACAAACGAGCGAACAATTTCAACCAACAATAAATTAAAAGGATTGTGCAGGGCAAATTCATTTTTTAGCAATGGGTATGATGAAAATGAGTTTGAAATCAAAAAAGAACAAGAAAAAGGATGTGCAAATGGTAATCTGTTTGGGCAAGAAATTAAGAACGAGATGGAAATAAAAAAAGAATGGCCCAACAAGATAGAAAGAGGCAAAGATCCAAATCTTGAAGAAGATATCACACAAATTGATCAACACTTTTCAGAAATGAAAATTGACAAAACGCCCGGGCATGAAAACCGCCCAGAAAACGGACGCGAGGAACACCAAAACAGGAAGCAAAAAAAACAACCAAAAAAATCAAAAACTAAAACCAAAACAATCCGAAAGAGAATTTTCAAAGAAACCTCCAATGTAACATTGCGCCCTGAAGTCGTGGAGTCTGGGAAGGAGCTTTTTAAATTATTTGTTGGGTTGCTATGGGTTGTTTCGGGCGGAGCTTCACATTCCACTTTAACTCCCGCGAGCGAGGCGTTCGTTTCCAAAATTTCACAAGTATTACAGGCAAATGATCTTGAAGAAAAGGAATTTAAATCGCAATTGCGGTATTTGCTTTCAAATTCAAGAAGAACCTTTACAGAATACGTCTTGGAAATTTTATTAGGCGTTCTTTCTCTAAGCGTCCACCCAAACAAACCAAAGCTCTCTGTCCAATTAAAAAAAATCATCCAACAAATCAAGGACATACAATTAACCCAAAGAAAGGAAATGCAGGAACTCAAAAAAAAAAGCCAAAAAAACAATAAAAAAACGAAAAAGAAGAAGGCTAATATGAAGAAGAGTAACGAAGGTAATAATAATTCAAACAAAGAAACTGAAAACGGGAAAGGAAAGGGAAAGGCAAAGGGGAAAGGGAAAAATAACACAAAAAGGAAGAAGAAGAAGAAAAAGAATTTAAAATTAGCAAACATTACCAATATTAAAAATAATAATAATGCAAAAAAGAAAATAAGCAACGAAGAGGAAACTAAAAAAATTATTAATGAAAATTTAGAAAAATTATTCCCACAAATCTTTACTCAGCCAGTATTAATGTTTTGGTTTGAAAAGAGATTTGCAAATAAACTTAATTATCTTTTAACACCCTTAGATAAAACACAATTTTACCAACGGTTTTTATACCCTTTAGTAAAATCCAAATTTATTTCAATATGTTGGATCTTGGCAAGAGAATTTCTCAAAAGAGATGGCCCTTTGAAAAAATATTGCAAGAATGTTAATTTAGTTTATAACAACAACCCATTAAACCTATATTCGAATAACAGGGGACCCAAATTGAAATTAATTAAACAGATCATTGTCAAATTTGGTCTCAATAATTCAAATTATTGGGTGAAATCGATTGATTTATTTCAGAGCGAATACCCCTTAGATCCACAATCAATTCTTACACAGCGCCCCTTCAGCCAAATCATAAATAGCCCCATGTTCGATAAGTTTTTTCCAAATAGTCACGTAGAAAAGTCCAATAAAAAAAGAACATTCGCAACGAAAAGTGACAGTTATGACCAAAATATTAATGTTGGATGGATATTGAAATCTAGCGAATATGGTGGCGCACCGAATTACGATAACCAAATTTAAAAGACAACATCACAATTGAATACATCTCAAAAGAAAAATGCAGCCTTTTGAGTGCATTTGAAGGATTTTTGATTGCTTTTTTTTTTTTTTTTTTTTTTTTTTCTGCTTTATTTATTTATTTATTTTTATTTTAAGAAGCATTGATGAAACCATTTGGAAAACAAGATCATAGAAATCATCACAGAAATTGTAGAAACATAAATCGCAAAAAGCACAACATTGGGTATATTGGATTCCTTTGACTTAAGAGGGACTTGATTTGCTTGTATGATTTTTTTGATCTCTTATTATTGAAATTAATGAATGAAAGCAAAAAACCGGAGAATTAAAAAAAAACAAGAATTATTTTATTAAACAAAAAGAAAAAACAGTCAGTCGAAAGTAAATAAAATAATATTTTTTTTACAATCTATTTTTATACATTTATATGTATCGACGTATCTTGAAATAAATATCTTTTCATTTAAAAACTGTTCTAATGAGAGGATTCGTTAGATGTTTTTAAAACTGTAAATTTAAAAAATTTTTTTTGAATTATTTTTTATTTTTTTATATTTTATTTTTTTTTTTGGCTTCCAGAGAACCTTTTGTTTCAGTGATACAGTCCTTTTAACGCTATCATGAAAAATTCCAAGTCATAAAATGGTATTTCCAAAAAAGTGTGGCATTTTTTTTTACATTTCAGAAAAAATAATCATCTTTGTTAGTCGAGCTATTTGTTAATTGTAAAAACTAAATTAAGTGAAATATTAATACTGGTTGAATCAAAGATCTGTTGTATTTATTTCAAAATATGTACGTATTTAGAATATTATCAAGAAATGAAAAAAAAAATTAGACTTTTTTTGGAAAAAAAGATTTACGACCAATTTCAATAAAAAACTCGAAATATGGTAAATACTTTGATAATTTTTTAAATAATGTAATATAGAGTTAACCTTTACTTTCTATTTGAAAATTTTATTAAGATTAACCCCCCCCCCGAAAAAAGAATTTAAAGATTACAAAATGAAAATAATAAACACTAATTTTCATCTTTGAAATTTTCAGATAAAATCAAGAACCATAATTTTGCTCTCTTTCATTTATACAATGTCACACTTAAGAGAACCAATTGAATTATTATAAAGAAATAGTAATAGATTGTTATTTTTTTTTTGGATCTTTTAATAGCTATTTGGGTATTGGGTTTAATAGAGATATTTTAAACTAAATTTGACACACTTTCTTTCTTTTTTTTTTTTTTGAAATTAGCTTAGATAGGTTTTCTATTATGAAAATTGTCTTTCATGAAATCGAAAATAGAATATCAATCAAATCATAAGAGAATAAATCCAATTTCTATCCCATCATAAGATAAAAATTTATTCTTGTAATCAATAAAGACAAACATTAAATTTTTTCAAAAAAGAAATTACACAAACTTGAAAATCTTATTTGATTGTTCATTTTAAATTGACTAAAGGTGTGATTTTAGCAATTTTATAAATCGGAGATACCTATGTTGATCATTTTTTTTTTAATAAATTTATTTAAATATACAAAAAAAAATAGATAGATATTGTGTTTCTTCTATTATAATTTTTACAGCATAAAATTAAAACCCTAAACAGTTTATAATTTGTCTTGTGTGATAAAAATATATAATAAAATTTCAATTTTCATACCTTATATATTTTAACAGTGACCAGAAAGGACTATATTGATATTTATTAAAAAAAATCTCATTTAAATATTATTTTTTCAAAAATATCCCTCTTTAAATATATTTAAACATTAAATAAGATTTTCATTATTTCACAGTTACACATGAATATTTATATTTATATATATATATTGTTATACATTAGAAGATTTTCAATAAATATATTTTTTTCCAAAAATTATTGTTTTTTTTAATTTTATGAAGTTAATTTTAAAAAATTTTATTGAACACCCCTTTTTACAAAAAAAATAGTTTAAATATTGTTTCAAAATCTTTTATATTTATATTTATCTTTTAATAATCATGTTGAGTAAAAAATCTAAAGTATATGAAAATATTGCTAAAAAAAAATTCAAATACTTTATAAAATTTTTAATTGAAAAGTTATTTGTATATAATTCTTGAATTTTTTTAAATCTAAACAGTGTTTTTTCTCATATCTCTTTTGGAAATAAACAAGAGTACACTTAAAATAATATTTCATAGAAGTAAGGAATATTAATTTTTCGGAAATTTCTTGGTGTAAAATTAAACAAAAAATACACTATTTATCAACCCAAAACTACTGGAAATAAAAAATTCAAAGAAAAAAAGGTATATTATTTTTCTTTACAATATAATTAATATTATTGCAGAATAAATAAATCAGAAATATTTATTATATTTTTATCATTTGAATATTTTCTCTTTGGTACATCTTGTCGAAATATACATTTATACAATACACAATTTATATCTAAAACTAATTTTAATATTCCCAACTTTATAAACTTACTTTTTATTCTTTTTTTACTTCATTGGAATTATTTTTCAATTTTTTGATTTCATTTTTTATCTTTTTATTTTATCCCACTTACAAGAAAATAGGAACAATTGATTTTTTAAATTAACCTTCAAAAACCAGTTAAACTAAAACACATTTCAAAAATTGTGACTCAACTGAAAAAATGTTAAAATTTTACTTTTTTGTTTATATTTAAATAATTTCTTAAAGATATTATATAGTCTAAATTTTCTTTGTATTATTCGTCTTTTCAAAATTCTTTTTTTTTTTTTCAACATGTTCTTATGTAAAAAAAACAAAAGTATCAAAAAAAAAAAAAAAAAAAACTATATAAAAAATGAAACAGGAGAAAAAAAAAAGAAATACAAAAGAAAAACAAAAATTTGAAAAAGCAAATCTAAAATTTGCAAAATTCGAAAAAATTTTTTTAAACCAAAAAGTTCAAATGTATTTTGGATAATAATTTATGATAAACCCTCAAAACAACTTCCATAAATATTATAAATTGAGACACAAATTTTGAAAAAAAGTTTATTTTTACAAAAAAATGAACTTAAGTATCAAATGGGCTTTTTACCAAAAAAAAAAAATTTAAATATATATTATAGAATTTTCCCTTTCAAATTACAATCTAAAAAAATCTTCAACTTCGTCTAATATCTTTGATTGTTTGAAAATTTTTTATAAAAAGGTAAAAAAGTTAAAAAACTTTTTGGTATCATGATTCAATTGTAAAAAAATTCAAAAGATCACACAATATTATTTTTGATTTACTTCTTAAATATATAAATTAATATACTTTTAACTATTTCAAAAAAAATTTTTTTCAGGCCTAAAAATGAAAACTAATTATTTTCTTTAATTTTTTTATCTAAGTTTTGAATTGATCAAATTTCCTTTTAAAATCGATTTTATCTTTTATTAATTTTTTTTATTATATTTTTTGAAAAAAATCTTCCAATCGACGGATTTTTAGGAACTAGATACACCCAACCCAATAATTTAACAAATTATAATTAATGCACACTTCACATGTTTAAAAATGATTAAAAAATGTTACATGTTTTTTTTCTTCAAATTGCAATTTTTTCATTAATTGTGTTACTTTTCTGGGTAGTCGAGCCAAGGAACACGAATCTTGTAAGTATATTTGATATATTTACTAACTTTCTATTGTATTTAAAAAAGAAAGAAATCGATTTTGAGTTGAAAAATCAAGAGAAAATGGAAGTACTTTTTTATAAATTCAACGAAAACCCAGACATTTCCAATAGTTTTATTAAATGGAATTTGTTGTCATTTAAAATATCAAATATACTTACAAGATTCGTGTTCCTTGGCTCGACTACCCAGAAAAGTGACACAATTAATGAAAAAATTGCTTTTTGAAGAAAAAATAAGAAATCTTTTTAGTAAATGTGTTATTAAATAAAAAAATCTGAAAAAAACTTAAGATTAATTTTACATATTATTTATTTTAGAGTATCAATTGAAGAAAAAAAAAAAATCTTTTATGATAAAAAAAAAATAAGAAAAAGATAAATATAATTTTTTTACTTATCATAAATGATATATATTAAATCTGAAAAAAAAACAAAAAAATAATCATAAGGGGGTGAAGAATAAAAAAAAATAAAAAAATATTATGAATAAAATGTAAAAAAAAAATTGAGTCATGGTGGTGGAATTATTAAAACTAGTACAAAAAACAAAGAACAAAGATCAAAATTAAAATTATTATCAAAGATGATTATAATTTAATTTTCATTTAATTTTGTTCTTCATATTCTTCGCCTTCCTCTTCTTCTTCTTCATCATCATATTCGCCTTCTTCACCTTCCTCTTCTTCATCATATTCACCTTCTTCGCCCTCTTCTTCGTCATATTCGCCTTCTTCTCCGCTTTCCTCTTCTTCGTATTCCTCACCTTCTTCTTCTTCTTCTTCACCGAAAACATCTTCGATTGAAGCTTCTTGGTATTGTTGGTAGTCATTGACCAAGTCTGTCATGTTTGATTCTGCTTCTGTAAATTCTGATTCGTCCATGCCTTCGTTGATATACCAATGGAGAAATGCACGTCTTTTAAACATGACCGAGAATTGGTCTCCGATTCTTTTAAATAATTCTTGGATACACGTGTTGTTACCTAAAAATGTTCCTGCTATTTTGTGATCAATAGGGGGGACGTCACAGATACTATTTTTGATATTATTTGGGATCCATTCGATGAAGTTGTCGCTGTTTTTGGTTTGGATTTTGACCATTTCGTCATCGACTTCCTTTGTGGAGATTCTACCCCTGAAGATCGCAGACGCAGTCAAATATTTGCCTTGCCTTGGGTTACAGGCTGCCATCATGTTCCTTGGATCAAACATCTGTTGGGTGACCTCAGAGACCGACAGGGAATTGTACCCAGTCGACAATCTGCTTGTTAATGGCGCATACCCGATTAAGAAGAAATGGAGTCTTGTAAATGGGATCAAATTGACTGCCAATTTTCTCAAGTCAGAGTTCAATTGGCCTGGGAACCTTAAGGAACATGTGATGCCACTCATTACTAAGGAGATCAAATGGTTCAGATCGGGATAGTTTGGGTTTTTCAATTTCAGGGTGTTGTGGCAAATGTTCATCAGCGCTTCGTTATCGATGCACATTACCTCGTCACAGTTTTCAATCAGGTGGTGGAAAGACAGTGTTGCATTGTATGGCTCAATAACCGTGTCACTGACCTTTGGCGAGGGCACAATCGAGAAGGAAGACATCATTCGATCTGGGTATTCTTCTTTCACCCTTGTAATTAATAACGTGCCCATCCCTGACCCCGTTCCGCCCCCTAGCGAATGAACCACTTGAAACCCTTGCAGGCAATCGCACCCCTCGGCCTCCTTTCTAATAACTTCGAGCGATTCGTCAACTAATTCGGCGCCCTCGGTGTAATATCCCTTGGCAAAGACGTTTCCTGTTCCGCTTTGCCCAAACGTATAATTGTCAGGCTTGAATAATTTCCCATATTTACTTGATTTCACAGTGTCCATAGTGCCTGGTTCAAGGTCGACTAGAATTGCTCTTGGTACAAATTTTCCTTTTGTGTTTTTGTTTTTTTATTTTATTATTTTATTTTTCATAATTTTAGAAATGTGTAAAGTTAGTAATTGTTATTATTTTTGTTATTGTTATTGTTTTTGTTTTTGTTTTTGGAATTTTTATGAACACACTGTGTTGTGATTTAATATCGTTTTTTATTACAGAATTCGTGATCAAATTAGCTTGACATAAAAAAAATTAAAAAAGGAGAAAAAAGATTGTAATAAAAAAAAATGCCTCAAAAAAGAACAAAGAAAAGCTAACAAAATAATTTTACAAGAATTACGTTTTCTTGTTTTATTTTTTTTATTATCAAAGTCTTTGTCTGCAATTGCAAAAAGAAGAAAATCAAAGAAAAAGATTTGACTTTGTGAAAATTTGACACAAACCTTCTTGTCCTTCATTAAAATATACATTGATCCTCTCTAATTGAAGATCGGAATCCCCTTCATATTCTCCATTTGGTTCAATTCCATGTTCTTGGGCAATTACTTCCCAAAAGTTTGATGACACTTGGTTACCGCATTGTCCTAACTGGATGTGTACAATTTCTCTCATTTTTGATTCAAAATTATAAAAAAATAAATAACAAGTTGTGTGTTTTGAAATCGACAAAAGATGTATTTTTTGAAATTAAATTCGGATTTGAATAGTTTTTAGACTATAGAACTCAAAACGTAACTTTTTTTTTATTTTGGAAATAATCTAAATTTTTAAAAAAATACTTTTTAATTTTTTTTACCATTTTTTTATTTGTATTATTCTTCGATTTCTCTGAATTGATCAAAGTCAACCCAACACAAAAATTCGAGGACAAATATTTTTCATGTTGTTTCTTGGAATTTGGTTTTGAGGTAACTTTTTAAATATTGGTATTTAATATGATAACAATTTGCTAATCTACTTTTTTGAATTCTATAAATCTCCTTTCATGTTGGATTCAAAGTTTACATATTATATATGATAAAAATAGAACCAAATCTAAACAAAAAATACAAAGTATGATATATCCCTTCAATAAATTCCATATGAACTGAATTCAGAACCATAACTAACAAAATTATTTTCATCAAAAAATCTCAAAATTTTGTATTTTTGAAATAAACTGATATAATAAGCATTATTATACATAATACTTTTGAAATAGGTTTACAATTTTAATAAGAAATTAATCGGTATTGTAAAAAAAAATCAAAATTTTTCATTAATATTTTTTTCATTTTTAATTGTAAAATTTTTGATTTTTTTTTTTTAACTTTGTGGAGAGATTACTTGAATCGAAATGTTTTTTTAAGAGCCGAAAAGGAAACCTATTTTGCAATGTAAAAATAAAATCAAATATTCTTTTCAAAAGATATAGCTAAATTAAATTGAAAAAATGATTTTTTTTCTGTTTTTGGAATATTTTTTTTCATGTTTGAGTTTTTATTTATATATTCTCTGTTGTTTATCTACAAAATGTTTTAATATTTATTCTTTTTTAATTCTTAATGATAGATCTAAAATTCATTGGTTGTAAATAATTTCAAAAAAAAAAATTACCCAAAAATTGGTGTTTTTTTCAAAAAGTTGGTAATTTTGATAAAGGTGTTATTCGGATCTTCGTTATTTTAATAACTATCTCTTCTTAATTACAAAAAATTAATTTAACATGACAAAAATTATTTATAAAAAATGTATCACTGTAATCTAATATGTAGTTTAGGATAACTTTAATTTTCAGAATTTATTTTTTCCTTGTAGTGATAAATGATACAAATTCCATCGTTTCATTTCGGCTGATGTGAAAATCATTGCGTTTAAGTAACACAGTGAATTTATTTAATCCAAGAATATATTTTATTAAGTTTTTATTTTTAACTTGTTCGTTATTCTTAAAAACAACCTAGAAAATCCATTTTGATCACTAACAAAAATTAAACCTCATATTAAAATATTGACCCACTGCGGAGAGAAAAGAAAACAAGTAAATAGGATAAAATACAACGTCTAAACAATATATTTTGTTCTTTAAATAAAATTTTAAAAATCATTGTAAAGATAATAAATGATTAAAAATGGATTTTTTTTTTTTGGAATTTCAACTTTAACTGAAATATACAACAATAGACTTTTGTTAATTTACTGATTTATACAGCAAGTAATACTTGACAGGTACAAATTTTGAAAGAAATTTATTACAAGAAATTTTGATCAAACTTTTCAAAAATAAAAATTATATTATCGGATATAAAACGTGTAAAAAAAATCCTTAAAAATGAGCCTTAATTTGTAATTCTTTCATTACTTATTTTTTTTTCAGATTTTTAACCTGTAAATTAGTACAAACCCTTTGAAGAATTCTCCAATATCTCTTCTTAAAATTACTATAATCATTATATTTCTAACCCAAGAGAAAATTATATTTGAAAATTTAATTTAAATTTCGAGATAAAAATCAAAAAATACTGTACTAAAATTCTGATAAATTCAGAAAAATAAAAATTAGAAAGACATTTAGATCGTCTTAACTTTAATTTAACAAAAGCCCGAAGAAGCCAAAAAAGTAGAATTAATTTGTAAAAATAAATAATATTTTTTTACACAATATAATTGTATTGACAAACTAAGTTTTAAACAAATACCAATTAAAATAAACTATCTTTCCTAATAATTGGCTCATTAAAAATCCAATTTTAAATAAAAATATTTTTAATAATTGAAGTTATCTATTATAATATAAAAATTTAGATTTTAATAGTAAATAATCTACTCAAGAGATATTTATTTTTTGTCTAAAAATAAAAGAAAAAAAAACAAAAAAAAACAGTTAAAAAAAATTTGGTAATTTATTTTGAAAGAAGCATTACATAAAAAATAGAAAATTTAAAAAAGTAAAAAAACCCATTTATCAATTCTCCTTCCATTTGAATAACTAAATCTAATCTCTTTTCCATATTTGAAACCAATTTTTTTCATTAATTCATCTGTTACTTCTTTCAAATTTTTCATTTTCATTTCCATTTTAACAAAACACTTTTGAAAAAATAAAAAAGAGAAAAAATAATTTATTTGCAAAATTTTCATTGTGAGAGGAAAAAATTCAAAATGATACAAAAAAAATTCAAAATTCAAATGTAAGGTGAGCCATTTATTAGGAAATTTAGTTTATCATTGAATATAATCAATTTGAAAATTTAAAAATAATTCATTACTATGATCATCTTTGTGAAATAGTAAATTTAGATTTCACTTTATGATAAAATATTTGATTTTAATTAATCACCAGCCAATCTATTCATTTTCTTATTTTTCTATTAATAAATTTATCATGCTCTGTGTATTCGATAAGATAGATTTTGGAATTGTTATCGATTTTAATATTTTCAATAAAAAATAATTAATTTTCTTTTGAAATTTCTACTAGGGATAAAATATCCCCGTTCATATATTCAAATTAAACATTTTATATTAAAATAATTTGATTATATTTTTATCTTGAAAATTCATTACAATTATTTTTTTCAAAAAACTTCAAAATATTTTTAAAATCAATTGAGAAAAGTCTTTGAATATAAATAAAAAAAAAATGATTAAACTAAAATAAAGATTAATCCCAAATTAAACCTTTTATTATACACTCTCACACATACCCTAAATTTAGAATAAAAAGAATCATAAAAGTTTAACAATTAATCATTAGAAAAAAAATATATTGTATTACAAATTACAAAAACTTCATCTATTAAAGGCAATTTTATATACTTTTCAAAGAAAAAAAAAAAAAAAAATTAATGATCAAAATTATTTTTTGTAGAAATCATTAATAACGAATCAACCATTAACATTTAAATTATATTGTTATTTCTTCCAAAAAAAACTATTGTATTCATCAAATCGTACTAAAAAAGTTTATAGATATTAGTTATTGCGATAATTTACCCTTGGAGTATAATATTAGAAATAAGTAGAATAATTCACAATCAGAGAATATCTGATCCCAGTATCAAACAAAAATAACCAATCAATATTTATTCTTATTAATTGAAAAACTTAAATTATATAGTGAAATATTGTGAAAAAATTTCAACAGGTTTCATATAATATTTAATTGAAGAACAAATAAAATTCCAATTAAAATCAATATGAGTTTTCTTCCATCCTTTTCACCATTTCAATAAAATTTAAATAACACACTTGTACTTGGTATCTCTGATTCTTGCGACAAAAAAAATTGCAAAACAATTACATATCAAAAACGATCAAAAAAATTCCAAAAAAAAAAAAAAAAACTCAAAATATGTGTGAATGATATCAATTTTAAAATATCCAAAATTATTTTTTCTCTTAATAATATCCATTCAAATACTGTAAACACTTGTAGTTCACTCACCTAAACCAGGCTTCTTTGACTAAAAAATACCATATTATAATTATTAAAAAAGAATTTAATACAATAATTATACAACACTTTATTACATTTGTAATCAATACAAAACAAAACATATATAATTGTAATTAAAAAAGCAGTTTCAATTTGATCTTTCACAATTAATTAATTAATAATGAATTTTTTATTACAAAAATAAAATAATAATTTCAAAGTAAACTCTTTTTCAAATAAAAGTGCACAGAAACTTTCAAGAATTATTTATCATTGAATCAAATTAATTGCATTATCATTCTAAAATATAAGAAAATCTTTAAAACCTAAAAAAACACCTAACTGAATAGTTCAAACCCATTAAAACAAAACAATATAAATTAAAACTAAATATCTGGAAAATTAATGTACACTTCTATCTGAAATGCCAAATCTTGCTTTATAAATTGTAAAGAAAAAAAATTATAAAATCAATAAAAACCTTTGAACAGGGTTAATTGTGGAAAAGTTTTTGAAATTTCATTGATAACTCTTAACATGTTAAACTTTTGTACTTTTAAGTCTCAATATAATGATAAAGCCACAATTCATCTGGGTATTTTATTGGAATTGTTTTTTTTTATTTTTTTTTTCTGTTTTCTATGTTGCCATACGTCTATCAATAATGGTATTTCTTAATTCATATATCTAGCTTATTCGAAATCAGACTTAAACTGTTTCGATTTTTACCCTGGTAAATTATTTCCAAATATATTTCTTTTTATCTTGTTTTTTAGTTTTCCAACTGTTCAATATCTGTAAATAAATAAAAAAATAAAAAATGAAAAAATGAATAATTAAAATGAAAATCGCCAAGAAGTAATTATCTTATTAAAAATCAAATTCAATATTATTGATGATTTTAGAGGTGTGCCCTTTTGTTTGAAAAAGAGTTTAGTTATTTTTTTTTAAAAAAAATAAAGTTATAAATAATTTCAAATGTCTCTAATGATTACAAATATGATAAATTTTATTTTAGAAAGAAAAAAAAAAAAAAAAAAAATTGAAGATCGAAAGAAAAAATAGGGATTAATCTTGAATGATCTTTGTTGAAGATATATATATATTTGAAAAGGAAAAAAAGAGGATATTATCCAAATATATTCTAATATCTATAATTGGGAAATCAATGTTTGATTTGAGATATTTCCATGTGTGTTTTTTTGAATTATACAAAAAAATAGATTTTTTGGGATTTAAAAGGTATATCTTTTTCTGTATAATAAATACTTTACAAAATGAAAATTTAATTTTTTTTTTAATTTTATCTTTTAGTACAAATTTGATTACTTTGTTTTTCTTTGGATTTATCTTTGACTTTTTCTTTTTCTTTGATTTTTTCTTTTTCTTTGCATTAATCTTATCTTTTATAAAATTATGCTTGTAGAGACATATTTGTTTTTTTTTATTGATCCAATATATATAATTTTTGTTTTGAAAAGTTTGATCAGAATTTGAAGAATAATTCTTTTCCAAATTGATTTTTTGCAGATAGTTTTTGCGTATGTAAAAAAGAAAAATATCGCCACTTGCTGATAAAAGCACAAAGCAGTGGTTTTCCTTATTAACCATTATTTCGTTTATCGTTTGTTTGTTCAGGAAACGATTCAACAATGTTTTGAATTCCCATTTTGACCATTTAAATGTCACTTTGCCCTTAATTTTAATCCGTGCTAATTTTAATTTATAAATCATTATTTGGAATTGATGATTCCTTGTAAATACATATAATTCTTTCTCAAACACAATGCATTTTATAATTAAATGTAGCGAATTAATTAATTCCTTTGGTACGCAAGATGTTTCGTAAGTGTTGCGCTTGATGTAACCCCCCTTTTTAATTGTAAATTCCAGTAATTTAACGGCGCCCAAATACCGCAAACAGTAGAATTTGCCCCCGTCCTCAAAATAACTCTTTATTAAAATACCCACAGGTAACTCAAAGTTTTTGCTGCCATATTTTTTTTTTTGCATTAATTTTTTAAATTCAAAGCCTTTGAAGGATATTTTCTGAGGTGATTTTGAATGCCTTGATCCGTCCACTTTGAAATATTGTTGATACTTGTTGTTTTTTGTAACCAGATCCATCAATAATAATATTTGTTTTCCAAATTTTCGATTTTGATACCGCTTTTGAATTTCCTTTTTATTCAATTCCTGATTCAATTTAATGCTTTTTTTGTATTCGTTTTGGTAATATTCCATAAGCATCATTTTATAATAAATTTTGACCATATTTTTCTCATTTTTGGATGCATTGTATTGCATGCAGGCCTTATAAAATTTGCCCTTCAATTGATAAATTTTGGCCAATTCATAATTTAATGATCTTATAATCATTTCGTGTTCCTTTATCTTTAATGTAAAGTCTTTATGTGAGTATTTTCGATTCTCCATATTATTTTTTTTTTTAATATATTTTTTCCTTGTTTTCTTCATAATCTTTTTACCCTTTTCGATATTACGCCTTTTTATTTCACTGTCCAGACATATTTTGTTTTTATAACAAATAGACAACCGTTTTGAAACCTTCCACTTTGGCGCGTGCTTTGATTTTTTAATGCTGTTTAAGATCATTGTTGCCTTGCTCACGTTATTTGTCTTTTGATATGATCTTGCCAATTTTCTTTTGATCCAAATCACAATGTGGTTCTCCTGATCGTCAAAGTTGACAAGTTTTACATTAACACAAAACTGGTGATATTCTTTCAGGTAAAAGGTGATTTCTTTATACTTTTTTAAACGATTTAGTGCTTTGATAAGCCCTTTGTAACTATAAGTCGCAATGCCGAGCTTATAACTTGGATCAGAGATTTGGTTATTCGTTGGCTGTTGCTGCTGCTGCTGCCGTTGTTGGGATTGAGATTGAGAGATCTCATGAGAGGAAATCTCCTTTTTGATGAGGTTTATGGAATGGAGAAACGCTTTCGTCGCCTTTTTATTGGTGCGGGTGTTATTTAATTCTAAGAGCGACATGCCTTTCTTTTTATAAACAGAAAAATTATCAGGATTTAAGTAACTGGCACACTGATAACAGGAGATCGATTTTCTCCATTTGTTGTCGTTCGAATACGCTGTTCCAAGATCGCTAATGGCTTTTGTGTTTCTTGGAGAATCCTTAATGCACTTCTCAAAGTATTTACGAGACAATGCAAAGTTTGATAATCCAAAGTGGCATCTCCCGATGCAATAATTAGATTCAGATACTAATTCTTTGTTCACAGAGCCTTTTCTGTTTTTCATGGAATTTTGTTGCTCTAATTCCTTTGCCTTGTTACAATAGACAATGGATCTGATAAAATACCGATCCCTTTTATCCATAAGAACGCTCAGTTTGAATCCCAAGTTTGGTAATGAGTTAGTAAATTTATATTTGAGAGTTTCTAAACGTTTTTTTTTTGTACCTTGCTCAGTTCTCTGTGCCAAGTCTTCGTACAGCTCACCAAATTTTTGGAAATACTTTGGGACAACACTCTTATCTAAGATTTTGGATTCATACTCTTTGATGAGTGGTTTTGGCTCATTGTCTATAATCTCCTTGATTTTTAATTCTTGAAAATAAAAATTCGCTAATTTGTCGGGAGGATCATTGCTTTGAAGGGAGACATCGATTACTTGCCCGAGGTATATTAAAGACTTTTCAAATTTTTTTAAACAGTAATAACAGATGGAGAGATCGTATTTGTACATTTCTCTTGGTGATTCGATTATTAACTTTTTAAAACATTTTTTTGATGTTGTATAGTTTTGTTTTTTATATTCTTCTATGGCTGTATTGAAAATTTCACTTTCGTTAAATGTACTCATTTCTCTTGTGAGAATAATTGTTTCCTTTGATGCCAACAAAAAAACTTTGAGAAAGAATTAAAAAAAATGAATTCATTACGAAATTCTAAATTTTGGTAAAAGTTGGTTCAAGATCAGTGAACGAAAATAATCAATTTTAACAACTACTGTTATGAAAAAGTTTTTTTGTGAAATTTTTAAAGATGAACGATTCTTTTGTTTTTTTTTCTCCAACTTTTAAAATTTATTTTTTGAAAGTGTTTAAAGGTTTACAATACCTGAAATCCGAAAAAAGATAATCTTGTATTAAGGTTTGTGTGACTTGTTAATTTGGTTCTTAGCTCATCGATCTTTCAAACTTGTATGAATTTTATGATTTATGTCGTCAAGAGTCATAAAGGTGAAAAAGACTTTTTTGGAATGGAAAAAAAACAATTATTTAATAATTTTTATAAGTTTTTAGTACCAATCAAAAACTAATCAAACACGTGATATACAAATGTATCTCATAAAATCGTTAACTAAAAATAAGTACATTTTTAGAAAAAATCTCCAAAGAGAGATACTCAATTTCCAATTAGAATTGTTAGAGTATATAATTTTCAAAATAATTGTTTTAGTTTTGAATTGTTTATATTTGGCACTTTTTGGGATCTCGTAGATTGTTTTTTTTTATTTTTTTTTCATTTGAAAGATGGTTTCTTTTTTCACTCAAGAATACTTCAAAACCCTTATTTTGCTAAATTTAAAATGTTTCATTATAAACATCATTTAAATTAAATTGATTGTGTACTTAAAGAAAACAATATATTTAAAATTAAAGTCATTAAACTCCTTGAAAATACTAAATAAAGATATTGGGTTTTTTTTATTGAAATTTGAGTTTTGGTAATTGAGAATTCTTTGAAACTTTTTTTGTGATTTGAACTTTTTCCGATGAAATGAGCTCTCTTGTGATTTTTTTTTGTTACTAAAATTTAGTTAATCAAAAGAACTCTAATTCAAAAAATCCCTCTTTTGTATACAAATTACACTTTGGGTATGGAGTAAATCCACGGTAAATAACTAGAGCCTTAAACCCGATTTTGAATTGGAAACTTTAAGTGTTATTATACAAAGTTAGTGATGAGAGTCTTAAGGAAGTAAGTACATTATACCATTTTGAAAAATTTGAATTGTGTTAACATTATTGAAAAAATATTTTTTGAGTACCGCCAGATATTGAAACTTTGAAACCAAAACACCATCCACTAGTATATTTGTCAATGGAAGCAAAGTAATTCAGAGTTGAATCTTAAATTTTTCAATTTTTTGAACATTTTTTTTGATTCAATTTTTGGTTTTATTAAATTTTTATTTGGATCTAGAGATGTGTTTATACGAACGATTGAAATTAATCAAAGAGTAAACCAAAAAAAATATACCCGAAAAGGTGCGAATTTGAAACAAATATTTTCTTTTAGAAGACCAAACACGAACGATCACCATTCCAAATAAATTTGTTGAAATCAAGAATGAAAAAAAAAAAAAATCGATAAAAGCTTATTTCAGAAAGATTGGTTTTCTTTGTATACTTAGTTTGTATGAATACAAATTATTTTTTCCTTGAATTTCTCGCCCCATTACTATTTATTATTATTTTAAATAACCTTTTGTGACAAATTTGCTTTCAAAATTCTTTTTTCAAATATTTTTATCAAACAAAACCAAAACAAAGAATAATGTTTCAAAAATAAAAATAAAGGAGTTGAATTCTTGAAAAAAAAAAAAGACAGCTACAAAAAGAATCAAATCAAAATAATTGAAAAATTCAAGATCACATTTGGATCAGATTTAGAATTTTTTTGAGTTCTCATTTTAATGGAAAAAAAATAATTATAAAATCAAACGAATTTGTCCAATAAGCCACTTCATTTCTCAAGAAGAATTAAAAAAATATCCTGATTTTCTGAACTAAAACTAGAATTAGATGAATTAAATGAAAATAGGATTTTTAAATTCATTTTGGAAATTCTTTCAAAATAAACAGTAATTTGTTTATCAAAAATTTTGCAAACAAAATAATTTTCATAAAGCATCAAAAATAAAAGCAAATAAAGAATAAGTAATTGTGTAAAATATTATAGATAAGATCAAGTAATAAATGCTTTTTAATTTTTTTTTGATCAATTTTTTCATTTTTTTGATTTCCGTTTTTTTATTGGTATGAAAATATCTTATACTAAGATATATTCCACTCTTGGTATTTATTTAAATATCAATGTGTTTGGCTAAAGAAATGATTTGAAGAATTCAGTGTCAGATAAATGGAGGTACTCAAAAAATGAATAATGTACTTACCCCCTTAAAAGAGTTTATTTAAATTTTTTCTTCATTTTTTGTAATTTTAACAAATTGTTTTATTTTTTTTTAGCAAAAATAACTCTAACTTTTAAGATATATTTTTTATTTGATCCTTCATTTCTAGAATTTCTTTTTTAATGGGAGAACTTCAAGAACACAATATGGTATTAACTTATTGTTTACTGTTGTTTTCGTTGAACATTTGATTGTATAACCTTTAAAGAAAAAAGAAGGAAGGTTTTAGTTTAAAATAAGCTTTTAAAAAATCTGCACATATTAATTCAACAACAGGAATTTATTAAAATTTTAACTTTCTAAATTTTGAAAATAAAGATTTTTTCTGGATCTAAAAAGATTAGAGTATAATTCCCCAGTATTTTGAATCCTGTAGTTCCTAAAGTAACTTTGCTTTAGATGGTACTTAAAGTTGAGTAAATAATACAAACTGAATAAGGAAGTGGCAATCTTGAGGGATTAGCGTTTAACAATTGAAAGTCTAAGACAAAAATAAGTTGTTATAAGTGCAATAAAATTAGTGATCCCGGGTTCAAAAATCTCTCAATTATTAATTAGTAAAGTAGTACTATTTGTCGATCTTCAACAATTAAAAATGATCCATTGTATCAGTAGAAATCACACAGAATTTTCACAAAAAAACCATATTTAACTACAAATTTAAAGGTTGAACCATCAATACTCAGACTCCAAAGTTGCAAAATATCTTTCTTTAATTGGTTGCAAAAGGAAACTTTTTTGATAAAAAATCGTTTTTTTTTAAAAAAATTAAATAATTAACGAATATTTTTTTCTGACAAATTATTTCTCAAATCTTCGAAATAATGTTAATGTTTAAATTAGCTCTATATAAGGGAGAAATAAAACTAATCAGTCTTTGGGTTTTTGAGTTAATGATTATTAAGTGAATCTTTGAAATTCAAAAATTCTACAAATAGTTACTTCTGATAGTACAATATATGAATTATGAAATATTCAAATACTATATTTTGGTTTTCTATTTTAAGATTTGAGAAAGGAATTTAAAAAAATTTACTCATAATGGTATTGGAATTCTAAATGGGAGTAATATTCACTTCTTTTTGAAATTTTTTTTTTTTAAATAGAGTAACAAACTACATCACATTTCTTTGATAACACTTTGTATAGATAGAAAAATAAGGAAAAAGAAGTGAAAATTTTACACATTTATAATTTAAATACCAGAAGTTTAAATTTTTAATAGAGATCATTCCAGTGACCAATATAATGGTTGACCAAACGACTACAAACTGTGTTTCAAGAGTAAATTTGTTCTTTTTTTTCTTCTTATTCCAAGGGAAAATCCAATTCACTACCTAGTTAATACCTAAGTTCGAATCAATTTTGAAGGTAAACTCCTTGATTTTTTAAGTAAAATTTCAATTATTAATACTTTTAGTTTAAAATTTTTTTGTAATTTTTTTAATCTTTGAAATTTTTTGTTTTTTTGATTGGAAAAATTTTCTCTTTGGAAATTAACTCTGTTTTTGAGATAAATTTTCCAGTGATCTTATATTTTTTGAATTTCTTTTTAAATAATAGAACTCAAAGAAATCAAAATTTATATACTTAGGGTTTATTGTCAGTTTCTATAATCTGTTGATGTATAGGTCTTCTACAACAAAAAACAAGTTTTAAATTGAAATATTGTGAGATATGTAAAAAAAAGAATTAATTTATATATCATTGAAGATTTGGACAATTTTCTGTCGAATTGCTCAGCCTATGAAAATAATCGGACAATCTGGATATCTGAATTAAAAATAATTAATATATCTAATATATTAAAAAATAATAATATTTTTAATATTATTACAAAAAAAGATCCATCAAGTTTATTCACCTGGGTTGATAATAAACTTTATATTTGAGTCTTTAATAAGATTCCTAAATAAAAATTTAGGAATTCAGGTACATAAGAAGGGCTAATAACTCCTCCCTTAAATAGATAAATAAATAAAAAATAAAAACAAGTTTTTATTATCAAACATAACTCCAAATAAAAACTAAATTCTGAAAATTAAGTTATCCAAAACGAAATATTACTTTACAGTAATAAATTATTTTTTCAAAGTTATGATAATTTTATACAATTACGAAAAGATACCTATTGAACTCATGAAGATACAAAGATCCCCCTTTTTCAAAATTAACATTTTTTTACAAAAAAGCCTATTTTTCCGGTATTTTTTATTGAAATAAGTTGAAATGGATTAATTTTTGATTGAACATTGAGATTGAAAAAAAAATACTAAATATTAAAACAATTACAGAAATAACCAGAGGGGATATTATATAAAACCCAAACATGGAAAAAAATAAAAGGATAAAAATATTCCAAAAACAGAAAAAAAATCATTTTTTCAATTTAATTTAGCAATATCTTTTAAAAGAAATGTTTTACACTATTTTTAATGTGATAAAATTTGATTCTTTTTAGACTATTAAAAAGATAGATGTGCATAATATCTCCATTAAGTCAAATAAAAATATCAAAAATTTTACAATTAAAAATGAACAAAATATTATAGGAAATTTTCATTTTTATTTTCAATTCTCATTAATATCTAATAAAGTTACAAACCTTTTTGAAAAGTATTATCTATAATAAGGCTTATTATATTAGTGTATTTCTAAAATACAAAATTTAGAGATTTTTTTTGGAAATAATTTTCCGAGTTATGATGGATTAAACTTGTCTGTCACATATTATTTTGACAACAGTAATAAGTTAATTTTTTGGTTATGATTTTATTAAATAGTGATGTGAATCCCGAAATATGAATTATAAATAACAGAATACAGTATTTTGGTTTCCACCGTTGGATTTCAAAAAGGAATGTAAAAAAAGAAATATTCAAAATCAATATTTCTAATTGTGATTTGTTATTAAAAAATCCAATAATTTATTGTGCAATAATATTAAGAATGGAACTTTTACAAGCTAATTGAACCATGTAACACTAATATTATTTACATCCAATTATAATATACTTTAATTAGTGACAAATCTATGATGAAAATAATCACTCAAAATAGTTAATTTCATTTACTGCTATTTGAAATATATACAGGAAAAAGTTTAACTTTCCTTTCAATATCCTTTTTCAAATAGAAATCGAAATTAACGGACTTCTTAACCTACTTCTTTGAGAACATGCAATTGAATAAAGAAAAAATATTGAAAAGGAAGTGAAAATTTTATCCCATTTATAATTCAAATGTTAGTCTTTGTAACAACTTATCGGACTTTATTGATTAAACCACATAAGTCCATTTTCGAAACGATCACTCTTCCTTCTTATTATTTGTTGCAAAATAAATGGAACAAAATTTTATTCAGCTTTCCAAAATTCGATTTATAAATCCTGTCACATTTCATATTTTTAAAACTTAAAATCAGTTTATTTTATTAACTTATCTTTTCGAATTGTGGGTACCTTGAAAACTAATTTCAATTCTTGATTTGCAAAACAGAATGAAAATTTTGATCTTTTAATTTTATGATTAACAGCACTTATTTAGTTGACTAAAGTACTCTTTTTTTTTTTTTTTTTTTACTTTACTTCGAACTCTGAACTGATCGGGTCGAAAAACAGTTTTTTAAGAATTCTTTTTCACGAAGAGAAACTAATATCCAACTTTTCAAAAATGTCAAATTGGATTGACACATCTGTTTTTTGCATCTTTTCTCGATTGAACAAAACTTTAAACAACCTTCTTTAATACACTTTAAACAGGAATTAATCTTAACTGTTGTTTTAAATTCGTTTTCGGAATACATCAGAGTACTTGCCAAGATTGAAAAAAAGCTACCACTACAATTGAAGTGGTCTTAAAAATTCTTGGGTAAAAGTGTTTTTGTTTCTCAATAAAAGAAACCTCACAGTTTAAAAAAAAAACAATATTTTTCAATCTGAATGTATTTATTTGTTTTTCAAAATGACAACAAAAAAAAAGTGAAAAATATTTTTGACTTTCAGAGGCTTTTTGTTGATAGTTTGATTTCGTTAGTTTGTCAAAAAAACTTTAAATTTTGAAAAAAGATTCCAAAAAGTCTGAAAAGTTAAAAAAAGTTAAAAGGAAATTAACAATTTTTATAACTACCTCTATCAAAATTTCTAAAAACACTTTGTTCTGAAATTCCAATAAAAAAATGTTATAGGGTATGTGTTTGAACAGACAGAAAAAGATCCAAAATTGTTTTTGAAAAAAAAAGAAAAAATGTTAAAAAAGGAATAACATAATTCTCTTTTTGATCTTGAAAATTTTTCTAATCTTTTGTAGGCAGTTTTGAAAAGAAAAGAAACATGCCTTCGGGTTAATTGTTGCTTTTGTTGATTATTGGAATTTGAGAAATAACCATATTTTTGCTTGGTTCTTTTGTCTAAAAAAATCTACTTTAATTTTCTGAAAATTTTATTTACTTTTTTTTATAAAAAAAACTTGGTGAGGCAAACTAAGTCTTGAAATAGTGTGTGTTGTCTTTCATTCCAAATTATCCATGACTAAAATTAAATTACTTTTCTGAAGAAGAGAATATTTGATTTCATTTTTTTTTTTTTTTTTTTTTTTTTTTTTTGTAATTTGCTTTTTATAACAGTTTTCAACACCTAGACATAAATAAAGTCTCTTTCTGTTTGTGATCCTTTTCAATAAGTCTCACTAATGAACACACCACTTCCAAATTCAAGGTTCCCTCTCAGAAAGAATCTTGAAACTGCAACAAGTAATCAACCTACTAACAACCAAATGTTTTTACCTCAACAGTATATGTACCAACAAGGTAATTACCCAATGACGGCATACTCACAAGGCTCTGGCATTAATACTTTTAGATCAAACTACCCATCTCAAATGGCTCACCAAAATTTTTCATTACCTCAAACGTCTCAACAGGTTTTGACGAAAAACACAAACACGACAACTAACACTAACACCAACACCAACACTGACACCAAAACAAATCCTAACACTAATACCAAAACAAATCCGAATTTAAACTTGAACACAAACGTAAATCCGAATTTGAATCCTCGATCGCTACAAACAAGCAATAATTTCCCTCAAACTTCTCCAATATTAAATCCAAATACTAGCACAAGTATCAGCACAGGCACGGGTACAAACACAACCACGGGCACAAATTCAAATTTACCTAACAGTACCACAAACATAAGCACAAACATAAATCCAAAAATCCCAACAAACGAAAACAAACCCCAAAATTTTACTTTAAATTCAGCAACACCCTTTTTCAACCAGCCACAGACAAACAATTTTAATCAGTTTTTTCAACAAATGGACGAAAAGGATCAACAACTCTTGTTACGGCAACAACAAATGTATTTGGAACAACAAATGTATTATTGGTATCAAATGCAACAGTACCAATTTTTACAGCAGCAGCAGCAGCAACAAAAGCTTTTGAACCAAGAAAATGATAAAAATGAAAACGAAAAACAAGAAGGACAGAGTAAAAACACTAACCCAAATTTGGCTCAACAATACCCGCCACAAATGGGTATGCAAATGCCAATGGGAATGGGTATGGGTATGCAAATGGGAACCGGATTGCCGATGCCCATGGGAATGCAGGCTCCAATGGGAATGGGGATGGGGATGTCAATGCCAATGAATATGGGAATGCAAGGCGGGATTAATGCTTCTTTGAAAACTGAAAAAGAACAACAGGATCAGAGTCAAAAGAAAATTAATCAACAGGAACTTCAAAGCACGAATAATAATAATAATTCTTTGGATTATTTAAAATACCAACAACAACAACAACAACAACAGCAACAAAATAATTTAAAAATTGAAAATCAGATGAATATTAAAAAAGAAATCAATCCAAATTATTCTCAACTGCAACAACAACAACAGCAGCAACAACTACTACTGCAACAACTGCACCAGCAGCAACTGCAACAACTACAGCAGCAACAACTGCAACAACAGCAACTTGAGCAAAATGGGTATTTAGGTCAAAGAATTTTAAAACAAGAGCAAGAATTCAAACAGGCACAGGTGGGAACCAATGGGATGGGGCAAAATATAAGAAAAGAACCCGAACAAGTAGATCAAATAATTTCAATGTCCGTTGATGATGCTTTATTATATTTGGATGAAGTCAGAGAGAAATTTAAGCACAAGCCAGACGTGTACGATAATTTCCTAAGCATTATGAAAGAATTTAAAGATCAAACCATAGACACACCAGGGGTGATCTCTCGAGTGACAAGACTCTTTAAAGATGAAAAGGATTTGATTTTAAAGTTTAACCAATTCTTACCAGAAGAATTCCGAGTTCGAGAAACGGATATTTCTCAAAAGGTTGAAGAATTAAACACTGCTATTAATTATGTAAATAAAATTAAAAACAGATTTTCAAATAAATCGCAGGTATACAGAACATTTCTTGACATCCTTCAGCATTTCCAGCAAGATAAAATGTCAATCCAGACTGTTTTTAAAAAGGTACGCGAATTGTTTAATGGGCATGATGATTTAATTTTCGCCTTTGAAAAATTTCTTCCTGCCTTTGAAAATGGAGCTAAACAAGGAAACCAAAATGAAAATTTTAATCAAAATCGAAATATGGATCAATATCAAAATTTAAATCAAAGCCAATTTATAAATCAACAAACTGTTTCGAACCAAAATTTGAATAATTACCAAAATCAATTTCCAATTCAAAATAATATTAGCCAAAATTTTAATAACCTTAATAATAATGATGATAATAATATTAATACTAATAATAACTCTAGAAAAAGGGCATATGCTTCTTCTGGAATCAATGGCCCTAATCCCAACAATAATAAAAATCCCAACAATGACATTAATGGTGGTGTTGACGATGATGATGACAATAGCAATGAGAATATTACAAACTCTTACTCAAATATAAATTATTCTCAAAAACAAGAAAATCATCAACAGCAAAGCAAAAGGGAAAAAGTAGAAAAAAAAGACAAGGCCAAACAATTCAATGGGAAAATTAGAATAAAAACAGAAAATGGGAAAAGAAAAATGGAGAAAAAATTTTTTAAACCCGATCAAGCAATTAAAGATGAATTGAAATTATTAATAAGTTCAAAAGAAAATCAACTGACTTTAGAAGAAATATTTTTTTTAATATTAAAAAAATATTTAAAAAAAAATGAATTTGAAGAATTATTAAGAGTTTTGCATTTATATATTTATGGCCCTATCAGCAAATATGAGTTAATCCAATTACTTTCCCCAATCTTAATAATGAAAAATTCTTCCGAACAACACAATACCGAGAGCAAAAATAACGCTAATAGCAATAAGGTGCTTTTGGAATTGTTTAAACAATATATTTTTTATGGAAACCTTAACTTCGATCGTTGGGAAAATGATGTTTTAATACCTTTAAAGGAATTTGATAGAGACCATTTTAAACATTCGGGCCATTCCTATTACAAATTACCAAAGGAGGTAAGTTTATTTCTCCAAAAAATGTGTTTTTTTTTTTCCTTTTTTATTTTTTATATTGACAAATTCAAAAAAATCGAAAAGATTTTTCGTTCATTTAGAATTTCTTGTTAAAAGTACTTAATCGGTTAAAGTGGGGATTTTGAATTGACTAAATTCGTAACTTCTAATACAAAGAGTGAATTAACACGGTCAACAAAGGCATTTTAAACTTAATTTTTCTTTCTAAAAAAAAAAAGAAACTTCAATTTGACTTTTTCAATTATTTTTGATCAACTTACATTTTTTAAAATGTTTTGTTCAACTTGCCAAAAAATTCATTTCAAAGAATTTTTCCAAAATCAACTTTTTTACAAAGTTACTTCGTATTTAAACCAAAAAAAAAAAAAAAAATTGTTTTTCGATCTTTCTTCAAAGTGAAAGTATGAAATTACTTTAAAAAAAAAGGTTATTGAACAGAGAATTTTTTGTAAATTTCTTTTGAATTTATCAGTAATTATTATTTCTTTTCAACCAAAAAGATTATAAAATTTTCCTACTTTCAAAACAAAAAAAAATAAACATTCACATAAATTACAGGTATTGTAGAAACTTTAAAAACAACCAACCAATTATAAAAGTAAATAATATATACATTAGGAGATTTTTGGCAAAAATCATTCTTTTCCTTAAAATTATCATTTTTTTTTGGGATTATTATTAATATTATTTTTAAAAAATTAGTTTCTGATGCACTCCTTTTTACAAAATCAATTATTTAGATATTCTTTCAAAATATAAAATATTTATATTTATCCTAAATTCCCTTGTGATTGTTAAAAAGATTTAAATGAGAAAATAATTTACAATATAATTAATTTCAAATAATTCATAAAACTTTTAAATGTAGAGTTATTTGTCAATAATTCTTCTTGATTTTTTTTTAAATCTAAATGTGATTTTTCTCATTTCTTATTTGAATTTTGTAATATCTTCATTTAAATAATGTTTCATTAAAGTAAATAAAATCAATATTTTAACTCAATTAATTGCAAAAAAACGATATTTATAAATCCATTAATTCATACAATAATAATAATTAAAAATAGATTTTACTAAGAAAAAAAAAAGGGTACTTTTCAATCTTTCTGATAAAACTCTAATATTTATAAAATATTTTAAATTTTATTTTGCTTCTTTTCTCTTTTTTTTTTTTTTTTTTTTTCTTTTTCTTATATTTTAAGAAAGTCAAGAGAAATCAAAAAAAAAAAAAAAAAAAAAATGTTCGAAAACTCCAAATTAACTTTAAGAAAATTGAGGCTATTAAATGTCTTTTAAAATGAAAAAATTTATTATTAAAAAATCTTTCTTTCGAATAATTATATTTTTCTATAGAAATTGAGAAATTTTAAATTAAACATCCCAATGATTACACCATCACAAACAATTTTTATAACTTTTTATTTTTTTTGGAAAATTTTATATTTTGTTTCCAAGGTATTATTTTTATAAATAACAACTCTAATTCTGAAGATTATTATTTCTCTTGTTCCCAAACAGTCTTAAATTGATTCTTTGAAAAAAAAAAAAAGAAATTCTCTAGGGAATTAATTTCAAAACAAGATTATCCAGTGTGTTTAAACTTTTATGGATATTTTATAATCTATATTAGATGTTTTGATGGTAGCATATATTATCGCGATATTAGCAATAAATTAGCTTTAATATTCTCAAAATCGCGATTAATTCAACTTTATCACGAAAAATAATAAAATCGCGATAAAATACAAAATTACTATCAAGAGAACATTATTTATTTGATAATTAAAAAAACAATTTTCTTTTCATTTTTTAATTTTTTTTTCAACAAAGGTAAAATTATACATGAATCTTAAAGCACCTATGTAGGTATAAAAACAAAAACTCTGTAGTTTTGCATTTTTTTTTTTTTTAACTTTTTTGAAAAGTTCTTTTATAATTTTTTTCAAAAAAATTAGGAAAAAAATAAAAACAAATAAAGAAAAAAATTCATTGAAGGATCTCAATGACAAAACAAACGTTACTTGGAATGGGATACTAAACACTTGAAATTCCAAGTAAATTAGATCTTGAGCCATACAATAAAAATTTATTATTTTTCCACACTTTTGCTTTTTTATTTCTTTCGATTTTTTTTTGATACGTAATTGTTTTGGAAATTTTTTTTATAATTGCAAGACAGATAGTTGCTATAAAAATTCATATCATTCTATTCAGTTACCAAAAAAAAAAATTGTTCTTTAATTTCTCTTTTTACGAAACAAAAATTTCCTCAAGTTTTTCCTTTATGAACTAAACTTTGTTTTCTTTTCTTTTCAAAAAAATTTCAGCTTGTGTTTTATTGTGTTTGAAAAATTCTTCCATTAATAAATCTTTCAATAGTTGAATTGTTCCCCATATTTAATTCCCTTTTTTAATTCTCTGAATTTTCGATCAATTTCTTTGTCAAATAGATTCTTGCTTTTTTTTTTGAAAAAAGACATAATAAATAGATACTTTACAAAATAAGGATTTTTTTCCTTTTATACTCAAAATACTCCTTTAAGATCAAATAAATAATAAACCTTTTTAGAAAATGCACTTGAATGAATAATAGTTGTATGTTTTTTTTAAAATCGTGTGTATTACCTTCAAAAGTCAAATAACTATAAAGAAAAAAGAAGAAATTTCTCATGTATGAGTGATCGATAAAAAAAAAACCTTTAAAACTTTAATTGAGTTTTATGTTCAATTAAAAGATAAGAGAAGAAGAAGAAGAAACAAACACGTTTTTCAAATAATCTTTATAATTAGTGATATTATGGATAGATTATTGAGAAAGTTTTTGAAAAGTTATCCATACCCTTTAAACGTCAATATACTTTAAAAATGATTTAACCAAAGAACCCATTCTTTAAAGAATGTGTGAAGGGTTGGTTTATAAGCTTTTTTTTTTTTCATAGCAATATTTAATATTATAATAAACTGGCAAACTGTGATTTGACTTTGGTTATTGCTGGTGTTGGTGTAAAAAGGGTGTATCGATCTTTCAACCAAATTAAAACAAAATACAATAAAACTCTTTGATCTGATCCTTGATTGAATTTGGTTTATTTTTTATTGTTTAAATTCTTTTTATTTTATTTTTTTTTTTTAAATTTGAATATATCTATCTAGATATATATAGTTATCCCTTAGTAACCAGGATTGACCTAAATTTCATCTAGTTTAAAAAAAAAGATATAAAATGATATTGATGTGCTAATGCGTTTATTTTCTTATTTGTCTTTAATTCAGATTTGAAATATAATAAAAAAAGTCAAAATAGTTCAAAGATAAAGAATTTATGTAATGGTATTTTTTTTTGATATTGGAAAAAAAAATAATTATTCGTTTTTACATTTTCTTTAAATGTTTTTTATTTTTTATTTAATTTTTTAAATTAGAAATTTTATTACAATAATAGTAATTAAAAACGCAATGCATTAATTGATTAATAATAACAATCAAACAACATTGTTAATTTTATGATAAAAAAAAAAAAAACAAGGAAGATTAAATTAAAATTTTCATTTTTTTCAGAACAAATTTTACATAAATATTAATTCAAGTGAAAAATTAAATTTATTACTTTAGCTCAGAATTAAAAGTTTAATATGAATAATTTTTTAAAACTTTGATTTAAGCAATAGAAAATAATTGAAAAAACAAAAAAAAAATAAAAATTGGCCAAATAATTTCATTTAATACATTGGAATTGAATTAATGAAAACCTTTTTATTAGATAAAGTAATCAACCCTAAAAAATTAAAAATATAAAATAATCATTTTGAAATATTATCTTTTATAATGAATAAATTATTTATTAAAGTATTTTAGGCAATTTTGGGGTAAAAAGGGTACCAAAAAAAATTCCAGTAAATTATGATGTATTTTAATCATTAAAACTAAGAGTTTTTTGATGTGTAGACAAACTTTTTCAAAAAAAAAAATTTATTTTGACAAAATATGGAAAAATAATAAAATTTCAAGAAATAAGAAAAATTTTTCAAATGTTGAAAATATTTGTTTTCTATGTTATTTTTTTATTGTAAGTAACTACAATTTTTAATTATAAAATTTTCTTTCAAAGATAATTGTTTATAAATTCTATATCCTAGAATCCTTTTATAATAATTCACATTAAAAATTTTATTCTAAGGGATATATGTATATATATATATATAAAAATAAACTTTGTTTCAGTCAAAAGTCCCAACATTTTTTTCAAATATCAATTATTTTTTATAATTGACCTTTGATAGGTAAATAAGAAATAAGTAGAATAATACATACATGAGAATAGTTGATATCTTTGTATGGAAGTAAAAACTACTAAATTAATATATTTTCTTAAAAAATTAAAATTCTTATTACACTATTGAGAAAAACAACAATGTTCATTTTGATCTATCCTATTGAAGATCAAAATAAAATTCCAATAGAAATAAATATAATTTTTTTGCAATCATTTTCACTGTTTCAATAACCTTAGAATAACAGGTTTTTACCAAGTTACTATTCGATCTTGTAATAAAAAAAAAAAAATTTGTAAATGAATTAGGTAAAAAAAATCAAAAAAAAAAAAGCAAAAATGTGAAAAAATGATTTCAATTTTGAAAATTTCCAAAATTAATTTTTTTTTCTTATATATCCTTGCAAACCTTTTAAACACTTGAAATTTTGCTCACCACAACTGGGCCCCTTTGACTGAAAAATGGTTTATATTTATATATATCACAGGTATGACGTTTTTTTTTGGATTACATTAAACGTGTTTTACACGCTTGAGCTACGCGTAAAATTCGTTTGTCTGATATATATATATGTATGTAATCAAAACACAAAAAAATTAGGTAGGCTGATCTAATTTGGAATTGGTAAAAAAGTTACAAATTGGCCACTTTTCTTCCCCAACTAGTAATTTTTTAAAAAAAATAATTAATTCTTTTTCTCAGTGTTTAAAGAGTTTACAATTTTCAAGAGTTTTAAACGAAAATCCCACTTTGTATTGTTTTGGTATTTTCAAAATAGAAAATCAAACTATTTCCAGGGTTTAAAATGAAAAACCTCCCACTTAAATGGGAATAGCCAATTCCTATTATTTTACAAGGCTTTTAAGTCAATTACGTCCTACCTGTATATACTTTTTTTTTTTTTTTTTTTTTCAAAGTTTTTTCTTCTGCATTTTTTCACATCCCAGAAACGGAAAGTATGATCTAACAAGAATTCAAGAACTTTTTCAAAAAAAAAAAAATAAATAAAAAAAAGAATGAAATGAAAAAACATGTAAAAAATTTCAAAAAAGGCGATTTTATAAGTCTTTTCGTGATTTTAAAACGAAAAAATGTACTACTTGTGGTATATATATATATATAAATATATATAAGATTCTTTGAGAGATCTTTGAAATTAATTTTTTTTCAAATTATTGATAACGAAATGATTGGTTATTAATGTAAAAAATATGGGAATTATTAAAAAAATTAAAAATTACTAAAATTATCATTATTGAAACATAAAAAATAATCTATACAATTTCTTCTCTTATGATTTAAATCAAATAGCATATAAAAAAACCATCGAGTGGGATGGGCGAATTAGAAAAACAAGTATTAAATTTTGAATGGTTTTCAAGATCAAGTTCATCAATTCCAACAGCTGATGAAGATGAAAACAAAGATGAAAATGAAAATGAAAACGAAAGCACTATTGAAACAGAAAATGAAAATGAAAATGAAAATTTAAATGAAAATTTTTATCAGAACAACGAATCAACTGGAAATGTAACAGAAACAGAAAACGAAATTGAAATGGAAAAAGACAATTATAATGAATTAGAAAATTCTGAGCAATTAAATGAAAAATTAGGATCATTCCAATTAATTCTTTGTGAAATTGAAGAAAAAAGAATGGAACTTGATTTGAATGTTTCAAAAAATGAAAGGTTAATTAAATATCTTAAAAATGAATATGCCAAAATAAGTCGCAATAAGAGTAATCAAAATACGCATGAATTTAAATGGTTGGAAGATCCTTTAAATTCCCGTTGTTTAATAGATTTATATGGGAAAAATATTGATGTTGTTATTGACGGGTTGAAAAAAAGAGCAATTTTAACCATTCCCATCGTTGTAAAAAGATTGGAAACACAAAAAACACAGTTTATGGAATTGCAAAATCGATTTGAAAAGCTTATTGATAAATGGCATATTGATTTATTAATTTTAATATTTGAAAAAAAACAAAAAAAATTGCAATCATTGATAAAACAAAATCTAAAAAATAAGAATTTAAATCCAAAACTATTTTTAATTAATAAAAATGCTAACGAGAATGAGAATGGGGGGGTAATGAAGATTAGCCATGATAATAATCTTTCTAGTGGAGATCATAGTCGTGGTAATTCCTTTATTTATAATGATTTGGAATTGCTTTATGATATTAATGATCTAATAAAAACTTTAACAAAAAATTATCAGAAATATTCAAATTCTCAAAAACAAAAGAATCTAAATAATAATAATAATAATAATAATAATAATAATAATAATAATCCCAAGAATCAGTCTTCACAGTTATTCAATGATGGGCCAATAATTAAAATGATTAATGCTTTTATAAATGATTTTTTATTAAAGTTTTTTATTTTAAATCCAAAATCTAATGAAAATATTTTAAATAGTCCAATTGAAATTCAAAGAGAAAAAAATAATGAAAAATTAGAAAATAATAATAATAATAATAATAATAATAATACATCAAATGAAATTAATGAAAATGGGGATGAGAATGAGAATAATGAAATTGAAATTGAAAAAAATAAGCAAACATCAATTAACATGAATTCTCATAGTGACCCAGAAAATTTAAAAGTGAAATCTAAAAATTATGAATTATTGTTCGCTTCAAATGATTTTTATAGATTCTTTTTTATTCATTTTGAATTATATAAACAACTTTTTAAAATGAAAAGCTCTTTAAATAAAATTAATTCGAAAAATAATAATTTATATCAACAGTTTGTAAAGAATTTAAAATTATTATTTAAATGTAAAATTTCTAAAAAAAAATTTTTGAAAGAATGCCAGAACTTATTTGCTCGTAATTCTTATTATTATTCAAATTTTGATCAACTTTGTGTTTTGGTTATCGAGCAATTAAAAGTTTTACTGTTTCACGGATCAACCAATGTTGTCTTGAATTTATATCATTATGAAAGAAATAAAAGTTCTTTATTTGAGAATGTTTATTCGTCGAATTATGGATTAATTGTGGGGAAAAATGTTTTTTTTAAATTTGAATTCAAAAAGTTTATTGGTTCAAGCAACAAAAGTAATAATAACCGGGTGGGAAGTATAAACGGTAACAGTAATGATAATGATGATGATGATGATGGTGACGAAGAGATGAAGAGTGGAAATGAAGTTAGAGAATTAAAAATTTTAATTGTTGAAAAAAAAATTGAAAACCAATCAAGATTTCAAAGCCATTTACAAAAAAGAAGAAGAGTAAATGAAAAAATTGTTTCTCAATTAAAATCTTATCAGGAGATAAATGAACATCAATTTGTAAAAAATCATCATGTTTTTCTTCAGAGAAACGCGACAAAGTGGAAAAAACAAGTAGAAAATGCTACTAAAAAAATTATAATTGTAAATCAATTAGAACAAAAATTTAAATTAGACACATTGGAAACTAAATTTATCGAAGAAACAGAAGATTTCTTTTATAGATTAAATTGCTCGAGAAATGATTGGAAAGTTGAGAACAATATCGAAAAAAATGATTCCGAATAATTAAAATAATCATTTTTATTTTATTTTATTTTTACTTTTTTAAAAATGAAAAGAGAAATTTTTGAATATTAATAAATTTAAATAAAAAAAAATTATTATTATTATATACATCTGTTTTATTATTTTTTTTTAGGATTAATTATTTTTATTTATGAATCATATACATGTTTAAATATCTGTCACTTAGCACCCTGGATTCGCCTAAATTTCTTCAAGTTTAAAATAAAAGATTTAAAATTATGTTGATGTTAGAATAAATTTATTTTGTGATTTATCTTTAATCCAGATTTTAGTTAAAATCCAAAGTTCAAATAGTTCAAAGAGAAATTTGTTATGTTATTTTTTTGATTTTGGAAAAAAAAAAATAATTTATATTTTTGTAATATTTTTTTTAATGATTTTTATTTTGATTTTTTAAATATTTTAAATTCGGAATTTTATTATTATTGCTGTAATTCAAAGCATAATACATTGATTTATTACAGTTATTCCAATTCTACCATGATATTTTTTTCGATATCAAATTTTGATACTCTTAAAGATTTTTAAAAGGTTTAAAATGGGAATTCAAGAATTTTGAAAGAAAAATTTTTTTGATAAATGAGTTTTTATTAAAAATAATTTTTTAGATATGATCAAAAAGTTTTCATTTTTTTTAAAGAGTAAATTTAATATGTTTTCTGAGAATATTTTTTGTGGTTTAAATTCATTTAGGGTTACACAAATACAATTTTTAAAAAATAAGAAAAAAATCTAGAATATTTTTTTTTTGTGTTTGTAAGAGAATAGAAATTAGAGCAGTGAAAAAAATACCGGACATGAAAAAAATCCTTGACAAGATTTTTAATTGTGAATATTAGTAAAATTATTGTTTAATTTCATTTATTTACAATCAAATTCCTTTTTTTAAGAATCGAACTTTTTCAATTATAACCCCCCCCACTTATTAGAATGATGATTAATGAAATCACACTTGTTCAAAACACCATTCAACCAATCAAAAAACAAGAAGAAAAATTATCATTTTCCAAACTCTAGTAAACCTCAATAAAACTCGATTGTTTTTTGAAAAAAGTTGATCAACATTAGGCTATCAAACAATTACTCGAGTATTCTAGAGACACCTTACTTTGATGGACTTTAGGTAGGTTTATTACTAATCTCATAAAAAAATTGGTTATTTATAATAAGGATTTCATTGAAATTAGACAAAAATTTTACTAATACTCACAATTAAAAATCTTGTCCAGGATTTTTTTCATGTCCAGTATTTTATTCCCTACTCTATATTCACTATGTACTTATACTGAAGTTTCTGGAAGGAAATTTATACTTATAATCATTTCTTTCACAATTGTTAATTAATGAAAATAATTTTAAAACTTTCTTGGTTGAAAATTGTTTCATTAAGGTTTATTTCTTTTTATTTATTTTGAAAAATTAATTTATTTTTTTTTTTTTGATAGGAAGTATAAACCTATAAAAAATGATCAATATTTTCTATTATTTTCTTATTCACATACTTTAAACATCAAAATTCAAAGTAAAATCATGAAAGAAAAGTAATGATAAATAAATAAAGATAAAATAAAGAAGGTAACAAATAAACAGCTTTCTTAAATAATATCTTTTAATAGTCGTTTTCTGGGATTAATCTATTCTTATGAATGTGTTGAAAATTTTTTACTGTTTTTGAGATCTCTCAAACTTGAAATCAGATTTATTACAAAAAAGTTGATTAAATTGATTTGAAAATAATTAATTAATATTTATAGTTGATTTGTTTATTCTATTCCTCGGTTTTACTTTTTGTTTTCAGTCCGATTTCAAATCAAAAATTGTATTGAACTTTACTATTGAGAGAAAAATATTGGACACAGAAAAATGGTTGGATACCATTTTTAATTGGGAGCATTAGTAAAATTGAAAATCAAATCCTATTGATAACTAGGTGAATTTTATATAAATCCAGGTTTAAAGGTGTTACAAGTTCATTAATCTGTGGTGTGTGTAGAATATTCATTTGAATGGTTGATAACTCAATTAGATCATGATATTTTAACAAAAATCCAAGTTCTAGTAAAGTTTACTATTAATTCTGAAAATGGAAATTTTTAAACTTGCTTTAGATTATAAGAGAAAAGGTTTTGAAAAAAGTAGAATTACATTAATCATTATTCTAATAAGTAGATTATTGTTCTTTTCTTTAGTTATTTCACAAACGATTGAAATTAAAAATCATTGTCAGTAAGGTTCAAAATTAAAATTGCTGTACAACTATTTTTCTCTGTTCAACATTTTTCTCTCAACAGTTATTTCAAAATGGGTGATAATCATCTTAAAAAAGTCAACATGTCTATTGACTAAAACACTCTACTGGTTTAAGTCCTTTATCTCTTGAGATCCAGAATACCACTTAATTTTCATATTTTTTGAAATTTTAACTTTTGTAAGATGAAATTTATAATTGTAAGTTAGTAATGTTTTCCAAAACCCAACCATTCTTCTTACAATTCAAGTGTTCTCTCCTTTACAATAAAAACCTTTGAAAAAATCATATCTTATCTTTAAAGGTTTGTTTTTGGACTTCAATAACAACTTCAATTTATAAATCTCATCTGGCAAAACTTTAAATTCCAAAAAATTTGAAAATTAAGTGGTATTCTGGATCTCAAGAGATCAAGGACATATTACAGTCGAGTGTTTTGAATAATAGACGGATCACATGGCTTCATTTTAGATTGTCCTTAAATTTACTTGTAATTTTTTTTATGTTGATAAGTACCTAATTTAAAATGGGAAATTTTGCAAAAAGTTGATCTTTTTAAAAATAGGATACTTCATATAAACTGGAAAACCATATTTGTGATCTATTTTTGTTCCGACTTTATGATTGTTTTGTTTATTTTAGCATTATTGAATTCCTTGGTATTGTAACCTGAGTAATTATTCGAAATTGTAAATTTTCCACTTTTAATTCTTATTGAGAGGGAATAAGATATAATCGTCCAAAAGACTGACCAATCAGTTAAACAATTAAAAAGAAAATAAATGAAATGACTTGATCGAAATGTGGATCAAGGAGAATTGATAATTTTCTTTTGATAGTGTTCTTTTTTTTGAAAGAAAACAAGCAAAAAAAAAAAACAATAAAAAAAAATGGTAATTTCTTTTGGGCAACTCAAAAATTTGTGAAAAGACGATTGGTTGTAATCTTACCATGTAGTTTTTATTTTAAAAAAAAAAAAATGGTTTCCTTTCTTCAATAAAACAAAAAGGAAAGTAAAAGTGAAAATTTAAAAATTAAAAAAAACAAGTAAAAATAGAGTTAAAAGAATAGAAACATTCAAAGAAAAAGAGTCTGAGGCACTTTCTTCCAAAGTACTAATATCTACAAGGATTGGCCAATGGTCTGAACTGTATGGATCCTCGATGTCGTACTCGTGCCATTCAACGACCCTTGTAATTTTCTCGTAAATCCCCGAAGAAACCAAGATGTGGTCGATCATTGTGTTCTCGTTGCCACCATCGTCTACGTCATTGCTGTTTCTGTCGTACCAAGAGCTATAGCGATTTTCTTGTGTCGTTTTCAGGGCAACGTTGAATAAAGAGGTTGTGATTGTCGAGTTTTCGTAACCCTCCCGCATGAATTTCAAGGAACGGGACAAGGGGACATTGGAGCTTGAGTCTTCTACGGAATCGGAGTAGTCGTTGAAATCCCCAAGAGCAATGATCTCATAGCCGTCGCTAAGTCCCTGTTGCTCAATGACGTCTCTGATAACAACTGCCTGTGCTTCTCTTCGTGCGCAGGGCTCTGGGCTTGTGGGAAAGGCCCTCAGATGGGCGCCAACAACAAGTATCTTGAGATCTGAGACTTTTACTTTAAAATAGAGGTTTTTGGAAACGCCGTAATCGTCTGCTTCTCCAGAATAGCCGCACTCGTTACCTGAAACAGGGAACCACACTCTTTCCGTAGATCGTGTGAGGTTGGTCTCAGGATCGATCTTTGTGATGATGCCGACATTCTGCCCCGTGTAGGTGTCTGTGCCGTGGATCATGTAAGGCTTGTAGGCAGATCCTAAACTATCGCACAGCCTTTGGAGCATGGGGCAGTCCTCAACCTCGGCAAGATGTATCATGTCACACTCCATCGGTGCAAGGAGCTCCTTGACATTTTCATAATGCTTGTCTGCCTCGGTGGAGTTTTGCCAGGGAGATGGTGATGGATCGTCATTGCCATCAAACAAAAATTTTGCGTTGAAATGGCACAATCGGAAATTCTCAACATCACTCCTTCGATCCTCATTTGCCGTAGTCGTTGTTGGACAATCTTCAGCATAGCAAGAGATTTTTAAAATGAGAAAAAGAAGAAAAAGAAAAGTTGCAAATGTTTTCATTTTTTGTTTGGTCTTTTTTGGTAAATCTTCAAATAACAAAAAGCTAAAAAAATAATTAATTTTTTGTTTTCCCACGACAAGAATAGCACAAAAATTGTAGTCACTTTTTTTCCTTAGCAACACTTTGTTTTTTTTGAAATTGTTCCAAATTTTGAAAGGAATTAGAAGATCACAATGCAACAACTTTCAATTTAAAAGTTATACTTTTGACAAACATGTATTTGAAATAACTTTCCAATTTTTGGTTTTCATAAAAAGAGTTTCAGGTTATTGAAAGTTTACAAATATTTTTCTTTGGGATAACTTTCAAAAATTTCAATTAAATTCAAAATGCAATCTTTTGTTAATTATTATTTTTATCCCTTTTTTTGGCTTACAAAAGTTTGTACCAAGTATTTGAAATTTGAAACAATATGAAAGAATATCAGAGACTGAAATCTTGCAGACTGTCAGCCTGAAAGTTCGAAAAAGTCTTGAAAGTATTTGTATGGATTGTGTTATTTTTGTCATGCCTTTTGGATTTTTTGTTTTATTGGAACACTTTCATGAAATCTTTTCAAAATTGTTGTTTATCTCAAACGGTATTTGAGTGAAATTTCTCTACGCAGTAGAAATTAGTTTTTAAGGTTTACCAGCCCGGAAATTTGAAAAAAAGATTATCTTGTGTTGGATGTAGTTACCTGTTAATTTGGTTTTTAGCTGATCGATCTTGTGCTCGGTATGGTTTTTAATAGTGGTTAATAAAGACAATTTTTGACAATTTTTTTTTTTATTTTTTTCAATCCAAATTGAAGAGTGTAAGATTAATAGACTGGTGGGTTATTTTAATAATAAATTGAGGTTTGGGTTGTTTATGGAAATATTTATTTCCCTTTTTACTCAATTAAACAAATGAAAAAAAAGTTTTTTTTAAAAGCTCCAAATAAAACCAAACTTAATAAAAAAATTTCAATCAATAACCAACACATCACATTTTTTATAACTTATATATCAATATATTAGTCTTATACCCTTCAATTTGGATTGAAAAATAATAAAAAAAAAAATTGTCAAAAATTGTCTTTATTAACCACTATTAAAAACCATACCGAGCACAAGATCGATCAGCTAAAAACCAAATTAACAGGTGACTACATCCAACACAAGATAATCTTTTTTTCAAATTTCGGTGATTCTAAACCTTAAGTAAATAGTAATAATAATAAAAAAATCTTCTATTTAAACAGAA
This sequence comes from Anaeramoeba flamelloides, assembly GCA_027625915.1. Classification (NCBI taxonomy): domain Eukaryota; family Anaeramoebidae; genus Anaeramoeba; species Anaeramoeba flamelloides. The sequence goes on from JANTQA010000038.1 coordinate 447,268, forward strand.
AAAATAATATTTTAAAAAAAGATTCCCAATATTTATTGAAAAGAAAAGTAAAAATATGATTACTTAAATTCCTAATTTGTATTAAAATACAACTTTCAGAAAAAATATTATAATTTTTCAAAGTTTCTAACATTTCTCTGATTTTTCATAAATTCAAAATCGAAATTATTCTAATTTATTTCAAAAACAAATTTTTTGTTGGAGAAAGTAATCTTATTAACTATGAAGAAATTTTAAAAAAATCAACTTGAAAAATGAAACTACAAAGTAATGAAATACTCCTTTGAAAAAAGAAATACTATATTTTAAAAAAAAAATACAATAATTCTTTTAAACTGGAAAAATTATTATATATTATTCAAAGAACAGTTTAAATCATTTTTTTCTTTTTGTTTAACAAAAAAATATCCTAAAAACATGAAATTAAAAAATCACCAAAAATAATTTTTATCAAACCTTAAAATCCAAGTTATAAATTAAAAAACACTTACAAATTTGAAAAATCCATAAATAATAATTATTGGAGTTAATCTAAATTCTTTCAATAATTTCGTTTCAACACTGATTAATAATTATCAAATGAATTTAATAAAATTTATCACCTTTTGTACATTTACAAATAAATAAAACCCATTCCAATGATTATTAGAATAAGATAAAAAAAAAAGAATTATTATCAAATAAAATTATTATCATAATAAAATATTATTATTTAGACTCCGAATTTTTGGTAAAAAATATTACATAATCATTAAATTTTTAGGAAATGCAATAAACTATTTGTGAATAAAAAAAAATAATCAATTTTTTCTGATCAAAAAATTTTGAAATATTTTGTATATTTTAAAGCCCTTGGTAAGTGTTAAAGCAAAAAAATGTCTTTTTTTTTTTTGTCTTTTTTTTTTTTTCAATCTCCTTTTTCAAAAACTCTTAAAAAAAGGTTAAATGAAATTCAAAAATGTTTACTATTCAAATCTTTATAAATACATGGTTTAAAATTTTTAACTTTAAAATATTCCAAAAAAGTTATTTGAATAAAAATGAAAAAAAAATAGCCATTTCATGCTTTTACACTGGCACTGGGGCTTTAATGTATTTTTTAAATATAAATTAGATTTCAAAGGTTATACTTCATAAAAATCATCATAAATTTCTAAAAATGGATTTTTCTCAAAACGAAATCTACTTTTTTACGGTTTTCTTTTTTGTTTTCAAATTATAAAATTCAAATAAAATATATCTTGACTTTGTTGTTAAAATTTATTACCAAAGGTCTAAATTCTTTTAAAAATGATATAGAGTTTCACAAAAGTTGGTAAAGATTATTGTTTATCAAGTTTAATTCTATAATTATATAAATAAGTACTCGAATAATTTTGCTAAAAAAATAATTCTGTGATATTTCCTTAAAGAAAGAAAAAAATTATTCTCGGTGAAAGTTATATATATATATATATATATATATATATATAAGATTATTAAGTTTAAAAGAATTATTGTAATTCTTAGGAAATAAATTATTTAATGTTTTGACTTGTCTATTGTAAATTTTTGTGGTTTAATTATAAAATAATTTTTCAGGTTTGTGTTTCTAGATAAAAAGATTTCTTTCTTAATTTGGTGAATATATTTTTTTGGAATACTTTAGAAATATAGTAAAGTTCATGAAATTATAAGTATTTTAGTTCATTTTCTATTTATAAATATAATAAATCAGCTTTCAAAACAGTACTTGGAAAAACATTTCAAAAAAATATTTTTTTCTTATCTAAGATTGGTAAAATTTAAACTTTTAAAAATCTTTGGAAATATTTCTTCAAAAAAAAAGTTGAAAATTTTTCCAAATTGAAAATGAAATAAAATTTTTAAAAATGTGATTTGAAAATATAAAAATATTGAAATTTGGATTATTTTCAAAAAAGTGAAAAAAATATCAAACATATAATGAAGTTAGTAAATCTTATAATTTTGAAAATTTTTACAGTTGGTTCCACTTTTCAAGCACAAACTTAAACGAAATTTAAGACTCAAAAAAAACCACAAATTAAGGTAGAAAATCCAAATATTAGTATAATAATTTGTAAAAAAAAATTCCAAATTTTGTGCCTTAATTTGGGATTTGTTTGTGCCTTAAATTTTTTTGAAAGTTTATATTTTAAATTTGAAACTGGCTATATTAAATTTGTAAAAAATATAATAAATCGGCTTTTTTTTTCCTATTTTTGATTTTGGGTATGTCAAAATTTTTGGAATGGGGTTTATATATATAATGTAAATATAAAAGAGAGAGAATAGGAATAATACTCATAAAATTGGAAGTAAAGAATGGAGAAAAACTGAGTTAACGAAAAAATAAAGAGATCACAAAAAGGGGGTGATCAGAACATAAGTGTGGTAAATTAAACATTGTCTTTATGGATCCGTGTGTTATCTTTACATTCTTTTTTGAATTCTCCTAGATTATAGTACATACCAGGTTGGTTTATTTTAACTAATAATAGAGTTGAGTTTTGGATTTTTTTGATTGTGTTGAACTTTTTATTGTTTTTTTTTTTAGTTTGAATGTTCATTTATCGCCGAATATATTGTATTATATACATTTCAATGGAAAACGGTCGATAGCTACTGTTTTGCCACAAAAAAAAAAAAAATACACTCTTTTGTCTTTTCGTTTTTGAAAATATCTGAGTGTCTCTTCAAACAGTTTGAAAAAAGTCTGAATTTGATTAAAATATGAACAATTTTATTATATGATAATGTAATCTAGAATTAATTTTTTACAAGATCTTAGGTTTTTTCAAAAAATAATGAATATTATATTTTTGAGAACTCGAAAGATAAATTTTGTATTTATTAATTGGAAAACGAAATTATAAACAATTGGTAGGAAAAAATGAACTATTTTTGAGATCCTTAAAACCACTTTAACAATTTCGATAAAAAAAAAAGGGGGGGTAAATTAAAAAATCTAAAAGCCCAAAAAAATATAAACCAAGAATTAAGAATTGGAATTGGTTAAGATTTTGATCCAGGTTTACTCTGTTTGGAAAAAATTTGTTATTTTTGTTAAGAGATGAATATTTGGGAGTTTTCTTCTTTTTAAAGAGTGGATAAGTAAATTAGGAACTTTTTCCAACATTCAAACATAGTTATTCCTCCATTTTCAATTTTTAGTGTTTCTTCATTAGGTAATAATTCCTCTTATCTTTGAAATATTTCTAAACCAAATCAATATTTAAAAGGGTATTTTGTCCAAGTAATTTTTGATTATAGCTTTTGGAGATCATTTTTATTGTCTGTGATTGAAAATTCAGTTTTTTTGGAATTTTTTTTATTTGTCAAAAATTACTTTCAATATTAAAAAATAATTTAATCACAGACAAATAAATTTCAAAATCAAATTTTAGTTCAATAAAATTCACAAATGATTTATTTTTTGAAGAGATTAACTTTGTATATAAAAAATGAATTATTACAGATACCTAAGAAAAAACATCATTGGGTGTTTTTTGAGATTGGTAGCTTGATTTTCATTTTACAATTAAACATCTTTTATTAATAGTTTGAAGTGCTCATAGATCTGACAATTTTATTTTTATAAAGATGAATAGGATTTGGGATAACAAAAACAAATATAAACTTTTATCAAAATTGGTACATTATTACTGGTTTTTAAATTTAAGGAGGAAAAAATAGTATCTTATTATTTCAGATTTTTATTTCATAACTTGAGTTCTCAAAGAAAATCGGTGGTAATTTAAAAACTCTATTTCAAAAAGGAAATTGATAATCTTGATAAATTCAAAAATGTTTAGTAAATTTTTTTGATCGGTTTCCCATTTAGAAAGCTCCTGTTTCAACTTTTAAAACATCTCAAGAGAAAGAATCAATTCAAACAAAACCTTTTTTTCAAAGTTTTTTATCATTTAATAGAATAAAGTACTTATTCTAAAGCTTGTGTAAAAAAATTTGTAAAAAGGAAAATGAAGTGAAAATTTACAGATCTTTATTTGAATTTATCAGTATTTTCAATTTAGAATTCAGAAACCAAAACAAAATTTCCTAAAAAAATTGAGGTTGGGAAAGTGGATTTCAATAAAATGGTTGAGTTGTGGTTTTGAGTAACTTCTTGCAATTCATTATTAAGAAATTGGTCAAACAAAAAAATACAAGAGAGACTAACTCCTTAAGGACTATTCAAATGTTATACTCTGTGGTAGTTGGAATACCATCCAATAAATGGGAAAAATGTTCAAAAAGTTATAGGTTTTGCTGAAAGTCAAAATATTGCAATTTTTGGGATTATTAACGATTTGATTGAAAATTAAAAAAATATTTTGACTTTCAGTCTAACCTATAACTTTTTGAACATTTTTCCCATTTATTTTATGGTATTTCAACCATGTAGAGTATAAAATTTAAAAATTAAGGGGCTAGTCTCTCTTGTATTTTTTTGTTTGACCAATTTCTAAATAAGAATTCCTAATCTAGAAATATGTTTACTATTGAAAATGAACAGGGTTTTTCAAATGCAAGTACTTGTAAAAAAATTTTCTCAATCTTGTTTAAATTTTGGTAAAAAAAATTTAATAGAGATTATTCCCTTAAAACTGAAAATTTACAAGTTCTATTGGATCTAAAATAAGAAAACAAGAATAAGTCAACATTTTTTGACTCACCAATTCATAATACTGGACTGATTGAGAGAGTCCAAAATATTATTTGAAAAATATATGTTGGAGTAACGAGTCTACATTTTGAGAATAATTTAAGAAGTATATTTTGAAAGATTAAATGAAGAGTTGATGTTTCAAGAATTAAATTTATCATCAAATGTAGTGTTCAGTTTGGTGGGTTGCCATAATTTGATAAATTTTTTGATGTTCGATGACTAAAAATCTTGTTTAGTGGATTTCTAATAAGTGAGATCTGAATTGGTTTACCCCCAACTAAAAACACTTTAATCTTGATTTCAGACTTTTCCTTGGTGGCCACCAAGAACTTGAGTTCATTTATGCAAAAATTTTGGGAAATTAGTAACCAACTAGTAAGCGAGAAAGTCCACATTACTTTTGCTTAATAAAAAAAATTAATTTGTTGAATTTTTTTCCAAAATATAAAAACCAACAAAAAAAAATTTGGAAAATAGGAAAGGGATTGGATTTTAAGAAGAAACCAATAACAAAAAAAAAATACAGTACAAGTCCAGAACAATTTTTTTTTTAATTTTGGATTGACTCTTTTCGATCCATCAGAATTGTTCACAATATCTCGTCTAATTATTTTAGATTGATCACTTTTCAATTTGAATAATTTGCCGAAAAAGACACTTTTAAAAGATCTTGAGTTGTTTGACTCCAAAGACTCAGTAGAGATAAAAAAATTCATGCATTTTTGAGAAAGCTTTTTTTTTTATATAAAAAAAAAAAATTTGCATAATTTTTTCCAAAATGAGTGAAATTTTAAATATTTTTATTTGCTTTGTTTATATCATATTGAATGTGTTAATATTTCCAAACTCGGCAATTTTGACAGAGAATTTTTCGAATATTAAAGTATTAAGAGATCATAATTTTCCATTCAATTTATCTCATTTTCTCAAATTATGACGAAATAATTTTTCTCAAAAATTCTTAACAATATTAATTTTTATTCTTTCCATATTAAAAGCACGACACATTTGGTTTGGGGAAGGATCAGTCAAAACACAATTCTTATTTTACTTAAAAATAAAATAAAAAATCTACTTAAAATGATGACGTTTAATATTTTTAATCCCATAGGGCGTTTGATCTATGACATTTAAAAGATGAATCAAATAAATTAAAATTTTTACAATTTTATTAGGTTTTTGATGATGACTTTCCAATTTGAAAGAAAAATAATAAAAAAAAATATGTTTGCAAAAAGAAATTGATGATGAGGATCAATCACCTTTAAAACCAATAGAATGTTTCTGGACTAGAATATCACATGCTGAGTAAATTTTGTAAAAAAATAAACATTTTGGTTGATCTTGTTTTCAAATAATTAACTTATTATTTTTTTCCAAATATACACTTCAACAATCCGACAGATGGATCCATGCTGCTTTCAACTCTCCGGTCTGGGCACCGTCAAGCCCAAATTAGGGAAATACCTTACCGCGCAATACCCATATCACGTGCAGCCAGTTCAGTGCTGCTCCTCGATGGGGATGATAACATCGAATGTCTGCGCGAGTAGCGAGGATTTCAACACGTGCCCCAAATGCGAAAGCACCACTAATGGCGGCAAATGTAATACATCAAGCCTGAAAGAGTCGAGTGCCTATTTGTCCAAAAAGGAAAAATCAAACTTGTTGAATTGCTTAGTTCAGGCTTTGGAAATCCAAAATACCCAATCACCTTTGATCAAGGAGAATTCGAATTTGAAATTAAAAAGTATTCCCTGTTTAAAAAATATCAGATTTGAAAAAAAGGAATTCCTTGCAAGAAACGTCAACAGCCATTTGCAACAGCTCCACAGCGCCGAAAATGAGAAAAAAAGCCCAAATGGGAAGCACGACGAGCAATTGTATTTTGGTGAAAAGTGTGATTGCAAGTTCGACAATTTCAACAATTTGACAAACAACCAGCTCGTGGGTGTGCTCAACCAGAGAAAACGGTTCCCAAAGGAACGAAAGAAAGCAAGCACCAAAAAAAAGAAATACATTATCAAAATCAAGAAAAGAAAGGGCAAACAAAGCGCCTCCATCTCGAACAAAAACCCAAATTTGACTGTTAGCACAGCCACAAACACAAATCTGAAACCAAACACAGTCAAAATTTGCTCGCTGAAAACAAATTTCACTTGCGGCCGTGGGTGTGGTCTTGTTGAATCGAAAAAACAAACAAATACCAAGTTGTCCAAGAACCAGATCAAAACAGAAAAGGAAAATCAAAGCAAAGACCCCCAGAAAAAAACAACCCGGCGTTACAGGCGTTGGTCGACACGCGCTGAATGGTCTAAACACCGAAGAGAGGCCAACAGGATCAGTGCAAGGCGCTGCCGAGCAAGACGCAAACAGTATCTTACCGAGCTCGAAACTGAATTGCAAATACACAAAAACGGGATTAATGCAATCACTGGCCTAATAAATATGGCAAAAACCCAAAATACCTTTTCCTTAAATGAATTTATTCTTAATTTGGAAAACACTATAGAACAGATACACAAAGAATCCAATGGCGACATTAAGCAAATGTAGAACCAACAAAATAAATACCACATTGTTTTTTTTATTTTCAAGAATGAATTTGACGATAATTGCGTTTTCCTTTTCTTTTGAAGTTTTAAGGGAGCTTGCTATTTCCTTCTTGCAATCTTGAAAATTTCCATTTTTGCCTTACTCTTTCTTCTTACATTTCTTTTTTTTTCTTTTTTTTTATTTATTTTTGTTTCTGAATGACTGATTTTGAAATTTGAAGGTTTGATTAAAAATTGAAACAAATCTTTCACAAATGATTTTCAAAATTGAATACGCAAGAAATTAGCTATTTTTTGCAATAAATTCTCAGAACTTTTTTTTATTAGATCCTTATTTTAAGGATAGATAAAAATAAATTAATTCTCAAAATATATTTTATGTTACAGGACTAAATTTTTTTAAAATTAAAAGAAATCTTCTTAATGGGTATTATTTTTCAAAAATAAAATGAAATCTTTAAATGATCTTGAAAATATTTTTTTTTTGTAATTTATCTTTTGGCTTATGAAATGGATCGGTTAGCCTCATGAAGACAATTTTGTAATTTGAGTCTCTTTTTTGAAATCCAAAATTCACATGTTTTTAATATAAAATGAAAAAAAAGTAATCTATTATTTTTATTCGGAATTAAGTGTTTTCTTGGCAATGAGAAAACATATTTTTTCGTTTTATGTTGGAAATTATTGATTATGATTGAAAAATTTTTATTTTGTTATTATTTTTAATACAGTATATCCAAAGCTACTGTGAAAAATTTTCAATATCAAATTTTGATGCAATTATAGATTTCTAAAAAGTTCAATTGGAGAATAATAAAGCCGATATTAAAAAAAAAAATTCCTAAATGAGCCAATATCCAAGACTTTTTTATGATTTTCAAGAAATAAAATATTAGAACACAAAATGACTCTAAACATAAAAAATTCGTTGATCAACGACATAAAATAATTTCTAAAAAAAAATGAATTTTTTTTTTCGATCATATCAGAAGTTTATTTTTCAGATCAACTCATTTATTTCAAAAAAAATATTTTCAATATGCAATTTCTTATTTTTATATCCAACTTTTTAAAAATTTATATCAACATCAAACTTTGATATTGAAAAAAAATTAAAGGTAGCCTTGGAACAGCTGTAATTATTATTTTAATAATAAATCTCAGCCAATAAAAATAATTGGAGTATAGGTGATTTAATAAATAAATATTTAAAAGACACTTATCAAAAGTCTCTCAATTAAATTGAGATCAATTAAGTGACTCGTAAACTCAAAAAAATCTTCAAAGTAAATTTGATAACAAATTCAAAAAAAAAAATATTAGCATCTTGAAATTGAAAAACAAAGTAAAAAACAGATTATCACATGGGCAAACTTCACTTTTAATGCTATTTTCAAAAATGAATTAGTGTTTTTAAAATTTTGATCCATTTTCTCATTTTGAAAAACTCAAAATCTAACATATTTTTGAATTATGTTTAAAAAAATTATTTTCTTTTAAAAGAAGATTGTAATCTTATTGTTTTTAAAGGAAATTTCCAAAAATACACTCTAAAAAATATTTCACTAAGTATGGAATAACCCAGTTTAAAAAATCTACTTAATTTTAAAAAAAGTACAAAAAATATTTTAAACTTTTTAAAAATATAATTTTTTGTTTCAAAGAAAAGTTCAAATCATTTTATTCTATTTATTAAATCAAAATATATAAGAAAAATAACCAAACAATAAAATTAAAAAGTCTCCCAAAATCCTTTTTTTTAAACCTAGGAAATTCAACTTACAATCCAAAGAAATACCTTATAATTTGATTATTTATAATCATAATTAATAACCCAATCTTAATTTTTCCATTTTGTTATTATCAAAACTAAGATTAAATGTATCAATAGACTTGAAACTTATTTTACAATTTTTTCAAAGATTTTCAAATAATGATACCAATTCAAATTGATAATTCTAATAAAAAAAAATAACAGATAACACCAAATTACCCATTTTAAAACCAATAATTATCTGTTTATTCTCGAAATTTTTGTAAAAGGATAGTGAATAATCTTTGAAAAATAAATAAATTGAATAAATTTTTGTGAATAAAATAGACAACCATTTTTTAGATCTTCAATTACTAACTTTTAAGGAAATGAGTTGTCATTTTTAAAAGAACCGATTTTCTCTAAAGCCAGTTCCACTTTTAAGACACAAACTTCAACGAAAATTAAGACACAAAATTTTGGATTCTAGTAAAATAATTTGTAAAAAAAAATTCCAAATTTTGTACCTTAATTTGAAATTTTTTTGTGCCTTAAATTTTAAACTGACTGTATTAAATTAACAGAAAAAAGATCTTGATCCTTTTTTGTATGTATTTTTTTCCTCAAATTAGAAATAGAAAAAAACCTCAAAAATTTTTTATTTTTATGAAACCCCACTTTTTGAAATTAAGAGAGTCTGTACTGAACAAATAACATTAAAACTCAAACCTAAGTACTAAAACACAATAAAAAAAAACCAATTATTGAATCATAAATGTTACATATTTTTGTATAATGGTATCCTTGGGTAAATAATTACTTTATTATGGGAGTAAAAAAAAAAAAAAAAAAACAATAAGAGTTACTAGCCCCTTAAGTAAAATATTTTTTAATGTTTATATTTTGAAAAGAATCATTTTCTTGTTTCCAAAAAAGAAAAAAAAATTCAAAAAAAAATTTGTTTTAATACTGTTTGGTCAAATTAACACGAACTCTTTTAACAATTAAAATCATTTTTATAAGAAAAAAAATGATTTTTTAATTTTGAGAATAAAATTACAAAATATCCAAATACTTTGAAGAAAATTTGATTTTATAAAATCGGATTTTATCTTAGAACTTAATCAAAATTTCTTGGTAAAACTTTAAAATAACTTTAAAAATTGAAAAATTAAAAATATCATTCTTAAAAAAAAATACAATTATTCTAACAATTGTTAGAATAAATAATTTTTATTGATTAACCTCAAGTTTGATATCAAAAAATAAAAAAAATATAAATATAACTATTCCTAACAACAAAGATTTTTTGGATATTACTTTTGGGAATGGTAATAAATATGTGAAATTTTGTGATAATCTAGGAAATAAAACGAATTAAATCGTTCTCTTTTTCATAAAAAAATTTAAAAAAAAAAATGTTCTCACTGAAAAAAATATTCTTTTTTGCCTTTCTTAGTCAAATTTTTTATCACTTGAAATAAACAAAATTTGTAAGTAGAGAATATCATCAATAGCATATTTTAAAATTTTGCCTTTTTGTAGTGGAAGAATGATCCCCTAAGGGAGTAACTCCACCATAAGACACCATAAAAATTCGAAAGAGATGAGATAAGAGTATTTTATTTTAGTGGGGTGTGGTCAGAGATTCTCTAAAAATTTTTTTTAAAACATTATTTGATATTTTTTTTTAGTAATCTTCACTAATAAAAAAAAAAGATAATAAAATGATAAAATGTTTTTGATTTTTTTATATAAATAAACTTAATTCAAAAAATTTAGGCACATTTTAAACAGTTAAAAGAATAGCAATACCACACTTTACTTTCAATTTTGAAATAATATTTGATTTTACAAACTATTTCATTTTTTGTCTTTTTTGTTTTTATTTTCATTTCGTTTTTTTCAAGTTACGTAATCTGTTTACTTAGATCTGGATTTTTTTTCACTATCAGTAGAATGTTACTGTTGGGGTTCTTAAATTGAAAAATCCATATCCAATTGATAGATGGTATCAATCATTTGATCAATCAACAATTGTTAGTGAAATTTTAACGAATTTACCAATATATTTTTTGTTCAGCCCATATCATTATTTTGGACACATATCACTTTTGATTTTTGAGTTTTATATTGTTCTCTTTTGTTTGGGTGCAAATGATTACTTATTCAAGTATTAATACGATGTTACTTAAATGTGTTTTTATCTCATGTTTGGAAAAATATAAAAAATTGAGTTTTTGAATTCCTATTTTTGAAATTAGGTGTGTCCAAATTTTTGGAAAGGTGTTTAGTTTTTTTTTTGGGAGAAGATAATTTTAGATTCTTAGAATAAAACTTATAGCTATTTTATGGTTTAAACTTTAAAAAAATATAATCATATCCACTTCTCCAATTCCACAAAATGTAAGTATTTAAAATCCTAACAAGTTATGTTATCGGATAATTATTATTTTTTCGAATCCTTCTAGCTATTTAAGTCCCATTCATATTTCCTTTTGTGATTCTCTCGATTGTAATGTTGTTGTTCATTTTTAAAAAAATCCATTTATCCCAAATGTCACCAATAAAAAAATATTTATAATTTCTTTTTGTTTTCAGGATGAAAAAAATTCAAAAATGATGAAAAAATAAAAAATGAAAAAATTAAATGTTACAATAGAATGTTTTGATAAGGACAAAAAATAAGTCATTCAACATTAGAAACCCTATTTTAAGTATCTCAACTCAATATTCTATTATGGAAATTACCATGAGACTTCGAAAAAAAAAATTATTAAAATCTAATGAATGAAACACTTTAAATAATAAAAATCAAGGGGTTACAACCAAAGTAAAAAATGTTATTTTCTGATCCTTTTCAAAATTGCAAAAAAGTGAAAAATTTTCCTTTACCGTGACTACTCCCTTAAGACACAAACATTAAAAGAAATTTAAGTGATAAAAACATGAAATTAAGGCTCAAAATTCAGATTCTAGTAAAATAATTTGTAAAAAAAATTCCAAATTTTGTGCCTTTATTTGGGCTTTTTATTCCCCATTAAATTTCGTTCAAGTTCATGCATTAAAAGTGGAACTGGCTATAATTTTATGTTTTTTTTTCTTTTTTTCTTTTTTGTCACAAATACTAAAAATAAAGAATCCAAAAAGTTTAAAAATAAATCATTAAATAATAAAAAAATTGAAGATTTGTACTTTCTTTTAATAGTAATATCAATTATTAAAAGCAAAATTTCATCTTGGAAAAAAAAAAGATCTAAATAAATGATCTAAATTATCTTGCAATCAAATTTTATGCCAGATAAACTATTAATAATTGTATGATTATTATTATTTATTCAAGTTATATCATTGTAAGAACTATATTAAAATTTGAGAAAACTATAAAAATTTAATTTCAAAATTCCTATTTAAAATTAAACCTCAAAAATAAAAAAAAAATTGCAACCTATTAGGGTTCTTGAATAACCAAAAAATGAACTACATTTAATCTAATCTATTAGTTCTAAAAAAAATATTTTTAATTCCAAATTGGATAAATATCAATACATGGAAGTCTAAAACTCTCAAATGATTGAATTTTTTTTTTTTTTTTTTAATAACTCATAATTTTCCCTATTAAAGTATTATGACTATTTAAACTTTAATATTTTTTGATTATTTGAAGTAAAAGAAGTGCAAATTTGCAAGACATTTTCCAGTAAAGAAGCCATTCTTTGAGTACGAATGATATTTTTGGATTTGGCTAGACCTTCGAACTTTAGAACAATTTTTAGGTTGAAAAAAACAATCATAAATATTAATACATTTATAAAAAAGACCTATTTTCGATTTTTACCAAATATAAAAACAAAACTTTCTTTAAATAGAAACTAGAAATAGTAAATTAAAGGTTTAATCAGATTTTCAAATTAAACATCATTCATAACTAAAAATGAGAGAATAATTTTCTAGTATTTGATTTGTTTTTTGAGAAAAAAGTTTTTTTAACAAAATAACTCACACTCGTTCTGAAATTTTGGATAAAAATCAGGGCTTATTTCAAAAATTGTTTTTTTTTTTTGAGTTGAATTCTAATACACTTCTTTTGATAGAGAGGATTTTTTTAAAGTTATCAAAAATCGAAAAGAACTATATTTTGTAAAGATATTCCTCTTCAATGTAATAAACCAGGGTTCAATTATTGAAAAAATTGAACAAAATGTTACTCTTTCTTTCCCATTTCCAGATAATTTCACTCCTAATAATCTCTTAAAGATGATCATTTTTTCTTTTTTAATTCCAAACAAAAAAGCACTCCTTATTATGGAAATTTATGCATCAAAAAAAGTAATTGAATCTATTTATAGAGTCCAAGAAACTGTCAAAACACTTGAAGCAAAATATAGACATGCATCAAATGTCTTATATTATAAAAAAGATGATCACAAAAGAGCTTCTCTTGCTCTTCAGACCTTAAAAAAACTTGACGAAAACGACATTACTTATCGATCATTTGGAATGATGTAAATAATGCTTTCTCTTTTTTTCACTCTTTTGTTATTTCAGTCCCCAAACAATGTCTTGAATACGACAAATCCTTTGTTTGAATTTTCAACAAAAAAAAAAAAAGAAAAAAAAAAAAGCAGAATATTCAGCAACAAATTTTTTCTTTTTCTTTTTTGATTTTTCTTTCTTTTTATCTATAACACAAAACAATAATTCTTTGAATACTTTTCATCAAAAATTAAAGGTTTATTCAAGTTCCAGCCCCAAAATTATTAGAATACAAGCAAGGTGTTGTTGATAATTTTGAAAAAGAAATCAAGCACTTAGAAAAGGAAATCGATACTATTGGGAAACAAATTATTCAAAACCAAGACAAACTTGTCAAACTTGTTGAAGGTGCAAAAAAGAAAAAAAATTAGGCAACCATAACAAGATCATTTGAATTAATACCATAACAAAACACGAAAAATTTTTACAAAAAAACAAAAAACATCTCTTTTTTTTACATTAAATTCAAAAAAAAAAAAAACACAACAAAAAACCCACAATTGACAATAATGCTTTTTCTCTTTGTTTTTTCTTAAATTCGATCCTTTTTGTTGTAGAGATCTTTCAAATAAAAAGTTTCCTTTATCATTTTATTTTACATAAAGGAAGACAAAACCTTTTTTTTTACAATTTTATTTCTTTTTTAATAAAAGCCATTTGAAAAAAGTGAACAGACAGAATTTCACAGGTAGACTATCAAGAAGAAAAAAGTTTGTAATATGAACAAGAACGATACTGTGAATAATTTCAAAACACCTGTTGTTTTTATACCTTTTCAAATGTCACTATTTTAGCAAACCCTTTTTGGACTTTCTTTGATCTCTTCTGGATTTTAAAAACAACTTTTATTCACATTTTATTTCTGCCAATTAATTACTGTAGTACACTAGTATTCAAACTTTCAAGAATCCAATAACCCCAAATTTAATTTGAATTTTTTTCTGATGCCACAATGGCCAAGCAATTTGGGTAAATTCTTTTTTTTTTGTTTTTAAATTTACTAAGGATTCAGGTTTACAATCTCTGAAAATTTTTAAAAAGTACCAAATAAACAACTGGTAATATTTATACCAAGTTGATGATCGATCAGCAAAGAAGCAAAATTACAAATCATCAACACCCAAGACAAGTATAATCCTTTTTTCCAGTTTCAGGGATTGTAAACCTTAAGGTAAGACAATTTGAAGTTTTTTTGTCCAATGTTCCACTTTTGAATTAATTATTTATTTTAATTTTTTTAACAAATTACAAAAAAAGAAAAAAAAGAGATCAACAAAGAATTAGAGAAATTTGATTGGCTATTTATTCATTTTTGTAAAATTGGATACAAACCAGTGAAATCCTTTTTACTTTGATCATATTTTGCTAAATAGAAAAATCTAAAACTGAGGATAGGAATTTGAATGAAACAAGTTATCAATTTGAAAAATTAGTATTTTATATATTTCTGAAATTGTTTTGGTGTGTGATTTGGGAATAAAAATAATCATTTTTTTTTTTCTCATTCTCATATCTCATTGAATTCTCAAACTTTGGTCTATTACTTAATAAACTTCGTAAAAAATTTTTGTTAATAGTAATTTAAGGCTAGATTGTTCAATACTCTTATTTGATTAGGTTTTCTTGAGTTTTCTGTTTATTTTGTAAATCAACAGGTTTTTGTTAGGTTTTTTTGAGTTTTCTGTTTATTTTGAAAACCAAAAGATTTTCGTAAGGTTTTTTTTACTTTTCGAAATAAACAAAAATTTTAATAAATTTCCTGTTTATTTCTAAATTAAAAAAAACCTAGAACACTTCACATATAAAATAGAAAACCCCAAAAAAACCTAGAACACTTAACGAATAAAACAGAAAACCTCAAGAAAACTGCAGTTCGATTTTTTTTAATTTCCGAATTCTGGAAAACCACGGTATTCCACAGCATTCTACGGTATTCTACGACACTCCACGACACCCCACAACACCCCACGACACCCCCAGAATTATTAAACTTCTATTGAGAATTTTTTTACACAATTAAAACATATTTTCCTTAGTTCGGGTGTTTAATAAAGATATTTAATCTTTTTTATTAATAATCTCAAAAATAATTTTAATGTCTAAAATAATTGAAAAAAAATTTTTTTTTATAATTCTGATATCCAGATTCGATGATTATTTTCATCAGCAAGGTAATTTCATGAAAATGTTACAAATCTTCTTTTATATCTACAGTCAGTTCCACTTTTAAGGCACAAACATGCAACGGAATTTAAGGCACAAAAAAAATCTCAAATTAAGGCACAAAATTCAGATTCTAGTAAAATAAATTGAAAAAAAAAAAAATTCCAAAATTTGTGCCTTAATTTGAGATTTTTTTGTGCTTTAAATTTCGTAGCATGTTTGTGCCTTAAAAGTGGAACTGACTGTAAATTATGTATTTTTGTAGATATTTTACAAAATTAGAATTTATTTCCATTCATTAAATGTGGATATTTATCTATTTATAAACTCCATTTCACCCAAAAGTTCCCAGCCTAAAATGATAATTTCACTTTATTTTTAAGAATCAGTCATACTCAGATTGTTTAGAAATACGAGAAATAATAAACTTCTTATTAGTATCGATACTCATAAAAGAAAAGACGGGAAAAACCATAAATTTCAAAAAAACAAAATATTAAATAATTTTTTAGTACCTTTCATTGGAACTTCTTGTGTAAAATTCTCAATTTCTCTTTGAAATTAAAATTTTTGAGAATAATATTTTTTGTATTGTAAATATCTTATTTTTAAAAGAACATACAAAGCCTAATTTTTCTTGATGTTAATTTGGAGTTTCAAGCATTTTTTTTTCAAATTTAATTGTTAAAAACAATAAAAAGTAAAAAGTAAAAAGCAAAATAAATCAAAAAAAAATATTTACAAAATGAGAAAAAAGGATTTGATCTAAAAATTGAAATTTTAGTTTGAGAATAATAATGAATCAAAATCCTAGAATATATTCTATTTCTTAAATAAAAATTAGCCCCCTTTGACTGAAAAAGAGTTTATAATTTATAAAAATTCAATTT
The DNA here is from genome assembly GCA_027625915.1 of Anaeramoeba flamelloides. Classification (NCBI taxonomy): domain Eukaryota; family Anaeramoebidae; genus Anaeramoeba; species Anaeramoeba flamelloides. The sequence continues at coordinate 463,837 of JANTQA010000038.1, forward strand.
TTTTCAATAAAAGTTAAACCATTTTATTTTAAATAAGTTTTGTCTTTTTTTTTTTTTTTTTTTTTGAATTTAAAAGAATTAAAAATAATCAAATATTTAACTCCATTCTAGGAATTATATAAAATCACATTGCATTTTTTTAATTTATAGATTAAAAAGAAGAAGAAAAAAAAAAACTGTATTATTTTGAACTCTATAAAACATAAACACAACCCTTTATTGATATTTTCTTCAAAAGGTGTTATTTTCACAATTTTTTTGTAGTATTATTGATTTTTGTAGAGCATTGACGGGTGAATATATTTTCCAGAAACCATAATAATTGGGTGAAATCAAATCTTTTCTCTAATAGTATAAATTCAAGAAAGTCTAGGGATATTTTCAATCTAGTATATTTTCAAAATTATTAATCTGTTAATTATAAAGATGGATGCCTAATCCTAACATGATTTTTTTTAGATTTACAATTTTTCTTTTTCTTTTCTTTTCCTTTTTTTTTTTACAAAAATGATATGAATCAGTTAAATAGAAACTAAAAAAATTAATTTTGAATTAATTTTAAGTTTCTTTTATTGATCAAAATTTCAACTGAATCAAAATTTGTCCTAGTATAATAAAAAAAGTCTTAGAGAATGTGAATATATTAATATTTATTCAGTAATTTTGTAATTGTTCCAAATATCAATGTTTTTGAAATCAATTTCTGTTAAGGGCAGGGAAATTAAGGTTAAAAATAATTTTCTTGAATGTAATAAAAAAACAATTATGAGTGCCTAACACCAATCAAAAACTAACCAACGTGTGAAGAGCCACCAATCTCCAAAAATCAACAATCAAAAGAGAGCACACTTTTTTAGGAAAGTACTAAAGAGCGACACTCAATTTACAATTTAAATAGTTAGAATTATAATTTTGAAAACAATTGTGTTGATTTTGAAGTTTCGCTCTTTGACACTTTTTGAGATCTTGAAGATTTATTTATTTTTTTTTTTTGTTCTCAAATATTTTTTTTAATCCAAAGGATGTTGCAGAATCCTTACTTTTTCAAATTAAGAAAGTTACAATCTAACCAAAAATTGATTAAATTAAATTAAATTGATATTAAAATAAAACAATTTGTCTTAAATTGAAGAAAACAATCCCCTTGAAAATTTAAAAAAAGAAACAATTAATTTTTTTTAAATAATTTTTTAGAATAAAAAATCTTTTGAATTGTTTTTTTTGAATTGACTTTTTTGTCAATTAAAAATTCTTTTACAGTCAGTTTCACTTTTAAGGCACAAACTTTCAACGAAATTTAAGGTACAATAAAAAATCTTAAATTAAGGCACAAAATTCAGATTCTAGCAAAATAAATTGTAAAAAAAAAAAATTACAAATTTTGTGCCTTAATTTGAGATTTTTTTGTGCCTTAAATTTCGTTGAAATTTAGTGCCTTAAAAGTGAAACTGACTATAAACTCTTTTTTTTTTAAATTGAATTTTTTGAAAATGAGGGTATAAAAAAATTTTTTTTTGTTATTTCGATTGTGTTAATCAAAAGAAAATCAATTTCACAAAAATATTTTTAGTTTCAAGTTACTCTTTGAGTATGGGGAAAATCCAAGGTAAATTACTATACCCTTAAAATAAATATTTTAATCCATGTAATAATACACAAAGTTAAATAACTCACAAGAAACATAATTTAAATCAGTCAAAACAATTTTTTTTTCAAAAAAATAAGAAGAATTTTGGAAAATTACAATCACTATTTTCATAAAATTTTAAACCACTCTTTCTATGCTACGAAAAAATTTTTTGCGATTTTTTGATTATACAATCTGTCAATAGATAATTAATATTTTGAAAAAAAATTGGAAAATTCTTCTAAAAATTAAGGGACTAGTCTATATTATTATTTTTTTTTTTGATCAATTTCTAAATAAAGATTCCTTATCTTGAAATAAGTTTAATACTGAAAATTAAAAGGGATTTTCAAATAGAAGTAATTGGCAAAAAATTTTCTCAATCTATATTAAATTTAGGTATAAAAATTTAATAGAGATTAATCCCTTAAGGATATATTTTCAAGACATTTCCACTCTTAATACATAAACTTTGATAGTTATTAAAAGTACTGAAAAATCTCAAATTAAGGTACATTTTTTGTATTGTTTTTTATAAAAATTATTTTACCAAAATTAGTATTTTATTCCTTAAATCAAGATTTTTTTTGTAATTTAAATTCTTTTGAAAGTTTGTTAATTAAAAATGGAACTGACTATAATTGTTTTTTTTTTGTCAAAGTTGATTTGATCGAAGTTATAATTAAGTTTTTTTTTTGAATCATATAATTTTTTCATTAAATTTAACCTCTTAATTATAATTATTATCATGATTATTATTATAATCTTTTTTTTTTTTTTTTTTTCCAAGTATTGTTTAATAATTTAGTAGAATCAAAATAAAAACTTTCTATCATTTCAGAAAAAAAATAAATAAAAAAAAAAATCAATAGGAAATATAAATACTGAAAAATTCAAGTTTTTAAATAAAATTGGATCTCACACAATAATTAAAGAAAAGATAAAAAAGCATTTTTAATGCTCATCAAAAAAGATCTTTTTAATTATACTTGGATAATCTTATGGTGTTTCCAAAATATTGAAATCTACTATTGTATAGACTATTGAAGTTTATTATTGAATAAAGGTGAAAGTTCATATGAAAATGATTTCTTAAACTATGAAAATCAAAAATATAAAATTAACATTTTATCACAAAGTTCAATTCTGGATTTGAATTCTATTTGGAAAATAGTTTCACTGAATTTTTCATTTGTAAAAATCCCCAAATTACAACCTATTTATTTAAAACTCAATTTATAAAAGAAAAAATGAAAATGAAATTATAAATTTTTTCCCATTTCTAATTGATTTTGTGAAAGATCTTTGGGTTTTTTTAATGGTAATACTTCAAAAAAGTATGAAAATATTTTGGAAACTTTGAAATAAAAATTTTCATTATTTCATCTCAAAATAACAATAAATGTTAGAATTTGGAAACTTGAACATTTCATAAAATCGATTTTTCATTTAAACTAGGCAAAAAATAAAGTACTTTACCCATTCCTTTGGAAAAGAAATCATTTCGAATACAATCTTGTATCAAGCAATAGCAAAGCGAATTGAAATTTTGTGAAGAGAGAAATCCTGTATGATTGAAAAAATGGTTTGCTTTTGGGACCTAAAAAAAGTCAAAAACTAAAAGAAAAGTGCTTTTTTATTAATCACTCGACCAATATTGGCAAGTAATAAAAGGGTAAAAAAAAAAAAATTGAAATTTAGAAAAGATATTTAAATTTTAGTTTGATGCTCTACTAATCAAAATTCAAACAACTATAGCTGAACAGTCTCTGGTTATTCTTTAGATGTTTAATTCTTTTTTTTTTTTGATGACTTTTTCTTTTTTGTTGTTTTCTTTTTTGGAGTTTTCTTTTTTGTTGTTTTCTTTTTTGTTGTTTTCTTTTTTGGAGATTTTTTTTTTTTCTTTGATTTTTCTTTTTTCTTTTGCTCAATTTCATCATCTTCACTCTCAACTTCTTCGTTTTCGTCCTCATCATTGTCTTCACCATCCGTATTATTTCTCTCAAGTTTGATTGGCTTTTCATTTTTCCAAGTTAAAACGATTGGGCAATGATCCGAACAATTAACTTGCTTCAAAATTTCATTATCAACAACATTCCCGTTTGCACGATCGGAAACCATAAAATAGTCTAGTCTCCAACCAACGTCCTTTTGCTTGCATTGCCTCATAAGCGACCAATAGGTGTAGGCCTTTTCTTTGTTTGGGTACAGGTCACGATAGGAATCGACCAAATTGACTTTTTTCCTGAGCTTTTCAAAGGACTCCCTTTCCCGTGGAGAAAAGCCTGCGCTCCTTTTACAAGTTTTAGGGTTATGGACGTCGATGTCTAAGCGGCCAACATTAAGATCCCCGCACCAAATGACGACCTTTTCCTTGTCTAATTTTTTCAGGTATTTTTCCATTGCACGATCCCATTCGTCAACACGGTAGTCCAAGCGGACAAATTTCCTCCCGGAGTTGGGGACATAGGAGTTTACTAAAAAGAAATTTGGAAACTCGAGTGTTATTACCCTTCCTTCTTGATCGTGGGCTTTGCTTTCAATGCCATATTTGACGGTGATGGGCTCATATTTGGAAAAAATTGCGGTGCCAGAGTATCCCTTTTTGGTCGAGCAATGGTTCCAATACGAGACATAATTTGGAAATTCGCAGATTGTCGCATTGGCCTTTGTTTCTTGGATACAGATAAAGTCACAGCCCATTCCTTCGATCTCGTCAGGTAGTCCTTTTCTAATCGCGGCACGAATCCCATTGACATTATAAGACGCTATTTTGATCTGATCAGGCATCGACGTGTATGGAAGGGCCTTTGTTTCAGTGCTGCTGTCTTTTTCTTTTTTGTCATTTAACTTTTTTTTTTTTTGTGCGCCTTTTTTTTCTTGTTTTTTTGTTTTTTTTTTAGAGCTCATATCGATTTTGTATTTTTCTGCTTTTGTGGAATTTTAGAAAAAAATAAATTTCATAATTGTATTTTCTTTAAATAGATTTGTTGTCCAGATAGAGATTCTTTATTTTTCTACACACCTTCTTTTGTGAGTCTTCTCTGATTAGATTTACTAAAAGTTAAATTATTTTTTCGATTCTTTTTTTGCTCTTTGAGAAATACAGGTTCAAAGATTGAAATTTTCTCCAGAAAATAGGGAAATTATCAACAAAAACAACATTGAAAGAGTTCAATAATCTCAGTTTAATCTAAATGCCAAGTATTTCTTTTAGTTAAAAAAAGGAAATTTTCCCATTTCTAACAATTTTGTTTTTGTTGATAATGCCAAAATTTTATTATAACATTTCCTAATTTACATTTCAAATCTATAAATCGAAAAAAAAATTCCCAGGCTGTTTTCAACAGTTTTCAGATCAACATCACTTGATATATTTGGTTATATTTAAAATTGTTATTTTCTAAAATATCGCGATTTGTGAAGAATAATTGCCGTTTTGGTAACTTTATCGAGACTTAAGCATAGGTATAAACAAAAATTCTCTTTGTGAACATACCTATTAACCCGTAAGTTGAAAAAATAGGTTTTTGATTAATATTAACTCTTTTCCTAAATAAAAGGGCACAGAAAATGTTTAGAATTATTTATATTTGAATCAAATCAATTGTATATTCATTCTAAAATATAAGAAATTCTTTAAAATCGAAAAAAACACTCAATGGAATCATTAAAACCAATTAAAAAAAAACAATAAAAATTGAATTCAATATTTTAAAAATTGATATATCCCCTCTTATCTGAAATGAGAAATCTTGTTTTGTAAATCTAAAGAAAAAAAATATACAATCAATAACAACATTGAACAGGGTGAATTGGGAAGCAGTTCTTCGCGTTTTATTGATAACACTTTACACAACAAACTTTTGTTCTAAAAATTCTCATATTCAAGTAAAGCCACAATTCATCTGAGTATTTCATTGGAATTTTTTTTTTTCAATATTTTCCTTTTCCTTTGTTCCCTACATCAATTCAATAATGGTCTTTCAAAATTCCGAGATCTAGCCCATTCAAAATCAAACTTAAACTTTTTTCTTTTTTTTTTGGTTGATTATTTCCAAATTGGTTTCTTCTTCTCTTGTTTTTTGCATTTTTCAAATGTTCAATATTAATAAAGAAATAAAAAACAAAAAATGAAAAATTAAAATCAAATTCAATATTATTGATGATTTTAGATGTGTGCCCTTTTTTTTTTTTTTGAAAAAGAGTTTATTTTAAGGGATTAGCTTCTAACAAGGAGAAGCCTAAGATCAAGTATGTTGTTATTGGGCCTAACTACATTCGCGCTACATGGTTCTAATGTCTCTTAAAATCAATTAGTCCAGAATTAATAATTAGTTGATCTTCATCAATTAAAAATAATCCTTGTATTAGTAAAAAAAAACAACAATTTGGGAAAAAAATTACATTTCATCACAAATTTAAAGGTTCAGGTAGCAATCTAAAGACTGCAAAGTTGCAAAATATCTTTCAAAAATTTGTGTTGAAATGTAGATTAATTACTAAAAAAACAAATTTTTTTTAAAAAAATTAAATAAAATACTCAAAAGATGATTTTGACAAATTATTTCTGAAATATTGGAAATATACTGATGTTACAATTATCATTATAAAAAAGGAAACAAAATTAATTGGTCTTTTGAGTTTTTATGTTGATCATTATTGAGTTAATCTTTGAAATTAAAAAATTTACAAAATAGTTCCTTTTGGAAATTCTAGATATGAATTATTAACTACTGGAATACTATTATTTTGGGTTTCTATTTTTAGATAGGGATATGAATTTTAAAAAAAAAAATTTCTAAAATGAAAATTTTTAATAGTGATCATTAGTAAAAAATAAAATAATTTATGGTGTAATAAGATTTATTATAGATTTTTTAGAGTCACACGAAACTATTTGAGCCATGACACACTCAAATAATTTACACCGAATTACAAAATACTTTTTATTTATCGAGAAATTTATGGTATGGCTAATCCCTTCACTTTTAAATTAAATTTTATTTAATATCGTATTTCTTTTTAATATTTTCTAAGCAATAAGACAAATTAGAATTAGGATTTAATTGATAATATTCAATTGCATCATTTAATTCCTCAACAAGAAATCCAGGTTCATCGTCAGCTGTCAATTTAATTGTTTTAGTCTAGAAATACTTTATCAAAATTTCAAGACTTTCAAAAGTTTTACCAGAATAGTCTGTTACGGAATTTGACTTTATATCAATTTGATCAAACATTTCTCTGAACAGACACGATCTGGCATATAAAATGAATTTGTGAACAGGTATTTCTTCATAATCCTGCTCTTTCTCTTTCGATTTCTCTTTCGACCCCCCCCCATCTTTGTTAACTAATAAGTTAAAGTTTTTAGAATCTTCATTTTCATATAAGGATTTGATATCTTCAAGAAGCGATTTTTGCGAAAAATTGACGAGTTCTAATTTTTCACAAATTTCTTGAATTAAAGAAAAATTTTCAATCTGGCCCGAATAAACCCATTTTAAAAAAATCTTGATTTCGTTTGCGTAATATTGCTTTAAAATTTTTTCAATTTGCTGGATGTCTCTATTGATTCTACACTTAACAAAAAGCTTGAGTATTTTAATCTTTTTGTAATCCTTGCTTGTCAATGTGTGGTCACTAAATTTGCCCCTTTCGAGGAGAATTAAGAAATCCGAATTAGTGTAATCTAGATCATTTCCATTGTTACAAGATGGTGATAAATGCTGTAGGCAAAGAAGAAAGGCACTCCAAGAACTACTGATCAAAAATTTTTTGTTCTTTGGCAAGATCGAGCGATCGACCTTGACGATTGCTGACGATCCAATATATTTAGGTAATCCACGGCTTTCTTGTCCCAAAACATAGACTTGGTTTTCCGCAGTAATTGCAAGAGTCAGTGAGAAACTCCCCCGATTGAATAAACAGTTTTGTCTTCAAATAAGGGAATTGGTACGAAAAAAAGGTGATTTTCCTTTGTTCCATTCTGAAGAGACTCTCCGGCGGTTAGAACCTTCCCATTTTTGAGTAAAATTGCGGTTGATTTATAAGAGCAAACTACCTTCTTAATCATGTTCTCTTCAACATTTGGAACAAATCTTGGTTTGCTGCCCCTACAATACCCACGGACACCAAGTTCCCAGCTTTTATTTTTCCCGAACCCTTATAATTTGTTATCGACAGTACTCTAAAACGCATGTCTTGAGCTTTGTGAGGAATATACATTGAGTACATTTTTTGCAATTTCAGTTGGATATGGGCTATTTTTATTCTTGTTTACCCCCAATTGTACTTTTTTTTTTTTTTTTTTTTTTTTTGTTTGTTTGTGTTAGGGTTAGGTTGAAAAAAAATAAAAAATGATTTTAAGGGAGTAGCCACAGTAAAGAAATTTTTTTCATTTTTTTGTAATTTTGAAGCCGATCAAAAAACAACTTTTTTTACTTTGGTTGTAACCCATTGATTTTTATTATTTAAAGTACTTCATTCATTAAATTTTACAATTTTTTTTTCAAAGTCTCAAAGAAATTTCCACAATAGAATGTTGAGTTTAATTGCTAAAAATAGTATTTCTAATGTTGAATGACTTATCTTTTATCCTTTTCTCAATATTATTTAGTGGAATTTATTTTTCTTATTTTTTATTGTTTGTTCATTTTTAAATTATTTTTTCATGACAACAAAAAGCAATTAGAAAGATTTTATTATCAGTGACATTTGGGATAAATGGATTTAGTTTAAAAAGAAAAACAACATTAAAATTGAGAGAATCATAAAAGGAAACATAAATCGAACTTTAATAGCTAGAAGGATTCCAAAAAATAATTATTACCCCAAAACATATCTGGTTAGGGTTTTAAACACTTGGGTTTGGTGGAGTTGGAGAAGTGAATATGATTCTATTTTATCAAATTTTAAACCACAAAATAGCTATAAGTTTCATTCTACAAATCAAAAACTATCTTCTCCCGAAAAAAAAATTTATTATAAAAAAAAATAAAAATCAAAACAATTTTATAATCAATTCTTTTCTCTTTTTTTATTGTATAACATTACTAAAAAAAAAATTATCAAATAATTTTTTGAAAAAATTTTTTAGAGAATCTACGATCACACGCCACTAATATAAAATACTCTTCTCTCACCTCTCTCAAATTTTCATAATGTCTTATGGTGTAGCTACTCCCTTAAGAATGAAACTACCTGGATTAAAAATTTGTGGTTTATTTTTCCTCTATTTCGAATTAATTTGTTATTTTTATAAAGAAAGGAATGGTTGTGTGAGGTTATTTGGTTTAAAGTTCTGATCATAAAAGTATGGATAGTTTTTTTAACCTCAAAATGTTGTTCTGCAATTTTCAAATCATAGTGTTTCTTCATGAGGTAATATTTCCTCTAATCTTGGAAAATTTCAAAGCTAAAGCAATACTTAAAGAGGTATGTTGTTATAGTTGTTGTTCGGTTTGAGTTTTGGAGATCATTTATATTGTCTCTCTTTGAAAATTACGTTTCTTTCGATTTTTTTATTTGTCAAAAATTACTTTTGATTTTTAAAAAAGGTTTTAAATTTGACAAATAAATTTAAAAAATTGAATTAGAGTTAAACAAAAGACTCAAAATGAATTCTACCGAGATGAAATTAACTGAGTATATAAAAAATAATTATATCAGATATCTAAGAAATAAAAATTATTGAAAGTTTTTTTTCAGATTGATGAATCGGATTATTTTTACAATAAAACCTCCCTTTCATTAGTATTTTTTAAGAACTGATATGTCTGGCATTTTTCTTCTCATAATTCGAATGTAGTATTTGGGATTATAAAATCAAATATTAAATTTTATCAAAATTGGTTCATTATTAAAGAATTGACCAAAAAATCGAGGTCAACCCATTGGTTGATGCTTATTAAAACCCAACAACAAAATTCAAAAAAATTAACATTTTGTTTTGATCCACAAACTAAATCTTAAATGACAAATCTTTGAACAAGTGTTTACTTTTGTTCAAAGCACTCGAAAGAATGGATGAACAAAATAATAATATAAGGAAAAAAAATTGGAACCTTACAGTATTCATTGTAACCGCTGCCATACAAAACGTTCTCCGTTGACACATAGTAATTGGTAAATGAACAACATTCAATGTCTCTAATTCTGTTTTTTTTCTTTACAAAGTAATCGGATAGATAAGCAGTTTTTTTTTGAAGAGATTTAACTGACTCAAAGGGAAGTAGATCCTACGATTTGTCCGTTCCAATTGAATATAATAATCCAGACCGAGTAAGAATGAGACCATTGTCGTATCCATGAGTAATCTTTACATTTGTTTTCTAACTTTTGTTCGCTTATAACAGGATACTTCTTAAGGCATGCGTACATGCTTTTTGTATAGAGCTTTTGATCTTTTGTGAGAATGAGCACTCTGCTAAAACCCCCGCACACAAAGGCAATGTTCGGAGACGAATATATTTTGTAAAGAGTATTTTTCTGGACTTTCTGCTTTGAAAGCCTGAATTGAAGCTTGTCATAAGAAAAACATTGATATTTTTCGTCTTCTTTAAATTTTTTCATGCTAGAAAGAAAATCACTTGGAGGAATCTTATAATAATGATTTTATTTTTTTTTTGTTTTCTTTTATTTGTTGAAAAGAGCTTTCTTTAATTTTTCAAGTCTCCTTATTTCAATATTTTACAACTGATCATTACACCACAAAAGAAGTCTTTCGTTGACAGATAAAGTGTTTTTTTAACACTAAACACACAGCAATAAACCATTAATATCAAAAAAAAAATGATAATTTTTAGGACACAAATTTCTCTGTCTTTCACTTCAATTTTGTTAATTTTAATTTTTTCAAACTTCCTGTAATTGACTCCTAAAATGATATTCAGTCTTGGTAAATCGTATTTAATTGCAATTTTTGAAGTATAATTTTTCCTTGAGAAAAATTAATCTCGAAAATTCATCTAGAATTTGTTACTCAAATTAATTAATGAGATTTACATTTTGAGATGATTAATTGACAAGTGGATTTAAAAAATGACAAAAGCACGATGAAAGAAAACCACTTGTAACTTGAATGTTTAGTAGTAATTAGAATTTTTTTGGTTGAAGAAAATAACAAAAAAAGAGAAATTTAATTTCTGGTTTCAAAAGAATTGATTAATTTCAATTTTGGTTAAAAATTGTTTTGTTTTGGTAGTGTGTTTTCCACTCTTTTCAGAAAAAAACAGGGGTTGTATTTTTACAAGAAAAACTTTTAAAGGAAATATCCAATTTTGCAAAAAAATTAAATGGTTTTCCTTTGTTTATTTGAATTTTGGAAGAAAAACCAGCAAACTCAAACCCTTTTTGACTGATCTTGAAATTGATTTGATTTTAGGCACTAAAAAATAATAAAATGTTGAAAAATATTTTTTTTTTCTCCATTTTGTTAAAATGATTATGGGGGTTTGTCGAACTCAAATCGTGAATTGGGGTTGTTTTAGACAATATTCTAATCAAATTTAGGTGTTTATTTTCATTAAGCAAATTAATTTTAAGAATAAAAAATCTTACTTCCACATACAAGTATTTGAAATCTAAAAGGGAAAAATTTTGACTTCATTTTCGATTTCCAACTCAAAAAGAGTTTTTAAATTTCCAACTAATTCTTTGAAAACTTAATTTGAAAAAAATTAACTAATCGGGAAAATGAAGTGTAAATATTTTCCCATTTCGAATCAAAAAACCAGTATTAAGACATAGATTACTTAAATTCATAATTCCAAACACTTCTCTATGAATGTGGACTTTAAAGGGATTTTCAAAATTTTGATATGTTGTGAGATCTAAAAAGCTATTATAATAATAAAAAAAATCTTCAAGTAAATTTAATAGCAAAGTCAAAAAATTTTTTTTTTAATACAGAAATTGAAAAATGTAAGTAAAAATCTGATTACTACAATACCAAACTTGCTTTTAAAACTATTTTCAGAAATAAATAATTGTTTTTAAAGGTCTGATCCATTTTTCAAATTTTTGAAAAGTTTAAAATCTAACATATTTAGAAATTATAATAATATCATGAAAAAAAATTATTCATTTGAAAAGAAAATTGAAATATTATTATTTTCCAAGGAAGTTTACAAAAATAAACTTTTAAAAAATAAACTAATAAGTTCTAATTAAGCTAGGAGAAAAAATATTCTTATTTTCAAAAAAAAATTACAATAATTACTGAGGTCAAAATAAATTGTGGAAAAAAAGTTGATGTGTGTATCAAAATAAAAAGCGTGTTTTTTTGTTATAGAAGACCTAAACATTAACCAATCAAAGAAACTGATAAAAAACCCTAAATAATATGGTATGGGTTTCTTAAAGTTCTATTATTTAAAAAGAAATTCTAAAAATGAAGGATCGAATTGCTGAATTTATCTCAAAAAATAGCGTAAATTTTTCAGAAAATTTTAATCGATCAAAAAAACAAAATAATTCAAAACAATTATGACTATTATGTAAAATTTTCAACTATTTGCATAATTTAAATTTTACTGGAAATAACCAGACCTTTACTTTCAAAATTGATTTAAACATAGGTATACCTTTTGGTAGTAAATTGAAAGTTGCCTTGGTACAAGAAGAAAAAAAAAGCCTGGGATAATATTTTGAAACACAGATTAGAGTCTTTGTGAAGGCATTATTTTGATCACTATATTTTAAACTTTTAAAAGAAAAATTTTTTGATTCAAAGAACAGTTTAAATCGATTTTTTCAATTTATTGAATAAAAAAATACAAGAAAAAAACCAAAAAATCAAAAAGAAATTAAAAATTCTCCCAAAATACTTTTTTAAAATCTGTGTAATTCAATATATAATCTAAATAAATACAATATCATTTGATTATGTCTATTCAATAATTAATAACCCAATCTTAATTTTTTCAGTGGGTTATTAACAACATAAAGATTAAAGGGATCAATAATTTTTACAATTACTATTTGTTGTAAAATAAATGGAACAAAATTTTCATTCGGCTTTCAAAAATTCTAATTTATAAATCTATAACCGTTCACTTTTTTTAATTCTTAAAACCAGCTTAAATTATTAATTTACCTTTGAGAATTGGGGATTTTTGATAATTTATTTTAATTCTTGAAATGTGTGATTCTTTGGAAAGCTGAATGAAAATTTCGATCTTTTTATTTTAGAATCTAAATTAGTTCACCCAAGACATAGGCCTACAAGGGCAAAGTAAACGGATTGGGAACTAATTCGATATTATTTCTTAAAAATTTCTTGGTAAAGGAAAAAAAATATTATGAAAATTTTCAAATTTTGACCAAAAATTCAATATTTTTTTACATTCCAAACTTAAAACGTAAGAAAATCTACTGGGAAATTGAATTTTACAAAAAAAAGCGTCTTTAAATGAAAATAGATTGGAAATAACATACGGAACAAAATTTTGAATTTGGAATTCTTCATCATTTCACTATAATGAATTAATAAAATTTGTAAAAACAAGTTAGACCAAACTAATATCTTTATTAACCTTTCACCTCTAATAATCAAGTTTATTCATAATATAATCAAAATTCCAGAACTCTTAAATTCATGAGACTATTTTATTTATTGTTTTTAGTATAAAAAAACTTTTTAAAAATCTCTAGTCAAGAAAAAAAAGCATTCTTCGGGTAAAAAATTATAAATAAACTGAAGAATGAATTTTTGTTTAATTCAACTTAAAGATTTTATAAATAATAGATAATAAAGATTAGTTTTCAAAACACTCTTACTCATTTAAAAAAGCTTAAATACGAAAAAAAAATAACTTATGATAAATATTGAAAGTGCCAGTAGAGTTTTTTTTTACTTTTTGAAATAAACTGAAAATTTAATAAAATTCCAATTTTTTATAAAAATTAAAAAAAACCTAACAGAAGTGTCAGTTAAGTGCCTAGCTTTTTTTTAATTTAAGAAATTAAAAGAAAATTTCAAAAATTTTCTTTTAATTTCTTTGTTTAAAAAAAAGATAACAGTGGTTTTCCTGAATTTAAAAGAATCGAGTAAAATCATCTAGATTTTACTCTATTCTTTTAAATTCTGGAAAACCTTATTAAAGTGTCCTATTTTTTTTTAATTTTTGAAATAAACTGAAAATCTAAGAAATTTTCAGTTTATTACAAAAATTAAAAAAAACCTAACAAAAAAATCAAAAACAAAATATTTTTTTCAATTATTATATCAATAAATAATTCGATAATCCTCAAAATAATTGATTATCCGTGAGAAAAATATTTATTAAATTTAAAATACTTTTTAAAATATAATTAAATGATTTCTGATCTAGAACCAAAAAAATTTTCAAATTATTTGCTATTTAGTAAATTATAAAAAATCTTAATGGAAAATTGTATTTTTCAACTTAAATTGTAAAATATCTAAAATATTTTTTGATCAATGTACTTTTATTAATCAATAGTGTTTATTCTAAGTGAGGTCATCAAAGTCAAAAATTAGCAAATGTTTAATTTTTTTTTTCAAGAATTTTTTCATGATCTTTTTCTCAAAATATTTGTATCGATTTTTTTATGACTTTCCAAATATTTTTTTTAGAAATGAAATAATCAAGATTTTGGTCTAATAACTTAACTAGCTATAAGAAGTTAAGATCATTAACCTCAACCTTTTTTCAAATTGTGAGAGAATCTATTTGGAATTCATTTTTAGAATTATTTTTTCCAAAATGGATCCTTTCGAAATTGGAAAACAATTGATTGTTGATGGTCAAAAAGCAACAGTCCGTTTTATAGGAACTACCGATTTTGCAGAGGGAAATTGGGTTGGACTAGAATTAACAAAACTAAGTAAATTTCTCATCACAAAAATCGCTTTTTTTCTTTTTAATTATTTTTTTCTTTTAATCTCAAAAAAACATAAACAAAAACCAAAAACAAAAAAAACAAAAAAACAAAAAAAAAAAATATAATCAAAAAAAACTTTCCTCCCCCCAATAGAAGGAAACAATAATGGAACAATTAGCAGTGTAGAGTATTTTAAGTGTAAACCAAACTCTGGTTTATTTATCCGTTCAGAATATTTGAAATTAAACAAAACAAAAACAAAAACAAAAACAAATTCACTAAATGTTCGCGATTCTTTGAGAAACATGGGGAACTTTTCTGATCTATCACTTCAAAGGACCATCTATTTGCATAGCAAATCACTAGACTTTTTGGTTGAAGATCAAAAACAATTAACAAAAGAAATTGAAAGTCTAGAAACCAAATTAATAGAAAATGGGATCGACAATTCCGTTTTGAAAGAAATCGAGGAAGAACAGAAACTTGAAAAAATTATTAAACAATTGGAATTAGTCAACAACGAAATCCAACATAACGATCAACAAATTGAGTACTTTGAAAGTGGCTTGGAACAAATTCAGAGAGACACAAAAAAGGATACCTTACAACCAAAAATTGATCAAGTCAATAAAATAAATAAGAAATTAGAAAAATCAGAACAAAGTTTATCGAAGGAAAAACAGAAAATGAAATTGCTAAAAGAAAGAAACGACTCCTTACAAATTGATTTAAAATTCGCCAAATCTACAGGCGAAAGGCAAATTCGTAAGAAATTTTTCCTTTTTTTATTCTTAATTTTTAATTTGAGAGTGTTTGTGGAAGAAAAAAGAAAAATCGATGAAAGACCTCATAATAAAGAATAAAGATTAAAAATAAGGAATAACAAATAAAGAAAAAAGAATAAAGAAAAAAGAATAAAGAAAAAGAATCAAGAATAAAGAAACAAAAAAAAACAAGAAACAAGAAACAAAGAAACAAAAAAAAAAACAAAACTAGAAAATTAATACAAACAAAGCCCATTTCTCTAAATTTAAACCAACCCAATTCAATTTTCTCTTCCATAACCAACTTAACCAATTCTGATTTTACATTAACTCTACTTTTTTTTCAACCAATTTTACTCCTTTTTAATTATCTATCAACAAAGAAAAATTAAATCAGAAAATATCCAAAAGAGAAAAATTAATTACTTTTTTGGAACTCCAAAGAAAGAATTTGATCAAGCAAATATCATCTCCGTCAACAATTGTACCAAATAGTGAGAATTTAAAAAAAGAAATCAAATTTTTAGAAAAGGAATTAGAAGAGTCTAAAAAAGAATTAGCATTTACAGAAGAAAAAATCGAGCAAACAAAACCATTGCTACCACCCATAGCACTCTCAAAAAATAAACCAGAATGGATACCCATTTTATTGAGAAGAAATCCAAAAATTTTACATATGAGAGAAAGGTTAAAGGTATTTACCAAAAAATTATCTTTTTCAAGGTTTTACCAAACGTCCAAATCAGAAAAATCTGAATTAATTAATTCAAATTTTGTGCTGTCTTTAATAATACAACACTATGCAAAAGAAGGGAAAAAATCTTTGGTAGATTTTTTAAAAAAAAAATTTTCAATTACAAGTAAATATTTTCTTTTTCTTTTTCTGATCCTTTTCCGTATTTCTTGTGGTTTATTTATATTTAACATACTGCCCACAACAACAAAACAAAAAAAAAGCCAATTAATAATAAATAATATTTTTTAACAAAAGATATATAATCTTTTAAAAACACAAACATGTTGGCTAAAAAAAAATAATATTTTAAAAAAATCACATAATTTTTTTTTTTTTTTAAATTTCTACACTTCAGCAATACACAGTTCAACTAAATTAAGTTTCAATTACTTCTGACGAACCTAATATATATAAATAAATATATAACATGTTATAAACATTTAAAATGTTATAAAATTTGATAATAACAACTTTTATAACATTTCTATTAGTTATCAAATTAGTAACATGTTATAAATATGGTATAAACCTGCTATTTATTTTTTTTTAAACTCAAACTTTTTATTTGAGAAAATTTAAGTAAATAATTTTAGATAACTACAGATAAGAAAGAGATTAGAACTCTGAAAAGTTTAAGATGGCATTGTAGTTGTTGTGTAAAGATTTTGAGAATTCGTTGTATTATTAGGCAAAGTTTGGGAATTTTCTGATCTTCTTATTTCCAATTCTAACAAAGTGAATTAAGATGTATTTTACCAATAATTTTGTCATTAAATCTGTTATTTAAAGTTATTTAACAGTACTTTGAAATTTTTATTTACGACGTTATTTAATCGATAACACTGAGATTTGTGAGTGTCTCAATTTAAAACCAATTGAACACATATTTTGGCTCAAGGGACCAAAATACTTGTTCAATAAAAACTAAAAAAAAAGTGCTTGATCATTTGGCGAAAGTTTGGAAAAGGAATAAATTCCATTTCTTTATTGAAAACAATGTCTATTTACAAACTTTGTTTTTTTCTCTTTTCCAAAAAAAAGCAATATCATTTTTAAAAAAAAAATTTTGTTTGATCTCTTTTTTCTTCGAAAAAAGGAACGAAGAGACCATTTATAAGAGGTTTTTGGAAAGGGGAAAAAAATATTTGATCATTTAAGGAAAAAAAAAGAAAAAAAAAACATTTTTTTTTACTATGTCAAGTCAAGAAATTTTAGAGGAATGTTCAAAATACTTCACAGTTAAGAACCAATAGACGCATGAAGATTTAAAAGTTTGATAGTTTTCCAGAATTGACTGACAAACGGAAAATAAAAGGAGAGATAGATCTCATTGAATGGATGAACGATCTAGTTTATCTCTATAAAATTTAAACCAAGTTTTGTCTCCAATGATGAAAATGAAAAATTTAACTTCAATGTTTTCACAAAATACATTGGAGAGAATGAGATCCTTTGAAGAGTAAGTTCTTCAAAGTAACATTAAAAAATTACAAATTAGTTGTTTTGGTTAAATTTATTTGTTTGTTTTTTGTTTTGACGAGTTAGATCCCGAGTTAAAAAATAAATAGCATCTCATATTGTTTCATTTGTTCAACAATCACCAGTTATAATTCTTCGTTTTGGTTCTCCTTCCAGACTCAAAAAATGAGATTGTTCTAGTGCTAAGATGATATTAATCGTCGTTCTTCGAACTCCTCAATATCATCTTATGTCACTTCGAACAATCTCATTTTTTTCGTTCTTCCAGGCCAAACTCAAATTATAACAAGAAGATTGTTTCCAAATCAAAACAATAAACACAGTAATAAGAATAATTTTTCAAAAAATATGAAAAAAATCATCATATAAAAGGGAATTTTGTTACAAAAATACTATATTGCTTTTTTTCAACTCAAACTTTTTCATTGTAAAAATTACAAGTAAATAATTCTTGATAACTACTGATAAGAAAGCGATTAGAACTCGTAAAAGTTTAGGAAAGTACTGTAGCCACTGTGGAAAGATTTTGGGAAATCCTTTAGTTATTAGAAAAAGTTTGAAAATTTTCTGATCTTCTTATTTTCAATTTTAATTTGGGTAAAATAAGAAGTATTTTACTAATAAATTAGACTTTAAAAATGAGAAAGTTATTTTAGAAGAGTTTAAATAATTTTTTTAGTGACATTTTTAATCTTATAAATCCCAAAAGATCGCTCGTCTCAAGGATTTATGTCATTGTTAAAGTAATTTTGTTCAACGAACCATTTATTTGTTCAATGGAAGATAAAGAAAAAAGTCCATAATCAATTCCTTAAAGGTTGGAAATGTAATAAATTCTCTTTCTTTGTTTAAAAACAATGCCGAAAACCAAACAGTGTTTTTGGTTTTGGTTTGAAAAGAAATCAATATCATTTTTTAAAAATAAAAAACATTTTGTTTCTTTTTTTCTTCGAAAAAAGAAGAGAAGAGATCATTTATAAAAGAATTTCAAAAGGCAAAAAAAACACAATTAAAAAATTTAGATATTAAATAAAAAAAAAACATTTAATTTTACTACGTAAATTCAAGCAATTTTTAGAAGAATGTCTCAAAATCATTCATTGTTAAGAACACATAATAGATGCTGGCAGGTTTTTATGTTTGATCGCCTTATGATGTTTCTAAACAAATGTGGAATAAAGTGGGAGATAGAGACTCATTGAAAAGTTGGATTGATCTAGTTTGTCTCTGTGGGATTTTAAACGGAATTTTGTCCCAAATGTACAAAATGTAAAATTTTAAACTTCAATGTTTTAGATAACTCCATTGATAAAAAAAAAAAAAAAAAGATAATTTGAAGATCAATTTCTTCAAAGTACCATTGAAAAAATTAACAAATTGGTTTTTAATTGTTTAAATTAGTCTGTTTTTTTTATTGTCTTTTTGTTTCGTAGAGTTAGATACTTAATTCCAAAAAATAAATAGCATCTCATATTGTTTCATTTGTTCAAAAAATTCCTGTTATAATTCCTCGTTTTTGGATCCCCTTCCGGACTCAAAATAATGATACTGTTCTAGTTCTAAGAGGCTATTAATCGTTGTTCTTCGAACTCCTCACAATATAATCTTATATCACTTCGAATAATATCATGTTTCTTGTTCTTCCATAACAAACTTGTAACATAACAAGGTCATTGTTTCCAAATCAAAACTAGAAAGACATTTATATAGATGTTATTAAAAAAAAATTATAAAAGTTAAATACTCAAAAAGAAGGAGAAGGACTTTTATTCTTAATTATTAACCGATTAAAAAAAAAAACATATAAACCCCAGTTGTGTTTTTTGTCAAATACAAAGCTGTCCAATACAAAGATAGAAGAAGAATTACAAAAAGAAAACAAATGTACAAACAATCTTTATAATTAGTAATTCATCGTGCAGCTATGTTACTGAGAAAGTTTTTGAAACGTTATCCATCTCCTTTAAACTTTCATAGAAGAAAGAAAATGATATAAACCAAGACAACATTCTTTAAAAAATATGAATGAAAGTGTTAGTTGTTTTAGAAGCATTTTTATTCAGAGCGATATATAAGACCATAATATGACTGATGAACTATTATTTACCTTTTTTTTTATTGCTGTTGTTCATCTAAAGGATCCTTCGATAGGTTTATCAACCAAATCAAAACAAAAGACAATAAAACTCTTGATCTGATCCTTGATTTAATCAAGTGTCTTTTTTGTTGTTTTATAAAAAGAATAACTTTTTTTTCAAGGATCTATTTTTTGATCAAAGATTTTTCTTTTTAAAAATATTGTTGAATTATTTAAAAATTCATCAACTATTATATCGTAATTAATTTTTTATTACCATATTTTGACATTTTTCAGGATATTTTTACAATGATTGTAATTTTATAGAACATCAAGATTTTTAAGTAATTATTGCGATTTTATAGAATATCGTGATTTGTATTTAATATCAGGATATTATCGATTATCGTGATTTTCTACAATATCAAGATTCAATAAAAATGATCCCGATTTTTGATACTTTATTGCGATTTGATAAAGATATCGCCAAATCTTCTATTATTTGCCCAGTGAAGGTTATCCCATTTTTTTTTTTATAAAAAAAATCAATCTATTATAAACTCAAATTCAAAATTTTCCACACAGCTAAAACGTTCCAAACAATCACAATAATACAATTTCATTGAAATTGAAAATAATTTTGATTTTGGTCAAATATGAAAATCATTTTTTCATCTTTTAATTTTTGTTTTCATTTCATTGTTTGAATTACGTAATTTGTTTCATCCATCAAAATTTTTCTACAAGGTTTATATTAGGTTAAAGTCAAGTTGTTCCAAATAAAAGAACTCAAATAAAATTAGTTGGTAGTATCTAACCTTTGATCGATCAATATTCCTAATAGAATTTCAACAAATTTACTAATGTATTTTTTTGTTTTGCTCTCTCCAAAATTTTTAACACACCCATGATTTATTTGTATTGATAATTATTTATTTATTGTTTTGTGGGTATTGTAATTTATAAATAAGTGTTAACATTTCAATTAGTGAATGGTTTTAATTTGGTATTTCTTCTTGAATTGATTAAATAAGTTTTTTTCTTCACAAATCAAATTTTGGTGTGTTAAAAATTTTGAATTGGGGTTTACAATTTCATTGAAATTGCAAATAATTTTGATTTTTGATTAATAATTATTATATTTAATAATTAGTGTTGGGAATTGTGATTAATTAACAAATAAAGAAAATGGTTAGAAAAAACATTTTTCTTAAAAACAATAATTTTTTCCTTCCTCTAGTAATTTTCAATCTTTCCGCGATTTTGTAACATATCATGCTTTATTGGTTATTTGTGATAAGATGATAGTAATTCCGATTTTAAAGTTAAATAGTGATTAATTAATATTATTGCAATTTTTTATAATACCATCAAATAAATTATTTTATTATTTATTAAAAATAAGGAATTATTCTTTTCTTTAAAAGTATTTAAATAAAAATGAATTTTGTCAATTTAGTATCTTTATTTAAAAAATCCATTCATAAAAATTAATTCCTATCTTCTATTACTATTTCTTTCTTAACAAAATAATTAAAAAAAAAATAAAAAATTAATAATAAATAATAAAAAAGTTCCTGAATCATTATTAAAAAATGAAAATAAAATTGAAAGCGATTTATATTCCTTAGTTCGATTAGTCTTAAAAACAAATGAAATCTTGTTTAGAACTTCTTTTCGAAGAGAATCAGATAAGGATATCGATGAAGAACAAGAGGAAATTGAAACCTTAAGATTAGATCGTAAAGATGTTTCAATATGGGACGAACCGCCAGATAATACGGATAATATCATTTTTGATGAAAAAGAAAAAAAAAAGCTAGGCTTAAATTTTTCAAGAAATATTTTAGAAACTGTTATTTCTGCAAACATCAATAAATTAATTGAAAGGTTGACTTGGTGGCAAGCATCTGGTAAGTTTTGTTTTTTTTATTGTAAATTTATTATATTTTATTCTTAATATAATAATGACTTTTGTGTAAATAATCGATATTTCGGTAATTTTACAAAATAAAAACAAAAATGAAGGAAAAAGTTTAGACATTTATTATCAGACTTGAAAATTTGGATGAATTCTAAAAAAAATATAGAAATTATTTTCAAAAATAGTGAATTATAGAATTAATTTATAAATGTTAGAGTTGCATCTTGAAACATTCCATCCTTCTATGAATATTTTTGTAAAAATAATTAAACAAAAATAGATCAATAAAAATTAAAGAAAAATATTAAATTATTTACGAGTTGCGATATATTTTTGATTAAAAAGGGGAAATTGCTCATTTTAAATAACACAATCAAATAAATCACCCCCTTTTTTTTTGTTTTTATTTTTTATTGTTTATTAGGAGAAGCGATTCAACAAAATTACTCCTTGTTTACCTGAAACAGTAAATTTTTATTTAGAGTTTTTTATCCTAGATATAATGTAGGTAAGATTATAACTCATTGGATAACTTTTCTTGAAGAAAAAAAAAATGGAATTTATTTTTAAATAAAGAACAAAAAAAAAAGATTGAAAAAAAAAAAAGAAAAAAGAAAAAAGAAAAACAAAAATTTGACAAAATTAGAAAAATTAATTTTATCTAAAAATCGAAATTTTATTTTATAAAAAATATGAAATAAAACCACACAAAACAACTTCCAATTAACATTATCGAGTGAGTCAACCTTTTTGAATAGTTTATTTCGATTTTTTTTGGTAGAATTTTATCATTTATCTAAAATATCAATCGAATTGAAATTTTTTTGGGTTCGATTAAATATAACGAATCAAAAAATTTTTTTTTTTTTGTCAAGTGAAAAATGAAAAATAATAATTTTTTTAAATCCTATTATTTGAATTCTGAATTGGTCCAATTTCTTTTTAAAATCGATTTTATATTTCAATAAATTAATTTATTATTTTTTTTTTTTTCTTTTCATTTCATCCTAAAATCTCGTAATATATATATATATATTATTCTTTTAAACAACCAAAAATCAAAAATAGATTCTGAATATATTAGAGTATTTTTAACAACCCATAGATCTTTTATGACTTCAGAATATTTATTATTAAAACTTTTCCAAAGATATCAAGTGCCAGAAACCAGAGAAGGGTTAAAAAAAAAAGAATGGGACAAAAGGAAAAAACTGATTCAATTAAGGGTCTTTTCTGTACTTCGTGCATGGCTTTTAGAATATTTTGAACAATTTACACCAACAATGATTCGAATGATTGAAAATTTCAGCGTGCAAGTTATGGCACGGTCACATCCATCCCATCCCAAGCAGTTACAAAAATTGATTCAAAAAAAAAAACAAAAAACCCTTGCAAAAGATAAACACAAAATTCAATTTTCGGAACCACCACCAAAACCAAGAGTAACAAAAAACATTTTTTCGAAAAATCTTCAATTATCA
Source organism: Anaeramoeba flamelloides (assembly GCA_027625915.1). Classification (NCBI taxonomy): domain Eukaryota; family Anaeramoebidae; genus Anaeramoeba; species Anaeramoeba flamelloides. The sequence goes on from JANTQA010000038.1 coordinate 486,777, forward strand.
CAAATTGATGAATTAGAGTTTGCAAGGCAATTATCATTGTATATTCATAAACTATTTTTAAAAATCGATTCTACAGAACTTCTTGCAGCATGTATTTCAAGACAATTTTCAGTTGAACATTCACCAAATTTATTTAAACTTGAAAATTTATTTAATCAACAAGTGGGTTACTTTGTATGGGAGATATTAAAACATGAAAAGCCGAGGGATCGAGTAAAAGAAATCACTAGGGTAATTAAAATTGGTGAGCATTTATATAACTTGCATAATTTGGAAAGCCTCTTCGCTCTGGTTGCTGCTCTTCAGCATAAATCTATTCAAAGTTTGGATTCCAACATGAGCGAAGTTCCTAAGAATAGTTTGAAACTTTTTAACAAATTTAAAAAAATTACAAACCCAGATTCCAATTACGCCTCAAGCAGACGTTTCTTACAAAAATATACCAGGGTGTCAATTCCATACCACGTTATGCATGTTTCCTTAATGCGGGAATTTCAAAAGGGTTCGCAAGATGACATTGAAGGAAGAATAAATTTAATGAAAAGAAGATTACTTTTTAATGTAATTGAAGACGTCAAATCTTACCAGACAAGAAAATATAATTTCCAAAAAGTTAAACAAATTCAAGTGCTTTTTGATAAATTGGAAGATCCTAAAAATGAACAAGAGTTGTTAATCAGAAGTGATTATTTACAAAATGGCTCTGAGAAAAAATCACACCAAGATTAATAATAATATTTTTCTTTTGTTTTTCTTTTCCTCAAATTTCTTTATTGTTTTGTTTTTCTTTTCTTTTTATTTTTTTTTAAAATTTTTTAGAGCATAAAAATCATTTTAGGAAATATTATCTTTTTGGTAGTTATGGAAAGACTTTTACTAAGAGTTCTATTTCATCCATTTCTTTCCAAAATGTAAGGTCTAAATTGTTGGTAAAAGTAAGAATTTCGAACAATTTCAAGATAAAGCCATTATTTTGTCTGAATATTTAAATATTTAAGAATTAAATTTTATTTGAGAATATATATAAACAATAAAATTCAAAATTTTCCACACAGATAAAATCGCCCAAACAATCACAATAATACAATTTCATTCAAATTTGAAATAATTTTGATTTTTGTAAAATATGAAAATCATTGGATCATCTTTTAGTTTTTTTGTTTTCATTTCATTGTTTGAATTACGTAATTTGTTTCGTTGGATCAATTTTTTTTTAGAACAATTGATATTAAAGTTAAAGTTGAGTTGTTCAAAATAGAAGAACTCGAATAAAATTAGTTGGTAGTATCGAACCTTTTGATCTATCAATAATCCTAATAGAATTTAAACAAATTTACTATTGTATTTTTTTGTTTCGCTCTCTCCAAAATTTTTAACACAACCAGGATTTATTTGTATTGATAATTATTTATTTTTTGTTTTGTGAGTATTGTAAATTATAAACAAATGTTAAAATTAAATTAGCAAATGATTTTAATTTGGTATTTCTTCTTGAACAGATTAATAAAGATTTTTTTTTCACAAATTGAATTTTGATGTTATAAAATTTTTGAATTGGGGTTTATATATATCCCTTAGCACCCCAAATAACCTAAAAACATTTCAAACAAAAATTTTAATTTGAAATGTTATCAAAGGATAATAAGGTATAGAATTAATAAACAATTATCTTAGAAAGAAAATTTTATAATTAAAAATTGTATAGTTAGTTAAAATAAAAAATAACTTGAAAAAAAAATTTTCAACATTGGGAATTTTTTTTTTTGGTTATTGTGATTTTATTATTTTTCTAAATTTTGTCAAAATAAATTTTTTTTTTTTTTTGAAAAGTTTGTCTAGACATCAAAAACCTCTTAGTTTTAACATTTAAAACACATCATACTTTACTGGAAATTTTTCTGGGTTCCTTTGCACCCCAAAATTGCCTAAAATGCTTGATTAAATAATTTATTCATTATAAAAGTTATTATTACTTCACATAGAAAATTTGTTTTATCTACTGATTACCATTCAATATCAATATCTATATTAGATTCTAAATACTTTAAAAATAAAAAAAAATATAAATTAAATTAGAAAAAAAAATCATATTTTTTTTCATTGCAAAATTTTACAATTTTTTCAACAAGATTTTTTTTCAATTTTAAATGATTTGGCCAATAGTTCGAGTCAGATTAATAATTGTTTTTTTTTTTTTATTTTTTACAATTTTTTTAATTTTTGACTTTTTAAAATCTAGACATAAAATAAACAATATTGTTGAATTAGCGACCATATATCAGAACTTATTTAACAAGATCTGGATTAATTTATTAAGGAAAAATCGAAATTTCGCAAATATATTATTCAAATTTTTACCAATAACAAAATACAATAAAAAAAATTTGGTTTCAGAGATTATTTTATTATATTGGAATAATATTTAAGAGTTATTTTTTATTTTATTTTAAATTTAGGTATAAATATTTTATTGATTAAAAAGTAATTTATATTTGTTTTATTCCAATTTAATAAATTGAAATTATTTTACAATTTTTTTTTTTTTTTTGATTTTCAATTATTATCTATTGCTAAAATAAAAGTTTTAGAAAATTAATCATATTAAAAATTTAATTTTGGCCTAAAGAAATCAATTTCATTTTTCTCTTAATGGGATATTTATTGAAATTTTTTCTAAAAAAAAAAATTAAATTTCAAAGTAATTTATTTTTTTATTTATTTTTTTATCATAAAATTAGCAAAATTGTTTGGTGGTTATTATTAATAAATTAATGTGTTGAGTTTTGAATTACTATTAATGTAATAAAATTTCTGATTTAAAAAATTAAAAAAAAATAAAAATCTTTAAAAAAAATGTAAAAATGAATAATTATTATTTATTTTTCCAATTTCAAAAAAAAAATCAACAACTTAACTAATTTATCTTTGAATTATTTTGACTTTTTATTATAATTCAAATCTGGATTAAAGACAAATAAGAAAATTAATATATTAGTAGATCAATATCATTTTAAATCTAATTTAAAAAACTTGTGGAAATTTAGGCAAATCCTGGGTGCTAAGGGATATAAACCCCATTCCAAAAATTTGGACACATGCAAAATCAAAAAGAAGGAAAAAAAAAAGCTATTTATTATATTTTTCCTAACCTAATATAAAACCACTTTTAAGTTATTGGTTATTAATGTTTTAATAAATAATCATTTTAATCCAAATAAAATAAAAAAATATAAAACTCAAAAATAAAAATAGGTGTATCCAAAATAATGAAATGAGCGTTACAAAAAATCTATTGGTTAATTTGTTGAAATTTCACCAACTTTTGTTGATCGATCAAATATTAAGATACCATCTACCGATTGTATCTGATTTTTTAATTTAACAAACTCAACTCTAACTTTCTATTAAACATCGAAAAAAAATTCCAGATATAAAGAAACAGATTACCTAACTGCAAAAAGGATATGAAAACAAAATAAAAAAGAAAAAAAAATGAAATAGTTTGTAAAATCAAAATTCTTTCCAAATTGAATGTTAAGTGTAGAATTGTTTTTCTTTCAACTGTTTAAACAGTGTCCAAATTTTTGGAATATAGTTTATATAGATAGATATATATATATATATATATACCAAAATATATAAACCCTATTTTACTCAAAGTGCCAACCAAAAATAAAAAAATCATTTTTTTTTTTGTTTTTATTTTTTGAGAATCAACCAGATGAAGATTGTTAAGATATAGGACAATAATAAAGTTCAGCTTAAGAGTCGATATTCATAAAAGAAATAACTGATCAAACAATAATTTTCAAAAAAAAAAAAATCTTAAAAAAAATTATTATGGTCACTTTCATTGAAATATCAGTACGAATCTTCCCAAATTAGTTTATAAAATTAAAATTATTGAAAAGAAGATTTTTTAATTGTAAATCACTTGATTTTTGTAAAAAATCCAGAGCCTCAATTTAATGAAAGTTTATTTGGATTTTTTCAATAATTTTTTTTTCAAATTGACTTTTTAAAAAACTCAAAAGTTAAAATTATAAAATATTGAATAAACCTAAAAAAAATGATTATAATAAATAAATTAAAAAAAGAATAGAAAAAAAATTAAAAAATTAAAAAAAATGATCAGATTTTCAAATTGAAAATTTATTTTGTGAAGAATAGTTGGTTTAAGCTCTAAGAAATATATTCTATTTGTCAATTGAAATGTGATCTTTTGAGTGAAAAAGTGTTTATATTTTTTCAAAATTTCAAAACTTTTTAATTTTTCAAAATTTTAATTATTAAGTTCTTTGAGCACCTCTTCTTTTTATTGTTATAAAGTTCGAAGAATGTAAAAGGACTCTAAAAAATCATTATATGAAATGATAAACTTATTTATAACTAAATCTTTGACAAAATGAACTAATTATTTCTTGGGTAAACTTGACTTAAATTGTGTAATTGAAGATAACAGAATCCAACTGGTGAAATTTAAAACCAACTAAAGATAACTCAATCTCAGTTTCCGTTCATGCTATTGAGTAGTTATTTCGACTTGGTTTTCGATTTTGATACATTATCTCATACTGGAATTTTTGAAAAACTAAGTTTGGGACAATTGTAATAAAATAATAAAAAATAACTTGCCAATATAAAAAATTTAGTAAAAATTATAATAATAATTCATATATATATATATATTCATATATAATTAGATAAAATTTAGAAAAGAAAATTTTCGGAAACCAAGTCTTATTCGTATAAAAGACAATGTAAAGATGTACACTTTATAATATTCTAATTATAATAACTTAAATAAAAAAAAAAAGATTTCAATCCATCTTGAGTTGGCTCAAATCTTTAGATATCTTTATTAAAAAAAATTTTTTTGGTTATCCAGTAATTTTTGAGAAAAAATAAAATAACCACACAACCCATACGATCTGAAGGTATACAAAAAACTTTCAAATGGGATATTACTTTTTCAGATTTTAATTATTCAATCTCTTTTATTTTTTCCGTTGTTCTTTCTCTTTTTCTTTTTTTTGTTTCGAAATAATTTTTTTTCTTGTCATTTTATAAATAAAAGTTGATCCATGGGCTTTAATCTTGTCTAATTTATAGCTAATATAAAAAATTCTAAATATAAATTTTAAATTTTTAGAGAACAAAGAGGCAATATCATTAAACCCCCTCTCTTTTGTGACAATCAAGATTAAAAATAATAAAAAATATCTATTTTTTACTTATTTTAATTTTAAATATGAATATGAACTTTTATTTTTAATTTCTATTCTGTTTGGAGTATCTTTATTTCATATTTTCTAGAAAAAAATTAGGAAAAAATATAAATAAATAATTAAATACAGTAATAAAAGTGAGAAGGTGGAAGTCAAGAAAAAAATTAACAAAAAAAAAAAAAAGAAAAGAAAAATAGGAAATCATTAGTATATGAGGGTTTTTCAAAAAATATCAGTATTAGAATTAAATTACATAGTGTCAACTAAAGGTGAAATAATCAGAGTAGAAATTTGTGTTGTTTAAAGTGATTTTGAATAGTAGTAAAAATACAAATTGTTCAGATGGAAAGTCTGTATTCTGCATTTTAATTATTTATTATTCTTCTAGTTTTACCATTTCTATGATATAATAGAGCAATTCACAGTTAAATTGATATTCGAAGGCAAATTACTTAATATTTTGTTATTCTTTTAAATTAATGAGAAATAATTTATATTATTTTAGGCTGTGTTGGATTCTTTTTATATATTTAATGATTAGTTTTTTAAATTTTGTCTTTTTTTTTTGAATAAATGATTAACCTTGAAATTCCTTTTATGAATTTCTTTTTTAATAATAGAACTATCAGAAACCAATATCATATTTACTTATCGCTCATTGCTGGTTTCTTTTATCTTTCAATGCAAATTGCATTTCAAAAATTGTCACTCATCTAAAAAAAGATATTGAAAAAAATATATACACTATTTAGTATTAAAGAGTGACTAATTATTAAATATGATTCATAATTTAATTTTAAATCAAACTACATATATAAAAACCTGATAATTTAAAAAATAAAAAAAAAATTAAACCAAAAAATAAAAAAAGGTGAGTTAAAATTTTTGAAAAGAGAATTTTTGTTCTTTTATTACTGAACTTTCACTGAAAAAAAATTCAACGAGAAGATTTCTTCAAATAATTAAAGTCATTTTATAAGAAATCGCATTGTTTCAATTTTCTTGGTGAATATTTGTCTTTTCTAAGATCTTTTTTTTTTCTACATAATCGTTTTACAAAAAAATAGAGAATCAAAAAAAAATGAAAAAAAAGAAAAAGAAAAACAAAAATTTGCAAAAGCAAAACTAAAAAAACTAAGAAAATAGAAAAAGTAAATCAAAAACATGAAATAATTTGAAAAAATGATACTGAATATAAAATTGAACTTGTTTTTAATAAGAATATTAGACAAAGCCCCAAAACAGCTTCCAATAGCATTGTAAGGTGAGTCAAAATTTTTCTACAATAGTTTTTAAGTTTTCTGGGAAAAAAGAAATATAGAATTTCATAATAATGTGTTTTACCAATTCTTCATGTAATATTTTCACAATAGTAAAAAATCGTTTGGTCTATTTTCTTTATAAAAATACAAGAAAGTATCTAAAATAAATAAAGGTGATTAGAAAAATTATTTTTTTGAAATCTTATATATCTATATATATATATATATATATATATTTCTATGTTTAAGGGTATATATTCTATATGAATACTCAATAAAAAGTATAGACGACACTCTTTCATATTAATTAAAGTTCCGCGGATCTCGAATCAAGATATTAAAAAAAAATTTTTTTGAGAAAAATATGATTTTTTTCTTTTTTTATTTTTTTTTACTCATTATAAATACTCCTGCTAATGGAGTAATAATTAAATGCGGTATTAATTTGTAGGATAATTATTGAATTTTACTTCGATATTAATACTTTGATTATTGATAACTGATTTAAACGAAAAACTGTATTTAGCAGTATTCTTTGTTGTGTATTTTTAGAGACTTGCTAAGTGAGTTTGTTCAGGTTGAACTAAAAATAAAATTGAAAAAATGCCAATCAACATACTTTTTAATAAGAAAAAAATGTTTATTCTTTGGATACCAGATCATAAACTCATTAAAAAATCTTTAAGGGTATTTTTTGTAATGTTTTTAAGTATCTGTTTGGTTTTACACAACCTTAAATTGTCGAGAAAAAAAAATTCTCAATCTTTATAAAGGAAAAAATAGAAAAGGAGGGGTTTTTCGAAAAAAGTCCAAAAAGTAAATAGAAAATACGTCTAAACACTAACAAAAGAAAGGAGTTATTAATGTCTGTGTAGTGTTATATTTTTCAACAAGCAGATAAAAAATGTACGAAGGTATTTCATTATTTCTCATTTAACAAAACTTGAAAATGTCAAGTCAAAAGAAAGAAAAGAAAGAAAAGAAAGGAAAACACGAAAAGGGTACTAAAGAAAAAAAAGAAACTAAAGAAAAAAAAAAAACTCAAGAAAAAAAAAAAAAAAAGAAAAAAGAGAAGAAACAAAAAAAAAAAAAAAAGAATTACTAGAAATTGGCAAGATTTCAAAAAAGCAGTCCACAATTGATTCAATTGATAATCTCTCACGATCCAATTTGACTGGTGACAAAAACAAATTATTGTTATTAAAGAAAAAAGATCAGGTGCCACTTTCTGGAAAATTGTATGTAAGAATAGTGAAAGCACAAAATTTACCACCAGCAGATAATTCTGGAACCTCAGGTAAGAAAACAGCCACCACTTTCTTTCTTTTCCCTTTCAGATTAATTACCCATTCTTTTTTTCTGGTTTTGTTTTAAAGTTCTTTTTTACAAAAAAAATTATTTAATTTTCTTTTTAGACTCCAAAACCAACCAATTTAGTTTTTACGATCTTTTCCATTCTTTCCTTAAAAACGTTTGTAAATGTAAAGGTAGTTTCTATGAAAATTCATTCAATCTTGTAGTTAGTCTTTGGAATAATTTTTAAGTAAAGAACAAATAAAGAAACAAAACACTATTTTAGCACTAAAATACCAACGTGTAACAAAAAAATTTTTCTTTTAAATAAAAGAAAACAAAAAAAAAAAAAAAAAAAAAAAAACAAAAAAAAAGGCTTTTCCTTTTCATTTGTATTTCAAAGATCTATACATTTTTAAAGGACACACTTCTTCAAACAAAAAGTTGTCTTGATTGATTTCTCATTTCCATAGAAATTATCCTTTTTGGTTTACAAAAAAAAAAAATCTTCTTGATTTTCATTTTTTGTTTAAACGTATTGACATTTTTTAATTCTGATTTTTACGCTTTTGTCCTTGAAAACAAAAAAACCAAAAAACAAACCAAAATATATTTAAACAATCGAATCAATAATATTAGATCCATATGTAATTTGTAATATGACACACCAATGTTCAACAAAATGGGAATTTGATTCCTTTTATCAATTCAAGACAAGTGTCATTAAAAAAAACTTGAATCCCGAATGGAAAGATGGGCCAAATTGCTTCATTCTCCAAAAGGAAGGAGATTTAATTTTTAATGTCTACGATCATAACAAACTCGGGAAGGATGTTGTCATAGCGGTCGGGAAACTAAAAATCAACTCAAGAGAGCATTTAAAGGAGCAAGGGTGGATTTTCCCAATAACCTTAGACGTTAAATTAAGCGATGAAGAGATTGAGAAAAATTCAAAGAAATCGAGCAAAAAGAACAAGAAAAACAAAAAAAAAAAAGGATCGAAAAGCAAAATTGCAAAGTTATGGGTCGAATTAAGATTTGAATCGTACAATGTGCAAACATCACACGCCGCTTATGAAATAGAGCAATTGGAGTTTGGAAAGCCTGTATATAAAATATTCAGCGGGGACCTTCATGAGCTTGTTTTCCAACAATCCTGTTCTTGGATGAACCAAGCAAAGCAATGTGGAATACAGATAATGGATATGAAATACGGCACAACGAAAACAGACAACTTTTTCGTAGGAATTTGGTATCAGAGAATTGAGCACACCCATGAAAATTATGGCTTTCTTTTCAATCAAAATTTAATTTAAGATTTTTTAAAACTTGATTCACTAAATAATTCGATGTCCTTATTTATTTTAAAGTTTAAAATGAATTATCAATTTTATACAAACCCCCATTTATTTATAAAATCCAATTTTTTCAAACAATAAGCAATATTTTTTTTTTTTTTTTTTGAATATTGCAAGCACAATAGATCTACAAAAATCAATATTTAGAGAAAGGAATTTATTCAATTAAACGAAATGAAAAAAAAAAAAAAAATCAATTGATAAATTATTTATTGATTTTCATTCGCCAGTATTTTCTTTTTTCTCAATGGTTTTTTAAATTACTTTTTTCAAATAAAAAATTAAGAATTGATTTTTTTTTTTAAATCTAATTTACTTGAAGAATTACTTTTTTTTTTTTTTTTTTAATTTTACCTTTTTTTCTTTTCTTTAGTTTCTTTTTTTTCTTTTTTTCAAATTTTCTTGAGTTTCTTTTTTTTTGTAGTACCTTTTTCATGTTTATTCTTTTTTCTTTTTCTTTTTTTTTTTTAATCTTTTTTCTTGCATTTTGATTTTTTTGATCCTTCTTTTTTTTTCGCGAAATTCAAGTTGAAAAGAAAATGCTTGAAAATATCAATAAACTTTAAATAATTTGAGATTATGTAAGTTCTTTTAAAAACTCAGAATATAATTATTAGTAAAAAATCCTGTTGTTAAAATTGTTTCTTTGGAAATTCAGTAATAAAAAATATGAAATCTTTTTATCTATTGTGTTTTTTTCTTTTTATTTTTAGTTTTTGGTTTGATTTTTTTTAATTTTTAAAATACCAGGCTTTTATATATTTATATTAATTTAAAAGTTTATTATATTTATTTATTATTTGTTGTTCTTGATCCGAAAAAGATATTTTTTTTTTTTCAATTTATTAATTTTTTTTTTTCGATTTATTATTTCGGATGATTACTATTTTTTAAAATAGAAATGATTTTTCACTCATTTTTTTTTCGTTGTATAACGGTATTGGGAGTGTTTTTAGGGGGGTTTTCTCTCATATTCTTTTCAAAATTAAATTTTCATTTTTTTATATAAAAATCATCTTTTCAATTTTTATTAAACCCATTTATTGTGTTTTTTACCTTTTCAAATTTACTTTTATAAAAAAGAAAAAGAAAAACAAAAATTTGTATAAGACAGATTTATTTTGATCATAAAATTGAAAATTTATTTTTGTGTTAATATTTTATGTAATAAACCCTTAAAACAACTTTCATTCTACATATTAAGTAAAAAAATATTTTTTTAAATAGTTTTGATCATTTTTTTCATTTTTTTTTTTTTTTGATTTCAATTTTTTAATTTATATGTCCATATATTACACTAGGTGTTATCCAACTTTTTAATTTAAGTATTCATTTATTTCTTAAAAGAAATGATAACAATGATGTAGTTTAATATAAACTGCATCACCCAAAATTTGGTAAAACGTTTCGATATAATTATTTTTTTTTTCATTTTTAGTAAATATTTTTTCTGAATATATTATGAAAAATATACAAGGTATAAAGATTTAAAAGGTATTATTGTTTCCATTATTTTTATTTTATATTTACAATAAAACTACTTTGAAAGAAAATATTACAAGAAATGGATCAAATAATTCACAACTTTTTTGGAAACACCTATTTGAAAATAATGTGTTTTTACAATCTTATTAACTGTTTTTTCAGGTGAAAATAGTGAATCTAGGTATAAAAAAGTTCTTGAAACTATTTTATGACCTCAGTTAAATTTATAAATTGGTAATTTATTTTTATAAAAAAACCGAAATTTTCACAATCCCAACATTTTTCATAATTGTAACTCTTTAGATTGAATTTACAAAATTTTGCTTATACTGTTTGTTTTAAAAGAAAAAGATCAAAATTTTCCTTCAACTTTCCAAAAAAACCAATCAAAGAATTAAATCCAGTCATCAAAATACCCTTTTCTAAAAAGGTAAATTAATAATTTATTCTGATTTTAAGAATTCAAAATTTGAAATGTTACATGATTTAAAAATCTTTTTTTCGAAAGCTGAATGAAAATTTTGTTCCACTTATTTAACAACAAACAGTATAATTTCATTATTCCTAATTTCAATTTCTATTCTAAAATCACAATCCAATTCCCAGGATTTTTTTATAAATATTTTTTACAGTGACTTTTTTAAATTTCCAATACCCCAAAATTTGAACACGCTCGTGAAAATCCCTACAAGTGATTTTTCAAAAAATTTTCATTTAATGATCTATTTTTATTTTTTTTTTTTTATCTTTTAACAGTTTTTTAAATTTGATATTATTAATTTTAATCTTATCTTTTCTGACGGAAAATACTTTTTGGTTGTGCAAATATAAAAATAACAGAACAGTTCATCTTACTCAAGTATTGAAACGTAGTACTTAATAAATATTTAATTTCAAAATCTTATAACTCATAACATGAGTTCAAAATCTATTTGTGTTTGAAGGAGAATTGAATTTTTATCAGTCTGGCAAATTCATTTAGTTTGTTTGAAAAAGATAAAATTAATTTTCCCTCATAATTATAAATATTTTGAATAAAAGATTATTCTCTGTCAAAAAGAAAGTTTTATGAATCAATAATAAGATATTTAATAGTTCGTTTTCAGTCTAATTTTTTTGACCCACTCATAATTTGTGGGAGTAAAGATCTCTTAATTCTCCATTAACAAAAAAATAATAAAATGTATTTTTCACAACGAAGATTATCTTTGTCTTGAAGAAAATAAAACAGATTCTTACAAAAGTTGAACAATGACTCTTTTTCAGTTGCAAAGTTATTGAATTAATGGTATGTGGGGTTCTCTTTCGAAAATAATAACTTTTCCATCTGAGAGTAAAAGAAAAAAAAGTCTTGATTTTCAAGAAATGTATTTTCTTGTATTGTGTCTCTTGTGTAAGTAACGAAAATCCAAACTCAAAAGAAGATCAAAATGTACAACCCTGATTTCAGTGTAATCACTCTTTTGAACTTTATTATTATTCTGACATCATGGTCAAAAAAAATGAAACATTTTTTAAATTTTTCAAATTTCGTTATTTTTTCATAATTTTAATTTCAATAATGAAATCAGGATCGTCTGAAACAGAAAACCTGCTTGGCTCGAGTGTTGAAAACCAATTTTTAACAGCACAAACAACAACAACAACGACAACAACTCTTTCAAAGACAAGAAAGCCACGCTGGGCTGTTATCTTTTTCCATTTATTTTTCAAGGTTGTTGCACTCTTTTTTTATTTATTCGGCGGTTTGTTCTTCGAGAACTTTGCTTTGATTTTTGTGTTAATTATTTTGTCTGTCTCCTTTGACTTTTGGACAGTGAAAAATGTTACTGGAAGGCTGCTGGTCTCGCTTCGGTGGTGGAATGTGATTGAAGAAGATGGCACATCGCGTTGGAAATTTGAATCAAAGTCAGCCAACTCGATAAACGACACAGAGATGATGGACAACACACAGCCCATCCAAGACAGTATTTTAAATTCACAGTTCTTTTGGCTTGGTAGCTTTTTTTGCATTCTTATCTGGATTGTTTTCGCAGTCATTTCTGTAATACGTTTGAAATTCCAATGGACAGTCGTTTGTGCCGTTGCAATCATCTTGGGATCCTTTAATACCTGGGGGTATATCAAATGCTCAAAAAATTCGAGAAAGCAAGTTCAAGATATGGCAAAGAACTTTTTAATTTCAGAGACCTTCTCGAGAGTCTTTGCTAATACAAACGAAAAGTAATTCAAACAAAAGCAAATTTCAAAAAAAAAAAAAAAAATTTAACAACAAAATTAATATTCAAAAAGAATTGGTTAGAACGAATAATAATAGGGTTCTTTTTTTTTTTTTCTGTCACGACATTTATTAAACCAAAATGGTGAACCAAAAGATAAGATCTCTTGAAAAGATACGAGATCCCATCTGCAATTTTTGGCGCGGCATTTTGAATATAATGAAGTGAAAAAAAAAAAAAAAATAAACTGACTTAATTATCGAAATCAAATGTAATAAAAACAAACAAAAACACCTTTATTGTTTCTTTGTGTTTTAATTTTAAGGGGTTTGTTATCACCACATATTTTCTATGAAAAGACTTGCATTCTTAAACAAACTAATACAACAGAGGTTTTGTTGTTTAAAATAATCTTTGATTCTGTAAGGGTTGAGCAATTACAGTTAAAAATAGTTTTTCTGAAAAGGAAAAAAAAAAAATTATAATTTTTTATGAGTGCATACTAACAACCAAAAGCTAACCAACATGTGAAGCGCGATCGATCTCCAAAAATCAACAATCAAAAACTGGGACATTTTGATAAAAAAGTGCCAAAGAGCGACACTTCCAATTTCCAATTTGAATGGTTTAGAATATATAATTTTGAAAACAACTGAGTTTGTTTTGGAGTTAAACTCTTTGGCTCTTTTAAGATCTTGGAGATTTTTTTTTTTTACTTTTTATTCATTTTTCAAATGAGTTATTTTAATCTCAAGAATGTTACAAAATCCTTACATTGTCAAATTTAGAAGGTTACAAAATAACAAAAAATTAGATTAAGTTGTATTAGATTGGTTGTGTGCCTTTCAAAAGCAATTTGTGTTAAATTGAAGAAATTTATGCATTTAGAAATATAAAATAAGATATGAGTAGTTGTTTTTTTTAAATTTGTATTTTTTAGAAATTGAAAGGAAGCTTTTATAAACTTTTTTTTTTAATTGCATTTTTTGCCCATGAGGATCCTTAGAAAATTTTTACAAGTTATTTGGATTTTTTCATTCAAAATATAGGCATTTTCACAATACTCTTTTTGATTTTATTTTTCTTGTTAGATATTGAGTAAATCCATGGTAAATAACTAGATTCAAAAAGGTTTAAAATAGTATTGATTGATAAAAAGCATGAACTAAAAAAAAAATCATTTAATTATTTAAGGGAAGTTCAGCTATTTTATAGCAAAGTTCGAATGAATGTTTTGTTGTTGTACCAAATTTATGACCAAAAAGTTGTTAAAATTATCTTTAAAACCATCAACAAATTTCAATATACTTTTTTTTCTGCCAAATATGAAAAACTGTTTTTAATTATTTTCAATAAGTATTGTATATATTTTAAAATTAAAATCTTTTTTAGCTATTACGGATTATATCAACGTTAAAAAATGCCCTTTCGTGAAGGAAGAAAAATTTTCAATAAAATCAATAGATAATTTAAAATTTCAAGGATTATTCATCAAAATAAATTTAAACTTAGATATATTAATTGATTATGAAGCTGCTTTATTCAAAGAATAAAAAGTAAAAAAGGTTTTTTTATTAAAAAAACTGGTTTTATAATATTTAAAAGGTTTATTTATTTTTTTTAGTTACTGTAAAAACATATTAAAATATATCAAAATAATTTGAAGGTTTTTTTAGCATTCTTTCTTAATGTACTGATACTTTCAAGTTTCTGTTCCATCATTATTTTAATTAAAAAAACTTGATGAAAGTTTTTTAAAGTTCAAAAAGGTTTAAAAATCCCTTTTAATTAAAGTTTACATTTGAAATTTGTTGGTAATTTTTTTAAAATTCTGAAAATGAAAAAAATGAGTTCACTTTTTCAAAAACTTGAAATAATTTTTCAGGCAAGTTAATAGTTAAAAAGTCTTTTGGGTACATTTTTTACAAATATCTCAATTGTGAAACGATGGAAATATAAAGTTAAAGCCTATTTATTTCTGAATTATTTCCAAATTTTAAAATAGTTCCGTAAAGCCGAGTATTTTAAATAATAAAATCCTATCATAATTTTTGTAAACTCTTCTTGATATGTTCACCACAATATCACACAAATCCCCTTTTTTTGAAAAAAATAATTTATTTAATTGTTTCTTGCTATCTATTTGATTTGAGTTTTAATATTTGAAAATATTATTAAATATATTTATTTTATAATATTTTTGGATTTTTACACCTTTCACTGTATTTAAAAATATTTCACTTTTTTTATTAAATATATATATATATATATATATAGATATAATCTTATAATTATCGATATATTAATCAAAAATATTGGAATTTTTTGTAGTTATAACTTTGAAAAAATTATTAATAGAAACTTCTACAAGATAGTTTTTAATACATTTATATATTTATTATCTTTTCAAATTTATTTTTCACAAAAAAATTCTATAATTAAACAATTTTATTAAAAAAAGTCTTGTCTAGCTGAAAATTATTGAATCATTGTATTCAAGATTTTTAATATTTGACTTGTAAAAAAATTAAATCTATTGTTCTTTTGTAATATTGAAATGTTTTTAAATGATATTATATTTTTATTATATGCTGAAATATTGTATAATAACAAAAATTATAATAGCCATTTTAGGAAATAAATTAAAACAATCAAAAAATGATCAAGATAATTATTCTTTTGATAGAATTGTTCAAAAGATAAAGTAAAATCAATTAAAAGAAGAAATAAATTAACTTTATTGAATAATCTATTATATTCTTTTCAATTGAATCAACAAAAAAAAATTTAAATCTAATTTTTATCAAAATCTTAAGAGTGGTTTTGGAGATTTAAAATATAGTCAATTATTTCAACTAATTTTTAATAAATAGATCAATCAAAAGTAAACACTTTTCCAAGAGATTTTATTATATTCTCTTATAGTCTTGTGTACTCATTTTTGTTTTTAACTATTCATGTTTTTTTTTTTTTTTATTAAATGATCTTTACATTCAGTAAAAAAAATTTTCAATTGGTTTTTATTGTAAGAAAGTAGCTAAAAGGAAAATTTTTCAATTATATTTTTACTTATTGCTGACTGATCAATTAAGGTATATGAAATTAAATGTCTCTAAACAAGATAAATACCGATTGTAAAAATCTTAGATCCAATTTTACATGAATAGTAAAGTAATAAACACAAAAAATCTTAAAGCACTTCTATGAGTATAAAAGTTGATCTACCAAAAACATTTTTTGTCATTTTACTCAATATATGTTATGTTTGTTTTTTTTATTTGTTCTTGTTCTAAAGCAACAAAAAATGAAGTTTAAGTGGTTGGTTTGAGTTTTTGTGTTTAGAAGCAATTTGGGAAAGTAACATTATTTGTTTTTTTTTCCTATCTAACAGCTTCAAAAAGCAGTTTCACAATTAAAATTTTTTTTATTACTTTTTCTTTTTTTTGCTTTCCTTGGAATATTTAAAATTAGTTTTAGTGCTTTTAAAATCCCACGGAACCATGATTTAAGTGCTAAAATCCGTCAACAGGATTTCACACAACTAGATCAAAAAATTCAACTGGGAAGAGAAAAGGCATGTCGAAGAAAAAGAAGAATTAGTAACCAGAATAGAGTGAAAAAATACCGTGCAAATACAAAATGAATTGTGTTAAGTAACGAAATCACAGATCGTTTTCAAACACTCAAAAAAAAAATTTACAAAAAAAACTCTCAATTTCTTCAAATTTTGCTTTCTTGCTTTAAACAAAAAAAAAGACAAAAAAAGAATTCTCTTATTTAAAATTTGGTGAATATAAAATGTTATTTATTTCAGTTGGGTTTGATAAATTTCAATAAAAAAAAAAAAAAAAAAAAAAAGAATAAAATTCATCTTTGTTTGAAAATAGAACCAACAAATGGCGAAGAAAAAAAAGAGAAAGACAATCAAAAACTTTGATTGGTATTTGTGTTGGGAGCTGAATTGAAGAAAAAAAAGAGAAAGGCAACTGAAAACTTTGAACTTAGATCCCATGACTTTGTATACTGGCTTTGATTGGGATCTTTGACTCTGACTGACAACTTTAAATTGGATACTAGCATCTACCAATTGGCAACTGGCAACTTTTAGCTGGTTGTTGACTTTGTATGGTGACTTTGATTGGGATCTTTGATTTTTTGTTTTTTTTTATTCTCCTTGAAAAAGAAAAAAGGAGAATTTTTTATTGAGTTTTCATTTTTTTGTTTTGTTTTGAAATCAAAAAGAAAAATAAAAATAACAAAGAAGTTTTTTTGGGTTTTTTGAAAAAAAATGAAAAAAGGTATGGATCTACTTTCTCATATATTTATAGAAGTGCTTTAAAAGCCCTACTTTTAATTAATTTTTGCAATAAAAGCTCAAATTTAGTAAATTGAACAACCATAAATTGTGGTTTTATGTGATTCTTTGAATTCTGTTATGGTTTAAATAATCAGTCTAATTTTTGTACTTGCTTTTTGTCTTAAAACGATGGCAATAAATAAGAAAAAAAATTTGAAAATGAGAACTTTAAGGTCTATTTTCAAATTAAAACTCTTTGACAATTTGTTTCCTGAATGGTTATTTTTCATTTTCAGGTTTTTTTAAGGTTTCCAATTAAAAATAGTCTTTTTTTGAAACTTTTTCACTTTTTTTTCTCCAAAGACTCATTCCAAAAAAGCATGAAATCTTTAAAATGACAAGAATTTGAAAATAAAACAAACAAATTCTAATAGTTTGTAATACATTTTTAATTCAGTTGTGTTTTTGAAATAATGTCTTCATTTTTTCTCATTTTTATTTGAACAGAATTTATTCTTTTTGCAAAACAAAAAATAAGACAATTCCAAAATGATTAGTAACTTCTTTAAACAAGACTATAAAATTGTTTTTAATATTACAGGCTTTGGTGGAACCTTAGCAAACCTATTTCTTCAGACCCCATCTTGTTCATCTACTTTACTGGAATATAACATCCCCTACTCTACTGTCGCAAGTGATTCCATTGCTGGCAAACCAATTGAGCAGTATGTCTCAAAGGAAACATCAGAAATGTTTGCGTTCGAGTCAAGAGAACGGGCCCAGCATTTATTGGATTACAATTCAGGGATGTCCAAGGTTTTAGGGTTTGGTGGGACAGGCTCGATCATTTCAAAGAAAGTGCATCGTGGCGATCACCGTGCCCACTTCTCCATCCGATCACACAACCGACTTGCTTCGTACAAATTGACATTAGACAAAGGAACAAGAAACCGATTTGAAGAAGAAACCTTTGTCTCTAAAACAGCGCTTCATTGCCTCTTTGATTTTGTTAATTTTGAAAATCATAACAGATGGTCAGAGGATTATCTCAAAATCAAAGGACATCGAAAAGACAAGATCGAAAAAGAAATCACCAACCTTGGTAGTCTTCATCAGCAGTTGCACACTGAAAAGAAATTAAATCTTCTTTGGCTCCCGAATGCGAATATGAAAGATGAAGAAATTGTCGCACTAAAGAAATTTGATCATGACAGGTTTGCACGAGAGAAATCAATTCCAGTTGTTTTCCCTTTAACAATACAAGACCAAATCAAAGAAAACGAAATCCAATTAATGATGAATACTTGTTCACGGGTGAAAGAACTTACAAATCTAACACCATTGCCGTTTTGGGAAATTTCAACTTTCGATTCCTTTAAGAATCTAATCGAGCTCAAAACATTGAAAAAATGGATTTCAAAAAATAAAAAAACAAAAAACCACAACTTTCTATTCACAAAAAAGAATAAATTATTAGAGAAAATCTCTCTTTTTAAAAAATCGGCATTAATAATCCCTTCAAAAGAAAAAAATAATGAAATCATCCAAGAGTCGATAAAACATGAAATTAAAATAGCTTTTGATGGATCTTTATAAAGTGGCAAGAGCTATTTTCGATCTGTTTTTCCCAAAAGGTCCTTCCTTTAATCAAATGTTTAGATCGTGAGAAATATCTCTATTTCTGTTCCAATCACAATTTTTTATCAATTTCTATGTTTTTTTTTTTTTAAATGTTATATCA
The DNA here is from genome assembly GCA_027625915.1 of Anaeramoeba flamelloides. Classification (NCBI taxonomy): domain Eukaryota; family Anaeramoebidae; genus Anaeramoeba; species Anaeramoeba flamelloides. The sequence goes on from JANTQA010000038.1 coordinate 505,660, forward strand.
TATAAATTTTTATTAATCTTTTTAGAATTTAAATAATTTTAATCCCCTAATATTTTTATCGGGGCATACACAGCCATTTAAAAAAGGTATCCTAAATAAATAATCACAAATTTTTTTTTTTTTTGTATTTTTTTTTTTTTTCTTTGAATTATTTCAAAGCATTTAAAAATTAGGGCATATTTTAAATATATTCAATGTATTTTTATCAATTTTAAATATTTGTACAAAAAATGATTATAAAAATTATCAAATACAAAATTTTATAATTTGTTGTTGGGAATATGTATTTATTTAAATTGATTCCTTTGATTTTATAATTATACTATTTTTTATTTAGCTTTGGTTAAAAAGTGAGAACTTTTTTAAAAAATTTTATCAAGTTTTCAATTATTAAAAAGTTGCAGCTTGTTTATTATAAAATTTTTTTAGAGTTTTCTATTTTAAAATAGTAAAAACTTTTGAAGAATTAATACCCAATTTTCCTGACTTTTCTATTATCAAACGGTATAAACTTTTTCATAATTAAAAATTTATCAAAAAATAAAGTTTTCTGTTTTAATAAAGGGGGGGGGGGGGTCAACCTTTAATTGTAATATAGATGTTGAAGAGGAAAAAAAAAACACTTTTAAGAAAAAAAAATAAAAAGAACTCATTTTATTAAAATGGAAAAGTTTAAAAAAAGTTTTAATTATGATCTAAAAAAATCCCTACTTTTTGAAAATTATTTTACAGTGTTCATACTATTTAATATACAAACTTATTAATCTAATATGGAACTAAAAAAAATTTTTTTAAGGTAGAATTCTTGAATAGAGGATACTGATTTTTTTTAGGGTTATTCAGAATTATTAGAATTTTTAGAATTTTCGTAACTAATCCTCAAATTTATATTTAATTTATCTTTCCGCGATAATGTAGAATATCATCAATTTGTTCTTTCTGTTGATAATTCTAAATTATGGAAGAAAAAAACCGATGTAATAAATTGAAAAAATCTTTGTTGTTTGAATAAATGTGTAAAAATTTTAAATTATTATTATAAAAAGTCAATATAAGTTCACTTTAATAGGGTATAATCAATCAAAATAATGCTGTATTATTTAGTTTTTTTTATTAAACAGAATAAAATTATTACTTAAATTTTTGAGTTTGTGTTAAGAAATTTTCAGGGATATATTTTAAATTTGTGAAAACTTTTTTTGGCCGGGAGAAAATCTGTAATTTTCGATATTCATACAAATTCTTTATAATCTTATTTTCTCACTATAAATAATTGTGGAAAATATTGTTATTTTTTGGTTTGCTAAAAAAAAGATTCAGTACTATTAGTAACTTTTTTTTTGAGTATATTATTTTTTTTTTGTGGTCGAAATTAATTATTTTGTTCAATAAGTTTTTTTCTGTTAGTAAGTTCTAAAATGTCCAAGAATTGTATAATTTTAACTTGATTTAATTTCTTTTTAAGATATATTTTGTTAGTGCCATGATTTTTTTTTTTTTTTTTTTTTTCATAGTTTTTAAGGTGGGGGGATAACAGGGAAGACAAAACCCTTTTCAGAATTTGTAAATTTTTTATTATTATTAGATCCCAACAAAATAACTTTCCACGATACGATCTTAAATAAAAGAAATTTTTTCTTGTTAATTCTTTAATAAAATGAACTCCACTGAAATAACTGGATGGAAATAAAGTTGTTAAATTTAAATCAATTTAAATGAACTAAATAAATATTTCAGTGTAACTACAAGGTAATTACTTGAATTTGATAAAGAAGAATGAATCTATGCAATTTACCTGGATTTTTTCAAAAGAAGATTATGGTAATTTGCAATAATAAGAAAAAAAATAACTAAAAAAGCAAAATAAAAAAGTAAAAAAAAAAAAATGAAAGTGTTTCGTCATCAAATACTCTTTCTTAAAAAAGGGTGATTTTTTAGATGCTCAGTCTTGATAAAGTTGTAATTAAAATTAAATAGTGTAACGGTTTTATATTGGTTCTATATTTTTTCAAATAGTTAAATCACGATATTGGTGTAAATTATACTGGTGATTCAAGAAAATTCAACAGAAGGAAACAACCATTAACTCATTCAAACTTGGTGTAAAAAACTTTTTGTTTAATATTTTATGTTTTTTTAATTGTTTTTTTATTTACTTTTATTTATTATTCTAATTTTTATTTTTCGGTCTTTTTTACAAAAATGAAAATAAATAATCTTTTTTTTCATAGAAAAAGGCTATTATGTTGGTTATAATCGAGTCTATATTATATCTTAGATAAAAATAATTTAATTATGTATTTATTATCCAATGGGAATAGGGCGTAATTTTGTTAAATCGCCTCTCCTTAATTTCTATGGCAACTAAATAATTGTTTTTAGTTTTTTTACAATAACTTTTGGAAATTTTAATGGTATTAATAATATAGATATATTTATTATTGTTTCTTTAATTTTTAAATAAATCCTGTTATTTATTAAAATAAATCAAATAATTATGAAAGTCTATTGTTTTTTTCTTATTTGTGCAAATTATTAAAATTACCAGTTTTGTTTATATGTAATTTTTAAAAATTATATTGTTTTATAAACTGTTATTACTTTTATTTTATAAAGATCTTACAGTCAGTTTCACTTTTAAGGCACAAACTTTCATCGAAATTTAAGGTACAATAAAAATCTCAAATTAAGGCATAAAATTTGGAATTTTTTTTTTTACAATTTATTTTACTAGAATTTGAATTTTGTGCTTTAATTTGAGATTTTTTTTGTGCCTTAAATTTAGTTGAAAGTTTGTGCCTTAAAAGTGAAACTGACTGTATCTTATTTTTTTTTGGTTTTAGTTATAAATTAATTTCATTTATCATGAGATGGATTTTAGTAGATTATGATTTAAAGTTTGAAAAAAAATTTTTTTAGTTATTTTTTAAATCAAGATTTCATTCTTAAAATAAAAAAATATATTTAATACATTAAAAAATAATGAGAATCTTCAAATTTTTGGCCGGCTCTAAGATATTATTACTATTTAAAAAAGGGCACGGGTCTAAATTAAGTAATGATTGCTCTCTATAATAAAATGGGGAGAACAAATGATATCACTTCTTTTTGGATATTATATAAAGTATATATAACTAAAATTGGCCAAATAATTTATTTTAGGGTAGAAACATTATGATGATTAAAAAATATTAATTTTGGCATAAGTTTAATGGCAATCTAAAAAAATATATATGAGATGTCTAATAGATTTCAAAAAAATAGCAATTGAATATAAATATTCTTTTTATAAAAAAAAAGTTAAATTATATCTCCTAATTTTCAATTCAAATAATTTGAATTATAATTTTGAATAAAAAATATCCCCTTTGTAAAGTGTCTATCGTTTATATTTTTTATGATCTCACATATTTTTTTTCTCATTTTTTCCTATTTCTCAAATGATATTTTTTTTTATTGGAAGGGTATTACAAAATTCTAAATTAAAAATGTGGTGGATTAGAATATGCCAACAAACTGGATTCAATTGGGATAAAATGATTCTATACTGAAGAGAAACGATTTATGTCAAATTGGGGTATAATTGGGGTTTGAACATGATCTTCTTGAAATTCAATATAATTTAAGTGAAATTATTCAGAAAGGTTTTTAGCATCAAAACTAAAAGAAGAAAACAATGTTACATAGGATTTACTTAAAAAAAAAAAATAAATTAACCATATGAGCCAAAAATTTGAAAAATTTCTTTTAATAGGTGCCTTATTAGAATCATAGAAACTTGAAAAAAGCAAATAAGTGCAATTAGTGAAAGAAAAAATAAATAAATGTTTAAATACAAATGAAGGATTCAAAACAATAATAGTTTTTTTTAAAACTATCTTTTTGATATGTTTTTTTCTTTTGATTGATCAATAATTAAATATTTTAGAAAAATTTAATATTTTTGAGATCTACAAAAAACCATTCAAGAGATTTAGATAATCAAAGAGATTTAAATTTGTTTTGTTGGTTTAATTGGGAATGGTGGAATGGGTTATTAATCTATTAAGTTAATTTGTTTCTTATATTAATTGATTTTTCTTTTTGTTTTACATTAAGGTTTGCAATTATAACACGTGTGTGGGCTTTTTTTTCCATGTTGTACTTTTTTTCAGAAAGAGTAATATAATAAAGTTTCATAAGGTTACCAATTGATAAAAAAAAATAAAAGGGGGTAAAAAGGATACCAATATCCAAAAATACACATTTTAGAAAATAATCACAGACTCTTAATTCCTATTATTTTAATTCATTGAAAAATCCAATATTTTCTAGTTTGATCCTGACACTTACTTAAATTTCTTTTATTTGAAATAAAAAGTTTTCTTTCAGGGCAAAACTGGATTTAATTAATCGGCATCTGTTTAATTTATGGTTGGTTTTTAGCCCTCTATATTTGATCTGAAATGATTTTTTAATATTCTTTTTTTATAAAAAAAATAACTTTCGTGAAAAGAAAAATCTTTGAGATCTCAAAAAAGCACCAAAGATCTAAACTCCAAAACCAACACATGGTTAAATTTAAAACAATAACTTACAACAATTTCAATTGGATCTTGATTGTCTCTTCTTAAGTTTTTTTCAACTTATAAATGTATTGTTTCTCATTGAATATTTTTTTTCAAGATTTTTCTTACATTATATACTAAATTTTATTTCAAGTTATTTTGCAACATCTTAAAAATTTATAAAAAATTCGGTTGCTTTGCGCTAATAAACTCTAACATTTTCATTACATGAAAATGATCTCAGAAAGGGTTAATAAAAAAAAAAAAAATAAAAAACGAAAAAATATTTTGGTTTTATAGTGTAAGTGATAAGATCATTGATTTATTTATTTATTATAAGTAGTTAATCTATGGGAGAAAAGAAAAAATAACAATTTTCAAAGGGAAAGAAAGTTAAATTCAATAAAATTCAAAAGAATGAAGAGTAAAATTATTTCTTTTTGGAAGCAGATTTGGTGACCTTTCCTGAAACTTCTTTTCTTTCGATGGCCTTGATGACACCGACTGCGACTGTTTGTCTCATATCTCTGACAGCGAATCTTCCAAGAGGTGGGTATGAAGTATAGGCTTCAACACACATTGGTTTTGTTGGTTCAAGGATGACGATAGCGGAGTCTCCGTTTTTGATTGAAACTGGTTTTTCGTCGAGGACTTCTCCTGATCTTTTATCCATCTTTTTGAGGAGAGTTGTGAATTTACAGGCGATGTGAGATGTATGACAATCAAGAACTGGTGTGTAGTTGACCTTGATTTGACCTGGGTGGTTCATGACGATGACTTGAGCGGTGAAATTTTTGACAGCTGCTGGTGGATCGTTTTTGGAGTCACCGGCGACCATTCCTCTTCTGATATCCTTAACGGAAATGTTTTTTACATTGAAACCAACATTGTCACCTGGGAAGGCTTCGCTAAGGGTTTCGTGATGCATTTCGACGGATTTGACTTCAGTGGTGATGTTGACTGGAGCAAAGGTAACAACCATACCTGGTCTGAGGATACCTGTTTCTACTCTACCGACTGGGACTGTACCGATACCGGAGATTTTGTAGACATCTTGTAATGGGAGTCTGAGTGGCTTGTCTGTTGGTCTTTTTGGTGGGATGACAGTATCGAGGATTTCTAAGAGTGTTGGTCCTTTCCACCATTTCATGTTTGTGGATTTTGTGGTCATGTTATCACCTTGGAAACCGGAGATTGGGACAACTGGGACTTTCTTTGGGTTGTATCCAAGTCTTTTCAAGTATCTGTGGATTTCCTTTTTGATTTCTTCGTATCTCTTTTGAGAGTATTGGACAGATTTATCATCCATCTTGTTGACAAGGACGATCATTTGTCTGACACCAAGGGTGGATGCAAGGAGTGCATGTTCCCTTGTTTGTCCTCCTTTGGAGATACCTGTTTCAAAACCACCTTGGGTTCCGTCAATGACCAATAAGGCAACATCGGCTTGGGAGGTTCCTGTGATCATGTTTTTGATAAAATCTTTATGACCTGGAGCATCAATAATTGTGAAGTAGAATTTGGAGGTTTCGAATTTCCAGAGAGCAATATCAATTGTGATACCTCTTTCTCTTTCGGCCTTGAGTTTATCTAATACCCAAGCGTATTTGAAAGATCCTTTTCCCATTTGGTCGGCTTCTTTTTCGTATTTGGCAATGGTTCTTTTATCAATACCGCCACATTTGTAGATTAAATGTCCGGTGGTGGTGGATTTACCAGCATCAACATGTCCAATGACAACTAAATTAATGTGTTGTTTTTCTTTACCCATTTGAAGTGATTGTTATTAACTGTTGTTTTTTGATTTTTTGTTCATTTATATACAAAAAAAATTAGGAAGAAAAAAAAAAAAAATTAAAAAAGCAAAATGGATAAAATAAGAAGAAGTTTAATTCTGAGTGTTTCTCAAAAGGAAAAAAGAAATTAAAAAAAAAAAAAAACAAGGAATAAGAAAAAAACATACTATTAAGAATGTATTACAAAAAAAATGATTTTAACTTCACAAAAAGCTCTTCTTAAGGTGTTTTCTTTAACCATTAATATGAAGAAGATCAACATCATTTCAGTTTTGTTTCATCCTTTTTTTCAATTCTGATTAAATATTCTTCATCCTACGAAAAAATAATCTCGCAAAAACAATTTTAAACTGTTTATACTACAAGGTAATGGTATAATTTTTTTTACAAGTTACGTAATCGATATTTTTAGAAAAAAAAAGGATTACTGAAGACTTGTCAAAAAACAAAGTCATAATTTTAAAAGTAAATTTTATTTTTCGTTTACGACGCCTCTTTAAATTTCAAAAACAGCTGATTTGGAACTGAATATTTTTGAAAAATAAACAATATTTAAAAAATAAGAGCAATTCGAAGAAGCCTTTTCCAATGATCAGTGCTTAAAAAGAGGATCTTAAAATTGTTGTTTGATTTATACAGAGAAAGTTGTTAATTGTTTTTTATTTCTTTTTGGTGAAATAAAGAGTATTTTCAAATCATTTTGCATTATTACAACAAAAAGACTTTTTATATTCGTAATTTTTAGAATTTGAATTCGTAAAGTTAGCATTTTATGAAATTAATCCCAAAAAATAGATTTTGAAAAGAAATTAAAAAAAAAAACAAGAGTATGAAAGATCTTGATTCAAATTGGTTCTCTCCTCAAGTCCAAAAATGCTTTTTTACCGTTCTTCTAATCCCAATTGAAAATAATTACAAAAATCTATTCAAGTTGTATTCTAAAAGTAAGAGAAAAATTTTATCGAGTTTGATTCTAACTGTTATAAAAAAAAAGTGAATGAGAGTCTTTGGAGTCATACTTTGAAAACTTTTTGTAAAACAATTTTATCACATTTTTTGAAATTATTTTGATGGTTTTGTCATTTGGAAAATCAAAATTGTTCAGAAAAGTTATAATGAAACCAAAAGTTGACGAGTAAAAAAACAGTTACTTTTTTTTCAGGTCTGTTTTTTGTTTTTTTGTTTCTAGAAAAAAATAAAATCATTTCTTGGAACTTCTTTAATTTCCTTCTGTTACCAAAAGTGTGTTGTGGTTTTCTTATCAGAAGATTTGTATTGAAAAAAAAAAAAAAAAAAAAGTAGTCTATTACAATTTGTAAATGGTTTTGAAAGAAAGCAACAATTTAATTCCAGATCACATTTTGAATAGTTTGGCGGTTAGGCGATGTTAACCAAAAGAAAGTGAAATTGATTTAATTTTCGAAAACCTCAATAATTGCTCCAATCTCACCTTTCTTCCTTTTCAAAAATAAAAAACAAAAAAAAATCCAGATAATTGAAAAAAGAAACATTAATTGTTTTTTATTTTTGAAATAGAAAAACACACTCAAAAATCCCTATAATCATTTAACAAACTTGTTTGTGATTGTAATACAATGTGCTGTATATTTTAAAGAGCGTTTGGTGGTTGGTAATTCTCACAAATTTTATACTCTGTAAGATCTCAGAAGAAATATTTTTCTAGAAATAAAAAAAAAGAAAAAGCAGGTTGGGAAAAACTTCTTTTTGAGAAATTTTCCATGAAGTCAATTTTACTGTTACTGAACCATTGTTGGTAATTTTTAACAATGTTTTTTTTTTTAGTCTGTGAGTCTTGAAGGTTGAAAATTCTGATTCAAATAACCAAAATGGAGGAAAATCCTAAAATTTTAGAGTTTTTTATGTGTTATTTTATGTTTTGATGTAATTTTGACAAAAGTCTAAAAATGTGTCTGTAGTGAAGTATAATTCCCAAATACCCATTTTCTAAATGAAATATCATTTTTTCTCAACCAACTTTGGATTTTTTGAAAATAAAAAAAAAAAATTATTGACTCGCTTTTTCAAATTTTCTTTTCTCATTAGGGATTTGTTAAAGGAAAAATTCCTCAAAAGCTTGCAAACAATTTGTCTTCAAACAAACAATTGAGTTTTGAGAGAAACATAACAAATAAAAAAATAGACACACGAAAATAAACCAAATGTTCAGAGTTTTTAGCAAGGGAAATTCTGTTTAAAAATCAAATAGAGTAAAAGACTAGCCTCAAAATCATTGTTGGGGGGCTTTAATGCAAGAAAAAACAAAAAGAATCAGCCAAAATCTAAAAAAAGACAAAGAGACAATCCGAATTTCTTTGTAAAAAAAGTTTTGATTTTTGAAGACAATATAACAACTCAAGTCACCCATTGGTAAAAAACTCACAGACAATACGATCTTTTAAAGTTTAAGTTGTTTATTGGTGGTGTTGTCAATGATCGTCATTTTGTCTGCTCGAAAATCGAGATATATTTTTCTTTTTCACACTCACGTTTCTTAATAAGGGTTTTGAAAAATTTCTTTTGAATTTTTTCATTCAAAATAAACACAAAATGGTTTTTTTGATCCAAACTGGAGAATATTTCGATGAACATGACTTTGCAATTTAAATGAGATTGGATCAAAAGGTTTTAAGACAACTTGGTTGTTTACAACATGTCCTTAAGTTCAATCAATTCGAAAACAGAAAAAAAAAACATTTTAATCAATTAAATAAAAAAAAAAAAAAAAAAAAAAAAAAAAAAAAAAAAAAAACAAAATAAAGAAATAGAATTTTAAAAATAAAATATCTTAAAACAATACACTACAATACCCTGTCTTTTCGAAAACTGTCACGAGATCGATCAGTTCATATATCATCAAATTTTTTTTTTTTTAATAATATTTTAGGTTAGAAAGCAAGCAATTTTTGAGAAAGTTTCCAAATTGAATGTTTGACCTTTAAATACCACCCAAAAGTAATTTGAAATGTTTACTATTTATTAATAAATAACATTTAAATAAAAAAAAAATATGAAAAAAAGTAATAAAAAAAAAAGGGAAGAATAAAGACCAATTGAAGAAATAAAAAAAAATTTTAAAAGCAAAATTATTCAAAAATGAAAATTTTTATTTTCCATTCAGTTTCATGACAAGTGCCTTCAAAACAAACCTTATGCTATGGGGTGGTTTGTAAAATTAGCTTTTTTTTATAAATTCATTTTTCTAATAGGTTTATTTTGGAAATGGTTTTAAGTTTTCTTTTTTTGTTGTGATTGGTGACTTGTTATTTTTTCTCTTCACACCATTTAATTTTATTCCTTAAATTGTGTGGGTTTTTTAGTGATAACTTTCAAGTGTTTGAGTTGATCTTTTTTTTACCTTTTTTGTTTCTATTATTACATTTAATTTCTTTATGCTATGAAAATGGCATGGTAGAGACTTTATTTTTGACTGTAACATTTTTTAGAAAAAAGAATACCTTTGATTTTTTTTTTATTGAAAGTGTCCTAAAATACACACAACAGATACTTTGGAAATATGTTTGTAATTATCCTATGATTTTTTTTTTCTTCTTGTCCCAATAGAATATCGAATTTTCTACCACTAGTATACCTAACGGCAAATCAATTTTGAAGGTAAACTCCTCGATATTTCAAGTAAATTATTATTTAGGAATCGAATTTGTTGATAAATTTTAAATTATGATTTGAATTTGTATAATTATTTTTGGTATTTTTTAGATGATTAAAAATAATTCAAAATTTAATAACTTTTTTTTGAGATAAATTTTTGATTTGATCCTTCATTTTTAGAATCTTTTCTAAGAGTCAAACTTTAAGAAGTAATAGGAAATAATAATTTTTTATTTAAAGTCAGTTTTGGTTAATTCTCGAACCTTCCTGAATAAAGAAACATGGCTTTTAATCTTCAACAAGTATTTGTTTAATCTGACTGGCCCATTTTAACAACAGTAGATCGAACTCTATGATAAAGATAAAATAACATACCGTTGTATGAGATTCACAAAACAAAATCCAAGTTGAAAGGTAACCCTTTATTGATATACCCAAACAAAACTGTCTATATTGTTTTTTATTGTTATAAAGTTGTGAAAAGGAAAAAATTTTCAAATATTTTTTTTGTTTATTATTTTTTGCTAATCAATAGATATATCTGAGATTGACATTTCACATTTGGCGATTAACCTTTTCTTTCTAAACTCTGTGAGTTAATCCCGCTTGGGTTTTAAAAACCGATTAACAATAAAAAACGATATATAAGTAAATTATACAAAGTTTTTAATTAAAAAACAAAAATTTCCAAAATTATCGATTGTTCTTTGGGTTTCATTTGATCCCTTAAATTGCATTTTATCTCTAGTTATTAGTCTGATTTTTAAGATTTTGTGGTTAAAAAAAGAAAAAAATAATTTAAAAAATAATTGAAATTAAGAAATTTTCTAACTTCTTTAGATACAAAAGTCAATAACAATTTATTTTAATTTTTCAATGTTTTTTCTTTAATCATTTTTACCCACAAAACGGATATAAAAGAGGAAAAAAATAAGTCACCCAACACTACTTAAGATCCAAATATCAATTCTTAATGGTTTTCAATATTTTGAACTTTTCAAATTGAGTATTTAGTATGTCAAAATTTAATATTCAAAAGATGGTATGTAAATTGTTCTTTTATCATAAAATAAAATTCCAGACAGATCATTATTTGAATTTTTTTTCAAACCCCTTCCATTTGCTATTTTGGAAATTTTCTTGGAATTTTTATTTTTAACAACATAAATGAGACCTTTGTATAATTTTTACAACCGGCTCCACTTTTAAGATACAATCTTTCAATGAATATTTAATGCAAATAAAAAAAACTCAAATTAAGGTACAAAATTCTAATTTTGGAAGATTAATTTGTAGAATTTAAATAATTCCAAAAAATGTATCCTTATTTTAGATTATTTTGTGCCTTAAATTTTTATTGAAAGTTTGCTTCTTGAAAGTGGAACCGACTCTAACTATTTTTTTGATTTTTTAATTTCATAGATTAACTCAATTACTATCAACATAAAACCCCCAAAACTTAATATTATTGCACCCTTATTATAAATTTGGTTCTTCTCATCAATATATTCCCAAGATGTAAGAAATAATTTGATAATTTAATTTGATTGCTTAATTATTTATTTTTTTAATAAATTAAATTTTTTATCTATTCATCTACATTTTACAACAACCTTAAGAAAGATATTGGGCAACGCGGGAGTCTGAATATTGATAATTCAACTTTTAAATTTATGCTAAAAACCGATTTTTTTCCTGAAATTATTTGGTTTTTATACTAAGACAAATATCTTTTTTAATTGATAAGATCAATGAAGAACACTACTTTAAAAATCAATATTTTAGAGAATTTGAACTATGGAATAATGATGTGATTTACACCCAATAAAAACACAAGTTAATCCTAGACCCCCATCCCCATTGAAGAACCCACTTCTTAAGAGTAAGAAGTTAAAGTGGATTGCTGGAAAATTGTTTTATACTGAGAAGATAATATTATTGTGAGTTTGACAGGATATCACCAATTTCTGCTTTTAACACTAATAAAAATAGTTTTTATAAATTTAATAGTAATTTATGAAAAATACTTTGCCTACTCAAAATTTTAAGATATAATTTTATTATGTTACAAAAACCTGAATTTATAAAGCACAAGTTACCATATTTTTAGATATTGTTGAATGTTTTGTTGACTTTTTTAGTACATTTTGTTCCTTATTATTTAAAAATTTAAAATTTTTCTATATATAAAAAAAAATTTTTTTTTTTGGTGATCGCTAATCTGTCAATTATAACCAATTTTAAAATATTTTTAGGAATAGTTCAGATTATCAGCAAAAAAACATAACTTGAAGATACTCTGTATTATCTTGAAAAAATAAATTAATCACTAATTTGTCAATTGGTTATGAAAATTCTAATATTACTGATAATCCTAAATATCATTATTTAAATAGATGTGGTACATTACACTTGAAACACATATACAACTAACTAGATTACAAAACTTCAAAAAGAATCCAGAGTTTTAATAGAACCCACAAACACATCCACACCATTGGAATTAAAAAAGTAAAAAAATTATCCAGATTTCATACTTTTAAAAAAATTTCAACCAAACTAGAATCACAAAGCACTTCCCACTATTTAACATTATTTTTTTATAACTAGATATATAATTTAGATCATTGGAAAATATTTTGATATTTTCCATTCAAAAAAATAACTCTTTTTTTAATTTTTTAATCTTCAATTTTTTAAAAAATATTTGAGAGTAATTTTGGATATTTCTCTAAAAATAATCTAAATGTTCTCTGAATACCACTTGTTCCACTACAATTATAACGAAAATAGAAAATAAAATTCTTTTTTATTTACAAAATATCTCCAATGAAAAAAAATTAAAATTTTAACAAACAAAATCAATTTAGGATTATTGTAACAAATTTCTTCCATTTTTTATTCAAATAATTTATTGTTTTTTTAAAGAAAGATATAGATTTCAATCAAGAGATAATTACAAGATAAATAAATCATTTTTTTCCTTTTCAAGTCTGTAATCTTCAAAAAGAATAAAATGTTGAACGAATTTGAAAATAATTTCTTTGATGAAAAAATGTAGTTTTTAACCTAAAAGGAATTTGTAAACTTTTATACCTTTGTCAGTGTTTTAAAATTTCCATAAAAATGTTCTTTAAATTTACCCGTAATTTCCCTTAGCTTTTTCAAAGATATTTCAATTATTTCATTAAGAAAAACCAATTGATTTTTAAAAAAAATTTCATTTCTTTTCCGAAAAATTAACCCTCAATAAGAATCCCAAATTTGATTCATTTTTGTACTCATGTGAGATATTGAATCTCAAATAAAGAACATTTAAAACCTTCCTTAAAAAGGAACTGTCATTAAATAAAAGATCTTTCAACTTTTTCCCCAATTGCCTATTAAGGTAACACTCTTAACTTTTTAACCCTCACTCTTGAAATAAAAAGGAATTGCAACAAAAAGTTCATTTTTCATTTTTCTTCTGCTCACTTTCTGGAATAATTAATGTTAAAATTGTCTTCAAGGCAGAAAGATTCATTAAGATTAAGAAGGCATCCACAACACCGCTATGTCTCCATTTTCGATAACACAGGAAAATCAAGTATCATTCCATTAGCGCAGTCCTTGCCTGTCTCTTATGAAAGTGTACCGTTGTCTGTGCTTGTGATTTCAAAGAAATCCAATGGGATTTCGATTGAGAAATTACATAACATTATAGGCCGGATCGTGCATAAGAAAGAAACCAAATTCCGTTTAACTTTAATTTACAATTCCAAGAATTGTGAAATGACTGAGAGTGATGTCTACTTTCGAATTTTAAAGGATCGTGTAATGGTTGTATCTACGACTCGAAGCCAACAAAATAAAGAACCCGAAATTCTACTTGAAGAAAGCTATCATATCTCACAAAAGCTATTCCTTCACGCGAATAACCACTTATTACTCTTGTTTATTTCAAGGACTGGTGAACGCTTTGTTTTCTCGGCAAAGGATCCTCTTTTCAGTAATGTGATCCTGAACACCTTCATTACTTTTTCCCAGTTCCATTTCAAAATCCGTTCGAGATCAACTTTGGCTACATACGTGCATTTGTTAGTCCCTGAACAGCAAGCAGGGAGAATTGAAGGGGACATTGGTACTTCACATCTTTTGTCAAAATATAAATTGAAAGCAAACGATCTAAAAAAAAACAAAAAAAATCCATTGCACTCTTTTGAAGTAACGTTGTACAATTCCTCTGAAGTGGTTGTTGGGTTTGGAAAATTATTTCTTTATGAAAATTACTTTGGAATAAATTTTAATTTAATAAAAAACCAAAAAGAACAACAACAACAACAACAACAACAAAAAGGGGGAAAAGAAACAGAAACAGAAACAGAAACAGAGCAAAAAGAATTGAATGAAAAAATTCTTAAAATCCAAAGAAAATATAGCATTTATTCCAAGATTTTTAGCGATTTAAACGATCCTACCTTCTGTAGATTTAATTTTGATGAAAACAATTATATTAATATTTCCTTTGTGAGTAAAGCAATGAAAGATCAATTTGTAAAAGAATTCAAAATTAGAAAGCATCAGTTTTCAAGAGGGATTATTGAAGATGAAATTAATATTTTTAAAATCCAAATCCAAACCAAAAATGGAGGGATAATAGACGGCCACATTCTGATCAAACACTCTTGTTTTATTGTCAAAACAAAAATTCAAAATTTATATTATGAATACCTGCCGAGGATTTCGATAAATTATGAACAAAAGAATAAGAAAAACGAAAAAAACTTTTCCAAGCAATCAATTGTTTTAGAATTAGGGAAGCAAACGGGCTTTTTAAAATTATTCTTTTCAAATTCAATTGAAGCGAAAGATTTTTGTTCATCCTTTAAGGACGCGCATCAAAGGTATATAGCCGGCGCAATCTCGCAGCCAATTAGGGCGCTAAGGGCGAAAGTCAACGGCTGCATTTCGACATTGCTACTAACAAATTTAAGGGTAACAATATTAAAATTCAAAAAGACATTCAACATGAACCAAAATATGAAACAGTTTGGGGATCAGAAAAACCAAAAAAATATGAGGAAAAAAAAAGGTAAAAAGAAAGCAAAGAAAAAGAAAAAGAAAAAGAGTCAGAATAAGAAAGGCAAAATTAATGTGATCGATAAGAATTTGACAAGCAGAGAAGACAATGAAAAAGAGGTCCAGAACAATAAAGATAACGACTATGGCACGGGTAATAACAGCAGCATGGGCAAGAGCGGGGACAGAGAAACAGGGAGTAGAAATGAGGATGAATCCGAATCAGAATCAAATTCAATGTATTCTTCGGAGGACAATTTAAATTTTAATAGCAACGAAAGTTTCCAAAAAAAAAAATTATTAAAGAATAAAAATTATTTCCAAACAATCTCAATTGGCAATAACGTGATTGTTGACGCCTTTGACACTAGGAGCGTTCAAATTATTATCGACAAGCAACGGGATACTTTAATTAGGGTGAACTTTCTAAATCTGAGTCGGAATGGAACACGGAATCGGAACACAAGGCCCGGCGCGAACAGCTCAACGAATAAAAATAATTTAATCAAAAAGCAAAGACACATTGAAATTGAATTTGCCAATAAAGGGCATAAAAACGCCTTTATCATTTTTTATAAGAGGATTTGCTTACGGAAATCAATTATTCTATTTGACAGCCCGGAAACTATTAAAAAATATGGAACAAACGTCATTTCTTTTAGAATTGTTTTGTATAATAATAAAATGAAAAGAACGGAAAACGAAGCCATTTTAAGGCTGTACCCAACGGGGGTTTCGCTTAGTGTATTCCAGAACGTTGAAATCAATCAAAAGAAAAAAAATGAAAAAAAGAAAAAAAATCGAAATATTTATAATTACCAAAGGCAAAATTTGAAACAAATTGATGCCACAATTGCGAATGTTGATTTTGAATTTTCAATCTTTAATACTTCTTTACTTGATTTAATTTTTAGGCCCAACGGCAACCTTAACAATGAAGAATTTTTCCACGTTTCCTTTAGTAACCCTAAACAAAAAATGTATTTCATTTGGAGGTTTTCGAGATTCAAACAGGCGCAGGTTGTGAAATATATCCCCATAGGCCTGTATTTCAAAGTACAAAGAATGAAAGAAAATAAGGAGATTTTCGATAAAGATACAATAATTAAATTAAATGACGACCATTTGAAAATCATCACGACAGACCAGCAGTATTTTTGCAAATATAACAAATTGCTAATTCAATTCGATCCAAAGAATTTGATAAATTGCACCTTGATCTTAAATTATAATAGCAATCAAACCAACGAAGCCAACAAGGATCAGATCAATAAACCTAAAAATATAAATAACAGCCCGAATAATACAAATAAAAACGACGCCATTGACGAAAATGCGATTTCGAACAAGAACCATACAGAGCCGAATTCTGAAAAGGTTTTTATAAAGTTTCCAGATCCACTGTTAAGTGAAGAATTTTTAAAAATTTTGCATTTTCTTCATGATACAATCGACAAAACTTTATTAAAGCAAAAAATCATCAGGGATATTGAAAAATTACAAAACAGCTCATTGCTAAGGAATACAGAAACAATTAATAAACAGGAAAAAATTAAAGAATTTAAAGTCGAAATTCTTGACCAAAATTTTAATATTGTTAGCAACGGATCAATTCAATTTTTCCCAAATAAATGGGAAATTAAAATTATAGGGTTTTTTCAAAACAAAGAAGAATTTTCATTCAAGGAAATTGACCAAGTAAGAATAACACCACACCCTAAAAAAAATAAAATCGTTAAATTGGAAATGGGGTTTAAATATGCTTTCATCTGTTCCTTGCCCAACAGCCAAAGTAAATATAAACTCGCTAAAATAATTATTAAAATGCAAAATGACTTTAGATCACATATTAATGAAATTTATCAAACGAGAAGTAGTAATATGTAATTTAAGAATCTTTTTCTTTTTTTTTTTTTTTTCTTTATGTTTTAGTTTTTTTTTTTGTTAACTTTAATTGATATATATATATATAATTATATAATTGGAATAGTATAGATATATATATATAATGTTAATAAAATAATGGGAAAGTTTTATTTCAATATTTATTATTGTTATCAATATATATTTTTTTCAAACAGTGTAATCTTGGTATTTGGGTTTTAAACCAAGTCTAAATTATGAAAAATGTAAAAATTCTATTGTGATTATTTGTTAAAAATTTCCATTGAATAAGATTTTTAATGACTGATCAGAAAGTAAACAATTTTTTTTAAAATACCTTTTTTTTTTTTTTTTATTTTGAACGGTGGAAATGAATTTTTGTCTTACAGACGTGAGGTTTACCAGAATTCAAAAGAATAGAGTAAAATCTTTCATTTTTCTCCATTCTTTTGAATTCTGGAAAAGATCCGTTGGGTTTTCTTGAGTTTTCTGTTTATTTCTGAAATGTTCTAGGTTTTTTTCACTTTTTGAAATAAACCGAAAATTTATTAAAATTTTCTGTTTATTTCTAAAGTAAAAAAAACCTAACGAAAATCTAGTGATTTTCCACATAAAATAGAAAACCTCAAAACAAACCTAGAGCACCTAACAAATAAAACAGAACCCCCCAAGAAAAGCTAGGCAAATGAGGGCACTCAATGTCACTTTCATTAATTTCTAAATTTTTGTTTAGACATTTTAATACAGAATCATAATTTTCTTTATCGTTAACCAATGATAAGAAAAATAACGAGTCTTTATTATGAATAATATGGAAAATGTTATTCATTAGTTGATTGTTTTGGTTTATTTGAATTAATTCAATCATTCAAAAGTTTCCATTTTTTTCATAGAATGGGCAGCAACATAAAAAAAAATCAATATCTTCATCTGTTTCTTGGTTTAAAAATTTTTTGTATAAATTGTAAAATTTTGTTTTTATTTTATTTCAGTCATAAACATAAGAATATCTATTTTAGTAATTTGTAAAATTTCTTAGTTTTAGTATGGGAGTAGAACCCTTCTATTTTTAGTATTTTTTGTCGTTGGGTTTTTTTTTAATTTTGGAAATAAAAAGAAAATTTAATTATTTTTTAGTTTATTTCTCAAATTAAAAAAAACTGTATATAGATTTACTAGAATTCAAATAAATTGGATTAAATCTTTGATTTTACAATATTCTTTTAAATTTTTGAAAAATGCCATTAGGTTTTTCATAATATAAAAGAATTGACTTAAATCTTTAATTGTACTCTATTCTTTTAAATTCTGGAAAACCTAGGTACTTAGCAGTACTTGACCTCACTCTACGACACGACTTTTTGTTTCTATTGTTATTATACCTAATAATTGTTAAATATTCCTGTCCTTTCCATCTAGCGTTATTAATTATTGGATTTACTCTAAATTGGTTAAGATTTTATTCTTATAATTTTAAGTTTTCTAATAACCAGTTGATATTTTCATTATCTTGATTTGAAAATTTCAAATTTTTACGATATGTGTTTAAAGCCCGAAAATTTCTAATTTCTTTTTTCAGTTGATATCTTCTTTTATAGATTGGAATTCTAACTTGGCCTATTTTCGTTTAAGTTTTAAAAATTATCCTTTGAGAATATGGATTAATTTTTAAAAATCTAGTGGCTTTTTTTATTTATCTAAACATCAATTGCGTTGAAATCATTTTTGAGTCAAATTAAATTTTACAAAACCATAAAATAATAGGTTGGTTCGTATTGATTTAAACATTTGTAAATTTACTCCATTGCGTAAATTTTGCTGTTTAAAAATATCATTTGGATTTTTTTAAAATTATCTTATATCTTTACGAAGTTTTTTTGTAGATGTTTCTCTTTTTTCCAGTTGTAATTCCTAAATAATTTATTAATCGTCATTTGTTTGTTTTTAAAGTTTTATCAATATTTGAATCCATTACAAATTTTTTGGATAATTTTTATAAATTATTATCAACTTTATATCAATTTCTGAAACAGTGCCTTTCATTATTAAAATCAATTTATTTACAAATATTTAAGCATGACGAACTTATTCTTTTATTGTTTCGATTAAAAAATATCTATAAATCCAAATATTAAAGGAGAAAAGAGACCTAGTTGAAAAACTCCTATTCCTTCTTTTTTATAATATTTTTGTATCCAAATTTCGATTTTTTCCTTTTTAACTTATTTATTGGGTGTTTAGTGAATTGATATAGGATTGTTTGTATCAAAGAATTTTTTAATATCAATTTTAACAATAAAAAATTCTTTATTTTGATATCTTTCTTTTTGGGGTTTTTAAGTTCAAACAATAAATTAAAAACCGTTATTGTTGCATTTAATTTTTTTAAAACCAAATTGGAAATCTGAAACTATATTCCAAGATTCTTCTATCACTTTATAAAAAAGTTTTTGAAAGAAAATAGAAAACGTATTATTAATTGAATTTTGTCTATAATTTTTATGAATCCCCTTCATCCCCAGCTTTGTGAATAAATAAAATATTTCTTTCTTTAATAAAATTAATTCTTGAATCATTTCGTTTATTAATCCAATGTAAACATATTTTTTGAACCTTTTTTAAAAAATTATATATTCTTTAATCGTTCATTTTTACTTTTTTATTTTTTTTGATTTTTTTTTGATACCAAATTTATATGCAAATTTTTTTTTTACTGCAAGATCTTAAGTCAGTAGATAAAAACCTGTTATTCTTTGTGTTATTTGAAAAAATGGAAATAATTGTAGAGAAATCATATTTATTTCGAATAGAATTTATTTGGATCTTCAATTGAAGATCAAAATGAGCATTTATGTTTTTCTCAGTAGGGAAGGTTCCCTAAGAATTTGAGTTTTTCAATTTTTATAAAAATTTATTGATTTATTAGTTTTATTTCCGATGGTACTAAACAATTCTTTGATAGTGTTTTATTCTACGCATTTCTTATTTGTTCTTCAAAGGCTAATTATAAAAAATAATTGATATTTGAAAAAAATGTTGCAAGCCTTTGAGTGAAACAAAGTTTCGTTTATTTTTGTGTGTAAAGTTCAAATTCATAAAAGTATCTATCCTTAAAAATAAAATTTTATTCCAAAAAAAATGCTAAAAAAATGGTATTATCGATTAAAAAATATTATAACATGACTAATATTTATCACGATTAAAAAACTTTGTCAAAAACAAATATGTGGTAAAATTAAAAAAAAATGGATATTTTTTGATGATTAAAGATCTAAAATTATTTTAATCAATCAATAGTAAACTCTTTTGAACCAATTTGACTCAAAAAACTTTGAAATGTATTAAAAAGATAAAATTTTCATAACAATAAACACAAAATGATAAATAATAACTTAAAATACTTTAAACTGTTCTTGTTTTTATTTTTGTCGAGACAAAAAGCGGTTTGAAAAAAAAAAAATAACAAAGAGAGAGGATCAGAGTATAATAAATTAAAATGATTTTTTTTTTTTGGGCTCAATAGTAAATGGATCAAAAATTGAGAAACCCATCAATAGAAATAAATAATTTATTTAATTAGTTCCGAGTCAAAAATTATTTTTTGATTTTTTTAAAGTAATTGTCAACCATTGTAACAAGTTCTGGTTGTGAATTACAAACTCTGTTTGTAATTTTTTGTGGGATTCTTCCTATTGTTTGGTAATATTTTATAAATAAAAGAAATAACAGTAAAAAAAAAAAAAAATTTTAATTAATGAGGTTTACAACCAATCTTTGTTTTGGTATTTTTGTTTCAAATACACAAAAAAAAAAACAAAGAGGAAAAAATTTTTCAATAAACTTACCACAAAGGTCAAAAGCAGCAATATAAATGGCATGGCATTCAGTTCCTTCTTCATTAGGTGTTAAATACCAATCGCTGCTATGTAATTTTGCACGGGTGGTTTTCTTTTGTTCTCCATATCCAGAGTATTCGACGGATCTGGCAACCATCATATAGTCTTTTTCGATTTTGGTATATCCTCCAGCAAGAACAAAGTCTCTTTGTTGAACCATAAATTGGCCATTAAATAAAACTCTAGAAAGTGTTGCCCATTCTGTAACTTCTCCAAGAACAGTTCCAGTATTGAAATCACCAGCTATTGTATTGTTTGATTTTTTTTTTTTTTTTTTAAAAAATAATAATCGAAAAATGGGGTTTGATTGAAAGTGAGTAAATAAATTTGGTTGTTGATCAAGAATCAGTTTTTAATGAATTTGTAAAAGAAAAGTAAACATTTAAATAAGCTTTTTCAAAAATCGTGTCAAAAAAGTTCTTTTATACAGTTCTTGAAAGTACTCATGAGATTAAACAACTGTTTTAGAGATACTTTTTTGTCATCACTTTTTGATATGAAAAGAAAATGAAATTTGAAATAAAAAAAAAAAAAATACTGAAAAAAAAAGAAGTAAAAAGAAAAAGTCTCGAAAAAAGGAGAAAAAAAAATTCAATCAAAAGAAAAATTTAAGGATCTTTCTTACTTTTATCCCATTTAGATCTAAGTCTAATATCGCCAATAAGTCTAATAATTTCTTCTGGGCTAGCATGGATTGTACCTTCTCCACGAACATAGTGAATATTGTCAATGTCCTTAACTTTTTTGATTAATCCCTTTTTGTTGTAGGTTTCTTTCCATCCATCAGATTCAGATCCTTTAACTTTGTCATAGATTTCTTGTAAACCTTTTTTGACAGTAGAGATCATTGTTTTGACTTCGTCTTTTTCTTTGTCAAGTGTGACCAACTCTGGATAGTTTTCACGAAGATCGTCAAATCCAAAAGGGTTATCAATTACAATTTCTTTTGACATTTTATTGAGATTATTGAGAAATAAAAAAAAAATGATTTTGGAAATTTCGAATTTGTCTTTTGAATAAGCATGGTTGGTTTCACGAAAAGAACACGATTCAACACTGGGTATTTTTTGATTAGATCAAATGCTCAATTTCTTTTATTAAGTTTTTTGTGTAAAGTTCTTGATTTTTTATTCTTAGAAACACTTTTAGTGAGGTTTAAAAATTGTGTGTTATATAATGTTGATCACTTTGTTTGATGCTATTTGATTTTTACTTGTGTCAAAAAAATTTCCTTTTTTTTAATTGATAAAGCAAAAAATACTTTTTAAAACAAGTTTTCGCATTTCTTGTGTTCAATTCCTCTATCACTTTAGGAAAACCAATTCATAAACTTTGGTATTTCGTGGTCTCACATGGGTGAAACCTAGTCGGCAAAGATTATCGTGTGATAGAATTATCGCATTTCCAAGAAACAAAACCGAAAAAAATTTTCAACCTTAAATCTCCACCAATTCAGCCTTCTCTTGTTCTAAAATTTGGTAAAAGGGTTTCTACATGTTTTGGATTCTTGATTTTTTTTTGATTTACAAGTAAAACTTGTAATTTTCCAATTAAGTCCTTAAAAGTTTTGCTTCTTTTTAATAAAAAAATTGTTTATGATGATACCAAAAAACTTTTACAAGATCTAGGTAAATTATTTGAAAAGGAAAACGGTGAAAGTAAATTTTGTTTATCAATTTTTATGTATCATTTTGAGCCAAAATTCAAATTTTTAAAGAAAGAGAGGAGTGTTTAGATCCTGAATTCTAAAACAGAAGTAGTTAATGGAATTAAACTCTCAAATAAATCTCATTAGTTCAATCTTTTCCAAATTTATCTCAAAAATTTCCATTTAAAAAGTAAAAAAAAGTTGTTTCAATGTAATTAAGGAAAGATTTTTACCATGTAAAAGTCGAAAATCAAAGTATGTCACCACTGGACGTAAAGAGTATTAGTGCTCCTAGATTCTAATGACTCTCAAATTCTATGTGGATATCGGACTTTTGGCTTTTGTATGATTAATGGGAAAAATTTTGAAAATCATCAACAATCTCTTTTTTGCTTCGAAGACGAGATTTCGAATAGTTTATAATTTGTGATCTTTCAGTATTTTTTTAACACCTTTTTTCGTAATATATGATGTGTTGTGGGTGTTAGAAGAAGGATCCATCCATAAACCCAGATTTCAGAATAGAAAAAAAAAATTACCAAATCCGAAGAAATTTTATCACATTTGAATTTTAAATACCAGTATATTACTAAAAGTAACACGTTTTAAATACTATTTGGGCTTTTACCAACCTCTATGGAGTGATTTTCAGTTCAATCAATTCTTTCGATTAATTAAAGTGTGAAGGTTATTGTGTTAAGGGATTAGAGTTTACCACAGAGAAGTCTAAGATTAAAGTGTGTTATTATTGAAAGTAAATCTTAATAGTTTTACATGGTTCGAATGTCTCTAAAAAATCAATAAGTAAAATAATACCAAAAGTTGGTTCATATCTATTAAAAATGATTTTGTGTTCCTTTGTCTTTGTAAAACTACCCGAGAATTTTTTTGAAAAATCTGCATTTAAAGACGAATTTAAACAATCTATCAGCAATATTCGGGTTCCACCTTTTAAAAACATCTTTTTGAAATATGTTGCAAATAGTAATTTTTGAAAAAAAAAAATAATCAACTCTTGAATGATTATTACAAATTATTTCAAACAATTCGAAATTTAAAAAAAAACCAACCATCATTATCGTTAAAGGAAATTAAAATATACAGTCTTGGTTTTTTTATATTATGAATATATTCTAGTAAATCTTGAAATTAATAAAATTGAAAAAAATAGTTCCTTTAGAAATTTCTATTTATCAATTTTCTAAATACTGAAATAAAATTATACTGGGTTCTCTCTTTATATCTGAAAAAAAAAAAAACAAAACTGAAAAAACAATTTTTATTTTTGATTATTGAAAAAAATCAAGAATATATTGTTCAATTATCTTTAGTATAGATTTTTTAGAGACACCTAAACTACTGTCAACTACTTTAATTTACTTTTAATTATAACACGCCTTATTTAGATCTGAACAATAAATGAAGTTAATCCAAATAGTATTACACAAATTCTATAATAAATTGTTTTTCAACCGTTTTAACAGATCTCAATTCGATTGTAAAGAAATTTTCATGTGAATATTCTACAATTAGTAACAAAAAATCATTTTATGATTATTTTTTTATAAAAAAATTTAAAAAAAATAGACACCTAAACTCGAAACTCCTTATTAAGAAACTTAAGCATGAAAACATAAAATAATTACCATTTTCTATAAAAAAAATCCAATACATATCAAACACTTTTAATAACCAATTAAAACTTTTGAAGATCACATTTCCTATCATTTTTTATAATTAGATAACTTGAATTACCCCATTGTCCCCAGAAAACAGAATCATTCCTTATATAATAATACTTTTGTCTTTGTTTTTTTTTTTTTGGTTTTGGATCTTTTTGTTTTTTTTTCTTATATTGAAGTTCCTAAAAACAACTCCAATGATGGAATTATATTCAATCTATTTGATCATTGAACATAACCCGCTTTAGCAAATACTCTTAACATTTTGGTTTATTTTTATCTGGCCATTTTGTTTCTTTGAAAACATAATTTAAAGTTTCCAAGACAAATTGAGTAAAAGTATGGAGGTATTTTTCCTTCAAATATTTTGATGGAAAATTAATTTTCAAAAATTTATAAAGAGTTTATTTATATATATATAAAATTTATCAAGTCAATTCGAGAAAAACAGCACTTTTTTTTTTTTTTTGGAAATTTGGATTTTGGTTGGTTTCATACAGTTCCAAAGAATTTTCTGTTTTTGTGAATAATTCCTTCATTTAGGATCTATAAAGAATCAATAATCAAAAATTTTAAATCTTTTAAAATTTGATAGATAAACCAAAATTTCCAAGATCTAAACTTAGTGACTACTTTAAGAAAAAAGAATAAAAAATTCCCAGCAATATCACAGGGTTAATCACTTTCACCCAAGAAGAAATTTTATAAAAAAGTTCTTTTTTCCCAGCCTCCCCTCTTTTTCATTTTTTGAATACAATACTATGCAAATTTAGTAAAAAAATGAATTTTTTTTCTTTACAAGACCAAACCGAATAAAAATTTGTAAGAATTACAAACAACACAAACCCAGATTAACACGTTGCAAAACACAAGGAAACAAAGAGAGAAAATATGAAAAAAAAAGAATCATTTTTTCTTAAAAATGAAAGAATTGAATTTTCTACCCTATGGTAATAATTTACAAACTTTTTATTTAATTTAATTTGCTGTCGTTAAAAAATACCATTTTCTTTGCAAAAAAACTTAGAAATTATCCAAAATGATCTACATTTTTATACAAATTTAAATAAAAAATTCTCGATATCCGAATTTCTTATTACAGGGATGAATATCCTTAATTCCTTACAAAAATATGCAACTAAATGAGAATACTCGAATTAAAGAATTGTGAAATAATACACCTTACCCCTTGAGATCCAGAAAAACTATAAATTTTGCAAATTAACCAAACAACTACATTTTTAATTAGTACTTTCATACAAGGGCAATAACCCTCGATTAAATAGTTGCCCAAAAAAAAAAAAATAAATTAAAGTTCAAATTTTTTTGTATTTTCAAATTATACTTGATCCACTTTTTAATTGTAAGTAGATTTTGAAAACCACAGCCCAACCCCTATTCTTCTAAATCCAATATTATCTAATATACAATAAAAAAATTTTGAAAAAATTGAGTTTTGCGAATAATAGTTAGGTTGAATTTTTCTTGACTTTAATTTCCGTTTTAATAATTAACAATTTTTTATTTCAAGTACCAAACTATTTATTTCCAAAATGAATAGAAAAAAAACTAAAATCTTCATAAATAAATTGGAAACGATAAAAATCGGGAAAACCAGCATCTTTTCTCTTTTTCATTACAAGATAAATTATTTTTTTTTTAAATTGGAATTTAATAGTAAACACAACTGTTCCAACACACTTTGAAAAGTTATAAGACCTAGGTATTAATTTTCTATTATAAAATTATCTATTAGGAAAAAATGGAATTCAATTTCGATCATATCATAATTAAATTTTCAATTTCTGTTAGAGTACAAGAAACAATTTCTTTTATCCAAAGCAAAGCTAATAATTAAATTTCCTCAAAAAATAACCCCTAGAAAATTTCAAAAATTTCAACTTCTCTTACTTTATTAGAGAAATCAAAAACCAAGACAAAAATTATATTTTCTCAAGAAAAGAAATCACAGAAACCCTGGAAACTTGAAAGTATTTTACTATAATTGATTTTAAATTGTTAAAACCCGATGTTTTTGCTATTTTTAGAAATTGTAGACCCATATTAACGTAAGTTTTTTTTAATGAATTTGTTTGTTAATGTCAACACCAAAAAACTAGACAACTTATATTTTTTTAGTCTTCTATTGTAAAATTTAAGGGTTTATGATCAACTTTCGTAACCATTTTACAGTTTATCATACAATGTAAAAACTTATAATAGAAAATAACTTTCTGATAAACTTTTATGCTTGGTTTTAAATGGTTATATTATCAACATAATGACAACACCTTCTTTTATTGAAATTAGTTAAAATTTGTTTACATATTAAAAACATTAACATTCACACAATCTAGTTCTTTTGTCAATATCAACAAAAAAACCAACCTAACCAATTGCTTTCTTAGTCATCCATTCATTGTAAATCTTTGTGTTTGAAATTAACATTTGAAAGGAATAATATAAAAAGCACACGGCTTTGATTAAAAAGTTTTTTGTTTAAAAAGGTGAAAATTAAGACCTTTAACAACCATACCAACAAACACCATATTTGACACATAAAACCAAAAAGTAAAAATTTGGACAAAGTTAAAATAAGTTTGAAGAATTTACAACACTACAATTTCCATCCAAGTTGAGAATAATTTTGAATTTTTACAAACTATTTTTATCATTTTTTTATCTTTTATGTTTTGTTTTCATTTCCTTTTTTGCAGTCACATAATCTGTTTCGTTAGATCTGGCATTTTTTTAGATTGGTTGATAGAAGGTTAAAGTTGAGTTCAGTTAAATAGAAAAACCACATAATATTATTTATTGGTATCCGAACCTTTGACCAACAAATAATTGTTTGGGAAATTTCAGAGAAATTTTTAGTAATAAAATTTTTTATTCCACTCATTTCATCATTTTCAATACAGAGATTTTAATTTTTTTTTTTACATTTTCTTTTTTTTTTTATTTGTTTAAAAATAGTTACATATAAAAACTAATCATACTGGGTAACTTAAAGTGATTTAATATTATGTGTTGCAAAATTATAAAAAAATTAATATTTTTTTTGTCAATTTTCAATTTTTTTGGATGTGTTACAAATTTTTTGAATTGAGTTTAATAAACATTATTAAAGTGCCAATTTTTTTTTTTTTAAGGTTTTGAATCAATATTTGTCTTTTTCAGTTTTGTTTGGTTTGGTTTATTTCTCAGTCAATATTTGCCACTTTCAGTTTGCTTTTTTTCACAATCAAAATTTACTTTTTTTTTTTGGATTCTTGTTGAATTTATGGATCTAAAAAAAATATTTTCATCAAAAATTTTGATAAAAATCTTAATTATAGGTTATATGCCACTTTTTTTTTAACAGCACCTCTTTGAATTTAATATTAAAATAGTCAATTTTTTCAAACATTTACAAAATTATTATTTTTCCAGTTTCTTGAAAAGGATAAATCTGAAAATTGTGAATTGTAATTTTCTTTATTAAGTTGTAAAATGATCGAAAATTCAAAATAAACCAAAACCTATGATAAAAAAACTCTTTAACCCATTCAAATTTGTTTTTAAACTTGGGAATAGTGATAATATCGAAAAAAGAGTGTTATTTTCCTTCAGTTTAAATATTACCAAAAAAATACACTCCTATTTTTTAAAAATTAAATTTAAACCTTTCTTATTTTCAAAAACATTAAAAGACCGATTAGATTAAAAAACTATTCTGAACCCATTCTGATGTTTAAAAATATTGTGAAGTTTTCTCAATTGTTTTTAAAATTATCAAATAGAAATTTAATTTTTTCTTAAAAATTTTGAAAATCACAGAAACCAATTTTTCAAGGATCTGAAATTTCCAACTTTTTATCAAACACAATAAGGGTCTAGCTCTTGATAAATTAATTTAATTTCCAATTTGAAACGAAACTCAGGAAAATAATTTACTAAAAAAAGTGTCGCCAATTGTCTGAATGGCATATATTATTTCTTTGAAAAACCCTTTTATTTCTTTCGTTGATTAATGTTGGTATTTTTACAGAGAAAAAATTAAAGAGATATTTAAAGAAAAAGGATCTAACAATTTTTTTTTTTTTATGCATACTATTTAAGAATTGAGTTCTTTATCAAAAATGAAAAGATCCTTATTGTAAAATTATTCTAAATATGGATTATTAAAAAAATAATTTTTTTTTTTTGGGTGTTGTTAAAGATTTGAAAATTATTATTGTATTCTAGTTACCCCGAAATTTAATTCGATAATCTTTTTAATCAGATTTCCAATCTAATGTGTCCAATATTGTGTCAATATCTTGTTTTTCATTCGATTTATAAAATGTAATATAATTTGTGTTTTTGTTTGCATTTTTATTTATATTGTCCGTATCATCATCATCATCATCATCATCATCATCATCATCATCATCATTATTATTATCATTATTATTAAAATTGTTGTTATTGTTGTTGTTATTATCATTTTGAGAAATTAATTTTTTTTGTTTTTCTTTGTTAGATAACGAGGGAAATTGCAAAATTTTTTCGAATTTTGGATTTTTATTTCTAATTTTAATAATTTTTTTATTATTGGATTTAGGAATTTGATATTCATTCCAACTTTTTTAATCTTCTTAATATTACTTGAATTCAAATCTGAACCTGTATTATAGAATTTTGGCAAAGATTTTGGGAAAACCACAGAATTGTAATGTTGCTTAATTTTCGAAACTTTCATTGAATTTGTAAAGAGCTTTTTTTGTAATTTAAAATTTATTTTAAATTGGTTATATTGTTTATTTTTGAAATTTAGTTTATTAAAACAAAATAGTCTCAAAAATAGAAAACATAGTAATTTGTGAATGTCATATGATTCATTTATTAATAATATTAGACAATCTATTCTAATTTCTTCGAATTTCTTCAAATTATTTAAATTTTGAAAAATTGATGTTTGTAAGTTATCTTTTAAATATTTTAATAAAGTTTTCTGATAATTAAGAAAATACTCTACACAATTTACCGTGATAACATTTGTATCCATCATCGAGATAATGGGATCTATCGCACATAAATCTAAAATATAAGTATCCAAAGAATAATTACATTCAAACTGAGCATTATTCAAATGAAGATCAATTTTTTCTATTATAATTTTTATTAAATTATTTAATAATTGCTTTTCGGTTTTAGATCCATATTTTGATATTTTCCACTTTTCTTTTAATTTGTGCAAAATCCTCCTTTGACAATTAATTTCACTGACAACCTAAAAAAAATATAAGAATATCAATAAAAGAATAGAAATTAAATAATTATTTTTGAAATTTTGGAGAATAAACAAAGAAAAATGATAAATATAATGTGGAATTGTTTTTTAAAAAAATTTTTTTGTGAAAATTATTAGGCTAAAAATAAAAATTATATTTGTAGATGTAAAAATCTATTATTTAATATTTAATGAACAACAATAATAATTTATTAATTGAATAAACCTTTTTATTCCAGAAAAATGAAAAAGTAATATATCTTTTTCAAATTAATATTTTTCAAAAAATTCATCGACCTTACTCCAAATGATTGTTCAACAAAAGATTTTTCGAGTTTAAATACTCAAGATTACAAGATAAAAAAATATTTTTTTTAATTTAATTTTCTTTTATTTAAAGCTTTGGAAAGCAACAGAGAGAAATAGAAATATAACTACTTTCAGGATAAAATTCAAAATTTGATGTGTCATTTAAACCCAAAAAATGTTTTCCGAAAATAAAATAATTAATACAAATTTTAGTCCAATCTAAAAAAAAAATGAGTTTATTTCTGACAAATAAGTGAATTTATCCCTTTGATCCTCTTTATTAAGAAATTTCCGATTTGATAAACGGATCAAAATTGAAGTTAATTATTATTATTTAAATTATTTCAGATATTAATATTTTACTGTTTTTTTGGTCAGTAGGTTTATTATTCAGAAATATTTTTGAATAGACTTTTATTTTTAAAAATATAAATAAAAAAGAGAAATTCATTTGGAACTTATGTAGTATTTTTTGACCAAGAAATATTGAGATCATTTAATATTTTTTTAAAACAAATTGTGTGTTTAAGTTTAATGAAACCAAGGAGTTAACATTATCTTCACAATATATTAATATGAGAATAATTTATGAAATCAAAATTACTCATATTTCCAATATAAAACGAAAAAAAGTATTTATTATTTGAATTTCTCACTCGAGTTAATTCTTGAAATTTGATGTAATCATATTTTAAGTTTTATGTTAGAAAGCATTGTTTTTTTTTAACAATCTTTGATTTTGTTTTTATTTTTAATTCTAACTTATTCCTATTTTTATTTCAACAAAGAAAAAAAAACAGAAAAAAATTATAAATGAATAATCTAAAGTTGAGAGAAGTTTAATTAAAAATTTTCAATTAAATTGAGATCTATTCAGTAATTTTTTTTTTTATTGTTTGATGTTTGAAAAAAGTCGTTTTATATTTTCAAAAAATGAAAAAAAATTGAACAAAAATTTTTATATTAAAAATTTTTTTAAAAAATTGTTTTTTGTCTTATTCACAAGAATTGTGATAACAATTTATATAATTTTTGAAATAAAAAAATTGATTATGAATTTTGAGGTTAAAATTACCTAATTCCCAAAATATCTTTTAGAAAATTTGATTTTGAAAAAATGAAATATTAGTTGAAAATTAAAAGTACAGTTTCTCTGATTAAAATTTTAAAAATATTTCAAAAAATTTATTGATCAAAGCTACCCTTCTTAAAACAATATCAGTATTTTCAAGAATGTTTCAATAAAACAATTTATTATTCTCCCAAAAGAATTATCTCAAAAAAGTAAAAAAAAAAATCTCTTGATTAATATTTCTTAAAATAAATACCATTTATAGCAGAAGTAGTAATGATGGGAATGGTAATAATCAAAGTAAAAAATGTTTTATTGTATAAGAAATAAAATCGATTTAATATTTTTCTTTTTATTAAAAAAATTTCAAAAAAAAAAAATTTGATCTTACTGAGAAAAAATAACCTTTTTGTGTTTCTTAGTAGATCAGAATTTTTTGACACTTGGCATATACAAAATTTGTAAGTAAAGAATATCACCAATAACGTGTTTTAATATTGGGAGTTTTTATCAAAAAATATTAACACATTAAATAATTAAAAATTATTAATATATCAAAATAGTATCCAAAAAACCTGTGGAATTTTATTATTGATTTAAATTAAATACGATTTGGTATATTTTTATTTCTTCTTCTTTTTATAGTTATACAATTTAAAAAAAAGACACACGCTTCAATTGACGACAAAGTAAAAATAGATATAAATATTTGATATTTACATTATTATTATTTCACCATTTTTAATTCGAATTAACCCCAAATCTGATGTATATACAATTCTAAATAATATATATCTTAAACAATTCAATAAAATGTTGATAAGTTGTTTGATATACTGTAAAATTAACATTAAAGAATAAATATATTAAAAAAAAAAAAAAACAAGAATGAGAATAATATGAAAACTTACAGATATTGGACCACTTTGTAACAGTTTAATAATTAAAAATAAAAATTTTAAATAATTTATTATCTTGTGATGAATAGAATTTTTTAATGAAATGATAAAAATTTCTTTGATTAAAAAATTTTTAAGATTAAAGGACTCATCCCAAATTAATTTAACAATTTTTTCAAATAAATCCTTATTGTAAAAAACAGTTTTCAGAGAAAAATATTCTAAAATATAGGATTTCATTTTATTTTTTAGAATTAATTCTTCATTATTAATGCCATTTTTTCCAATTATTATTTTTTTACTTTGCTTCTTATTAATCTGATTTTTAATTTCTCTTAATTGAATAGGTTTATTTGGCAAATGATGTATTTGGGTGTTATATTTATTTATTATTTTTTTAATTGAGTCTTGTTGTTTTTTTGAAATATTTAAAATTTCAATTTTTGGGAAAATTTTTGCTTGGTTTGTTTTAATTTTACTTTTCTTTTTCTTTTTATTTATTTGCTTTTTTTTGTATTTTTTTTTCTTAATATGCTTAGAACTCAATTCATTTTGATCCTTTTGATCCTTTTTATTATTTTTATTATTAATAGCAATGATTTTTTTTAATTGGACATTTGTTTCAAATGGATTTACCTGGAGAAACGTATCATCGATATAGAAATGCCTTGGACAAAGTTTTTGATCGTAATCAAAGAAAACTTTGGACATGCTGACATTTTCAAATGGGTTCAAATTATAAATTTCTTCCTCATCAATTTGTATTTTCAATTTAACATCTAAAATTTTCTTTTTTCCCTCACTTTCAAGAATTTCTTCTTCACCCTCTGTATTTAATTCCTGTTCATGTTCTTTTTCTTGGCGATTCTTTTTCTTCTTTTTTATTCCCATTTTTTTGATAAAGTTATTTTGATCATACGAATTGGCTTTTTTTTGATATTCAGATCCATTCTTATTTTTAACACCTTTTAAATTTTCTTTAAACTTTGGATTGAAATGTTCAATTTTATTTTCATTCTTTTTTTCCTTATCATTTTTAGTATCCTTTTCTTGATCAAGTTTATTCTCATGATTTTTTCCATACGATAAATGTTCAGATTGAGCATTATTTACATTTTTATCATCGTCGAATTTAATATCTGTAGTTGTTTGAGTAGTGAATTCACCAAATTCAATTTCATTATTTTCTGATCCATTTTCAAGAAAATTATCATCAAATGAAACATCCCAATTATTATCCGATTCTTCAAAATGCTCTTCAAAATTATTATTGTTTATAAAATTTTCTGATTTAACCCCTCCCCAAATAATTTCATTCCCATTTCCATTATAATTCCATTTGTTAACATCTTTCACCCTGCCATCATTTACATGATCTTTATCGAAATTATTATTATTATGTAAGTTAATGTTTTCTTTATCATTGTTAATCTGCTTTTTTTTTTGTTTATTATTTTTTAAAAAAAGTTGTTTATCTGTTTTGATACCCTCTTTTATTTTTTTTGGTCTCGTTAATGCCAATGAATCAATTTTCATTATTTTTGAGAGACGGTCATAAACGTCATAAATGTCTGGTCTTTTTTGTGAATTTTTTTTTAACATAAAAGGAATTAAATCAATAACTTCTTTTCGATAATTATGATTCTCTGGGATTACATAATTATTATTTAATATTTGCAAATTTGTTTCTTCATCAAAGGCATCTTTAAAAAATAATAATTTATACAAGACGCACCCAAGAGCCCAAATATCACTCTTTGTATTAATTTTTTTATTACAAAACAAATCAACCATTTCCGGCGATCTATATGTTAATGTTGTATTTTTTTCAATGTCAGCTTCAGCTTCATATCTTTCTTCTTGTGTTTTTGGTGAGTAAACTTTTTGTGTTGCAGATCCAAAATCACAGAGCTTTATCTCCCCATCCTGAGAAATTAACAAATTTTCAACCTGATTAAATATTAGTATTTTTATTTATTTGTTTTTTTTATTTTTTTTATAATATTGTAAATTTTAATATTAAGATAATTCCATGCTGTGGATATCGGTATCATGTCAAATTTGGTGTTATAATTGTTTTTTAAAACAATTTGATAACAGTTTTGTCGAAATTTAAAGTCCAAATTTATAAAGTAATTTCTGTTTTTGTGATAATTATTTTTATTTTTCGCAATTATTTTATTTTTCATCTCTTGAGTATTTATTAAATGCCTTCATATCACGGAGGCAATGTGCTTGTAATTTTTGAAAATGTTGTTTTGATGAAAATAAACACCCAAATTCGTTTAAAATACACTTTAGAATCCAAATCTTGATTTACTCTTTGAGTTTAATAAACCTCAACAATCTTTATCTGAAAGTCAACTGACGAGTACTTAATTAAGAAAAATATATCATATGTATATGAACAATAACAAATTGTTCGTAGTTTGGTTAGTTTTTTTTTTCTTTTCTTACAGTTGTAAAAAAAAAAAATGTGAAACATCAAAAAAGTGGCACATTTTTTTTTGTCAAATATTAAAAAATTTAATTGTTCACATTCATAAAACTGATCAAAATCACCAGATTTTTTTAAAATTTTAATAAGAATTCAAATGAGGACTAAAACCGTTTTAGAAGTATCGAATCACACTTCGATTTTCTAAATTTCAATTTCACCAAGATCCTTCAAGTAAATTGTTTTAAAAATCAAATTCCTTATTTTTGATTGTTAAGGGAGTACCCACGGTATTGGAAAAATTTTCACTTTTTTGCAATTTTGAAGTGGATCAGAAAATAACATTTTTTACTCTGGTTGTAACCCATTGGTTTTTATTATTTAAAGTACTTCATTCATTAGATTTTTTAAATTTTTTTTTCAAAGTCTCAAAGAAATTGCCACAATAGAATCTTGAGTTGAATTGCTTAAAATAGGGTTTCCAATGTTGAATGACTCATCACTTATCCTTATCTCAAAATTCTATTGTGACATTTAATTTTTTCATTTTTTATTTTTTCATCATTTTTGAATTTTTTTAATCATGACAACAAAAAGCAATAAAAAAGATTTTTTTTATCAGTGGAATTTGGGATAAATGGATTTAGTTTAAAAATGAACAACAACATTACAATTGGGAGAATCACAAAAGGAAATACGAAAAGTGCTTAAATAACTATTTGGATTCCAAAAAATTATAATTATATCAAAAAATTACTGGTTAGGATTTTAAACACTTGAATTTGGTGGAATTGGAGAAATGAATGTGATTATATTTTATCAAATTTTAAATCACAAAATAGCTATAAGTTTTATTCTAAGAATCTAAAATTATCTTCTCCCAAAAAAAAACTAATGAAAAAAAAAAAAAAATCAAACCAATTTTATCAATTCTTTTCTCTTTTTTTTTATTGTTTAATATTAGCTAAAAAAAAAATATAAATACTTTTTTAAAAAAAAATTTTAAATAATATACGATCACACACCACTAAAATAAAATACTCTTTTCTCATCTCTCTCAAAATTTTATCATGTCTTATAGTGTAGATACTCCCTTAAAGAGTGCAAAAATGATTCTAAAGTATATTTCAAGTGCAATCTATATCTCATAAAATACACCTTTCAGATATAATCCTTAATATTTAATCTGAATTATTTTGTGAATAAATTGATAAAAAACAAATTTTTGTACTAATCACAAATTCTGAAAATGACCAATTTTTGAATTTTTCCATTTTTAATAGTAAATCTTTGTATAACCTGAAAAATTTATTTTTTTAATAAATTGCATTGAATATCAAGACTAAGGAATTAAACACCCAAAGGAATTGAGATAAAAATCAAAGAATTAAAAAAAGAAATACTTTATTTTAAAATAATATTTAAAATTACAAAGATAAAAAATTGTGATAGTGCATCACTTTCGGGTTCTATTAAGATTGAGTTTTAAAATAAAGTATTGAGTTTTAAGACATTTCTACTTGAACTATCTTGTTGAAATTGAAATTTAGAAAATTGAAGTGTGATTCGATACTTCTAAAACGGTTTTAGTCCTCATTTGAATTCTTATTAAATTTTAAAAAAATCTGGTGGTTTTGATCAGTTTTATGAATGTTAACAATTAAATTTTTTAATATTTGACAAAAAAAAATGTGCCACTTTTTTGATGTGCCACTTTTTTGATGTGTCACATTTTTTTTTCACAACATTGATGAAAATTTTATTTAATTCATTGAGCGTAGTCTTTCGAACATATCTATAACCAGGGCAACGTAGTATGAAATGTTAAAAATTGTTTAATTTATCCTTTTAGAATCTCAAGTTTTTCCTAAAAGTAGTAGATCAACAGAAAAAGTTTTAAACTGTCAGGATATCTAAGATCCGAAAACTTTTATTTAGAGTACAGCTTATTGAAGTTCTCATTTTTCTCTTGAAATTGGACACTATTAGTTTTTGATCTGTAATCTTATCTATTACAAAGAATGAATAAAAATTTGATTTCAAAAAAAAAAAAAAAACATTTAAATTGGAAACCTTCTTCGGTATAATAAATAGTTTCTTGGTTTCTGGTATTTGGTAAAGAAGTTTTACCATAAATAATTTTCAGGTATCATCAATTGAATCAAAAAGTGTCTAAAATAGAATTTAAAAAAAGCCAACAAAAAGAAAAGAAAGACATTTCTTAAAAAAAAAAAAAGATAAAAACAAACCTTAATGTCACGATGTATTATTGGCGGATCTAAGGAGTGAAGAAAATGTATAGATCGACAGAGCTTTTCAAAGACCTTTAATACATATTTCTCAGAGAATCTCGAATCTTTTTCTAATTTTTTGTTCATTTGGGTTATTACATCACCTTTTTAAGTTTGAAAACAAAAAACAAAAAACAAAAAACAGAAAAGAAAAGAAAAGAAAAGAAAAGAAACAATGATAATTTTAATTTGATTTGTAAAAGGTTATGAAGAAAAGGAAAAGAATTACTTGCACAATACTCCATGAGAATATACACATAATTGTTTCCATTTTCTTTTGTTTTGATCCAATTTATTAATTCAACGATCAATTTGTGATCTTTGCACATCTTTTGGTATTTAATCTCTTTTTTAATTCCTTTCAACTCATCTTCTGATGAGTATATCAATTTTTTTACAGCATAAGTCTCTTTCGTTGATGTGTCTATTGCCTTAAATACAAAACCAAAGCCGCCTAGAAATGGAAAGAATACAGAAAAAAAGAAAAAGAAGTTTTAAAAGTGACACATTCACAAGTTATAATCAGACACATCCGACATGTTTTGTGTTGGTTTTTAATTCTCGACACAAATAGTCCTTGCTCAAAAAAAAAATGGATTGTGCTTGAAGAGAAAGAGAAAGTAATTTCTTACCTTCAGCTATTAGTTTTTGGATTTTTAATTTGTGTTTCCCAATTTGAAGAACTTTTCCAATTGAAGAATTCGAGTGTTTGTTTGAACCTATTGATTTTCCAAAGATTGACAAAAAACTCATTATTGAAACAAAGAAAAGGTTTTTGAAAAAAAATTAGAAAAATAAATTTAACTTTGGGAAAAAAATTAATGTATAATAATCAGTATATGTAGAATAGAACGTAATGAGACTTCTTCAACTTGCCTAATTTAGATGTTTTTGAAAATACCAAATGTTTAAGTTTTTAGTATTATCATTGAGCCTTTGGATGAATTTCGAAAGATCGGTGATTATGAAGTTTAACAAATTTGAAAAAATCAATTTTAGTCAAGTATTTTCTTGATCTTGAATTGAGAAACATTATCATTGGAGTAACTTATTAAAGTTCTGATTTATAATTCATTTTTTTTTGATAATTCTCAATGATTTCTTCAATATTGAAAAAAGAAAAACTTTGGATAAAGTCAACAAAATTACATCCAATTCTGGTACTTGAGATTGATATTTGGAGAATAAATGTTAAATAATTACACTTGATTTTTCTTTAAACTATGCTTACATTGAGAGTTTTCAAACAATTGAGTTGTAATTTGTGATGCCTTATTGGAGAAAGTGAAAATGAAAATTATGTCATTTTTTTCCCCCAGATCTTTTACAAACAACCTTATCATTTGGAAAAAAAGAAAAAAAAGTTCGACACATTTTTGAATTGTTAACATTAATTGGACCTGAAAATTAAAAAGTAAGAAGAATTAATAAAAGAATAAATAAATAAATAAAGACAAAATGGAAGATTCCACACAATAACAATTTTTTTTTATACTATCTTTTAGTATGGGGTTTTTCACTGATTGATCAATTATTAAAAATTTGTTGAAAAAGTTGACTATTTTTGAGATCTCCCAAACCGACTCATAGGATTTTGATAATAAAGTAGATTTAAATTGTGTTTGTTGGATTGACCGAAAATAATATGCTAGATTATTCTTCCAAGTTAATTTGTTTCTTTTTTTCATTGGTTTTACTTTTTATTTTCAGGTTCTATTAATGTTCCATTAATAACCATTTTTCTCTTTTTTTACCTTATTTCTCTTTTTTTCCCCAACTATTATTATCCTTCATATAAGATATTGTAATTTGAAGTTTTGAATTTTTTGTTCATTTTCAATTTAAAATTCATAACTTTTTTTTTGAAAAAAATATCGCAAGTAAAAAGAAATAAAATTTGAGTTCTACAACAAAGCCAAGAATTAAAAGTGTTGAATATTCAATTTATTATTTTATTTTATTTGAA
Organism: Anaeramoeba flamelloides; assembly: GCA_027625915.1. Lineage (NCBI taxonomy): Eukaryota > Anaeramoebidae > Anaeramoeba > Anaeramoeba flamelloides. The sequence goes on from JANTQA010000038.1 coordinate 544,029, forward strand.
GGGGGGGAATTAATCACTTTTAAAACGGTTAGGTTTTCCAGAATTCAATAAAATGGAGTTAAATCATAGAGTTTATTCAATTCTTATGAATTCTGGAAAATGCCATTAGGTTTTTTTTACTTTTTGAAATGTACAGAAAATTTATTTTATTTTCTTTTCAAATTAAAAATTAAAAAAAAAATACCGTTAGCTTTTCTTGAGTTTTCTGTTTATTTGTGAAGTGTTCTAGGTTTTTTTTTACTTTTTGAAATAAACAGAAAATTTTAATAAATTTTCGGTTTATTTCAAAAAGTAAAAAAAAACCTCACGAAAATCAATAGATACACAGATAAAGCAGTAAACCTCAAGAAAACCACATGTATGTTTCTTTAATTTAAAATAATTGAGTAAAATTAGAGATTTTACTATATTGTTTTATATTATTTAACGCTACACACTCTACGGTACTTTACAGTAATCTATGGCACTTTATTTTTGCTTTTTTTTTTTTTTAGTTTTCGATTAATTTGGATAATCAATAGATTTCACAGTTAAAAAAGAAACCCGAATTAAAAAAAAAGTTTTTAGCTTTTCTTGAGTTTTCGGTTTAAATGAAAAATGAATAGATTCTATCAGTAAAATAGGAAACCTCAAGAAAACCACGATTAGGTTTTTTTTACTTATTGAAGGAAAAAAACAAATGATTTTTCCTTTTAGTTACTCAATGTAAAAAAAAAAAATAGGTATTCTATAACACTATCAGGTAACCCAAGGCACTTGGCTGATACTTTTGTTACCTATTCAAGAGTTTAAAAGAATTATTTAAATTCAAAGATTTTTCTTCATTCTTTTTAATTCTGGAAAAGCATTGTTAGGTTTTTTTTTTTAGATTTTTTTTTAATTCGAAAATCAATGGATTTTCAAAACAAAAATAAGGATTAAAAATAAACTTATATACTCGACAGTAATTGGTGAAACTATATGCCACTCAAGGACACTTGGTAAAGCTATCCAGAATATTAATTATTGTTTAGAAACCCCAATAAAGAATCTTGATTTTCTTTATTATATACTAATGGGAAGATAAATAATGAGTTTCTATTTTGAAGATTAAAAAATATATTTTTCAAAAGTTGTTTATTATTTTTGCTGAATTTGGTTATTTTTAGAAAAGAAATTTTTCAATTTTTTTCATAGGTGGAACAGTCCAATAAATTCTTGAATATTCATTATACACCATTGAAGACAAAATAGAAAAAACTCTTTACTGACCTAATATGTTGGAAAATGAAAAAAAGGGGGAAAGTTTATAAAAATTTGAAACAACCATTTCTCAATTTTAGACTATTTTCTAATTTAATTATTCATATATTATGTGATGTTCAATCGAGAAAAAATTCTTCTGGTATTACTTTTTTAATCATATATTAAATTTTTTAAACTTTGATATATTATTGTTTATGCAGGATGAAAAATGTGTCTTAAATGTTAAAGGAATAAATTAGAATTAATAAATTATATCCATGGACATCCATGATAATTTTAATATCTCACAAAATATTTTTAGGTTAAAACAAAAATTTTGAACCAGAAATAAATTTGAAAAAAAGATAAAGGATAAAGGTTTTTCCAATGTAAATTCCCATCTTAAGATTCAGATTATAAAAAGGGGATATTGTGACAAAAATACCATTTTATCCAGTTTTCAACATGCATTTCTATATTTAACAAACATACACACAAAATCAACAAAGGGAAAGAATTAATTAAACCTAAAAATGGGAATTTCATTTTAAATTTCAAAGTTTTATGAAATATTACTGAAAATTCAAAAAAAAAAAAAAGAAAAAAATAGAAATTATGCTATTAGGAACTTCAAAAATTCACTTAAAATTGGTTTAAATTTGATAAAACACCCCTTAATCATGAGAAAAAGAGTTATTTTGTAAATATATCGTCTATCCCAAAATAGAATGGATTTTTTCAATATCAAATTTTGATGTTGATATAGAGTTTTATTAAGTTGAATAGGAGAATCAGAAAGCTCATATTGGAAAAAAAAAAAAAAAAAATACATAAATGAGTAAATATTCAAGAATTTTTTTTGTTTTTCAACAAATAAATTTTCAGACCCGAAATGAGTTTAAACAGGGAAAATTCTCCGATAAACTACGTGCAATTTAGTCTCAAAAATTATGAATTTTGCTTGATAATATCACAAGATTATATTTCTTATTACAGCCAGTTCCACTTTCAAGACACAAACTTTTAATGAAATTTAAGACACAAAAAAATCTCAAATTAAGGCATAAAATTTGGAATTTTTTTTACAAAAACCATTTTACTAGAATCCGAATTTTGTACCTTAATTTGAGATTTTAATTTGTACCTTAAAATTTCATTGAAAGTTTGTGTGTTAAAAGTAGAACTGACTGTAATTCATATACGAAAAAAAAAAAAAAAACAATATAGAAGTGTTTATTCTCTTATATAACTTTATAAAACTCAATATCAGTATCAAAAGTACATATCAAAAAAAAAAAAAACTTGGTCAACTTGAAAAATGTAAATCTTTCAGATCTTGAGTAAATACCTTGTTTTTATATTTCTTTGAAATTGGGGTCTTCATGAAGTACAAGACAGTACTCGATCGTTCCATTTCTGAGACTATTTTATTGAAATTTCCAACAACAACAATATAAATTGAACCCTTTCATATGTTTTTTTGAATTGGTGATGTTAAAAAAAAAAAAAATTGACAGTTTTTATTAGGATGCTTTTAAAAACAGATAATTTTGACCCTGTCAAATGCATAACTCTATTAGATCGTCGAGTCTGTTTTTTTAATAACAATTTTCACCCAAAGATTACCAATTTTCAATTGGCCACCTTCTTATTAAATGTGCCATTCAAACTTTTAGATATGAGCTTTAGAAAGATCAATTAATTGTTCTCTGACCAGATTACAATCGAAGTTAGTCTTCGGAATATAAAAAATTTCAGTTTTTCACACCATATAAATTATTTTTCAACTTTAGAATAATAAAATCTATCTTATTTTTTACAATTTTCATAAATAAGAAAATCAAAGTTATGAATGGGAAGCCGTAATTGAGTTATTATTTGAATTGACTTTTACAGTGGTGTAACTAACCCGTGTTTTTTATTTTAACCCATTACTAAAATTTAACTCATACTAAAAATATTGGCTGACTCTAGAAATAAAAGAAACAAATCAATGGGGTGGCAACAGTATATAAACAAGAAATAGGGTTCTTTAAATAAATTTTAAAAAAGAATTATGAAGATACTGATAAATTCTAATACATGGTAGAAAATTTTTACTTGATTTTCCTTTTTGAAATTTTTAATCTCAACTTTGAATAAAGCATTTTATAAGTCAAGTGTTAAGAAACTCAATAAAATTAGTTGTTCTTCGAAATATTCTTTGTACTAGAATATTTGATAAGTAACTGTTTGAAGATTTAAAAAAATAGAAAAGGAACTAAAAATTTAATAGAAATTTATTAGAATTTATCAGTACTGGAAGTTTAAAATGTAATTTTTTGACAAAATAATGAGCATAATTTCATTTTTTGAATTTTTATAAAAATATCATTGAATCTCACAAATTTTGAAAATATGATGAAATTTTTGAAACAAAAGCATTTAATATAATTGAGCCATTTTGATTAATCAAAGATCTAACCTCCAAAGTCAATTTGGGTCCGAACCAAGAATCTATAAGTGTGTCTTCTGGTGTTCCAATACCCAATTCTGAAAAAAAAAACACGAGTTAAATTTTAGTAATGGGTTAAAGGTTGTCTGAACGGGTTATTTCCACCACTGTACTTTTAAAAATTAGAATAAAATATGTTTGGAAAAGAAAGAAGAATTAAGATTTTTTTATTGTTTTTTGAATGTGGGTTTTTTTACTAAACAATGAAAAGAAATTTCCCAAAATATATGTCCTTAATAAAATTAAGCACTATTTTTTTCTGATTGATATTTTTCGAAATGAAGTTCATAACTTAATTCAATTAACCACCTGGTATAAATTTTTTTAGAATAAAAACACTCTCAGCTTTTGAATATCAAAATTATTTTTTGAAATTACTATAAACTTTTTTATTTTTTTTTGAAAAATTGGGCTTGAGAAAAGTTTGAAACCAAAGAATAAGTTAATATATTAAATTAGAATTCTTTTCCAGAGAGTTTATCCTTTTAGTTTAACTTTTTTTTAATTTTACCATTTAAAACTAAAAAAAACATTTGAGGACCAAATTAGTCCCTTTTGTGAAAAGAAAATTCCCATAATTTAGAATTTGTTTTTGTAAATGAGTTAAAACAAGATAGTGAATCTAAAAATATACATAATTTCAAGTTTGAATTCAATGATTTTGGCAAAAAATGATTTCAAGAAAAAGTTAAATTGAAACTTTATTTATTTTAATTTTTTCATTTAGTTTTTTTAATTGTATTAATGGAAGGTATTTGTTCAGTTTTTCATTTTTAGTGTTTTTTGGTTCGTAGGGACATATTAACAAATTGAGAAAAACACCGTAATATTCTACTTTGACAAAATAAACTTTTACAAAGTGAATAATGAATTTAATAAAATAATTCGAGAACAAGATCAGAAAGTTTGAAGAAATCAATTAGAATATGGGCAACTGACTTTAATTTAATTTCTAAAACAAATTTATCTCTTCGTAGACTATTAAAAGTCTGTTTTAACAAAAATTTTTGCCTCACGAAATGTGATAATGCCAAAAGCCCTTTCTTTTGGTTTGAAATCAAAAAAAAACAAAAAGTAATTCCATCAACGTAAAACAAATTGAGAACTCTATTATTTTTTATCATTTTTATCAACTTAAGATTGATCTATTTGTTTCTTCATTGTCTTCGAATTCAATGTCTCTTTTTGGGAATGACTTTTCGAACTTTAATTGGACAGCAAATAATCTTTCGACTGAAAACGAATTCTTCCATGATTCTTTAAACCTTTATCCTCCTCCAATACAAAATTCATTCCAAAACAACAAGCAGCGAACAAAACAATCTCAACAGCAAGAAAACGAGAAGGAAAAAGAGAAAGAGAAAGAGAAAAGGAAAGAGAAAGAGGAAGAGAAAGAACAACAACAGCAAAATCCTCAGTCTTTAGATGACTTAACCTTACCGATCGCTTCTTTCATGGAAAGTACCTTCACTGAAAACAACTTTGCACTTAACGGGTTTTGGGATCAGAAAAATAACGAAGGCAACAAAGAAGAGGGTTTCTATGAAAGCTATGATCAAGAGGATGAACAACAACAACAACAACAACAACAAGTGCAACAACAGCAACTGGAAAACAATGAAGACAGTGTTCTTTCCTTTGGTGATCCTTTTGAACACAAACAAAAGCCTTCTTTGCTGAACACCATAAATTTTTCGTTTCCAGGGATTGAACAAATTGAACCAAATTTTGTTGGCGCCAATGAAGAAAAATATTTCATTGATAAAGTCCCAAAAAACAAAACTGTTTGGAAGGGTAATAATAGCCATTTTTTGAAAAACTCGAATAATTTGAATTTTTCACAAATCAAAAATGAGAACGAACAAAACAAAACACTCAACCAAGGCGATAATTATAAAGACAAGGCTCAACAAAACAATGAAAAAGAACACAAAGAAAACAAATATAACTCAACTATTCATCAGAATTTTTCAACAAAACATCAAACACAGATAAAAACTAAAAATAATCCCAACGAATTTGAGCTTAAAATCAAGGAAGAGTCTGAAAGCTTACCTTCGAAAAGAAATGCAATACCAAGACTTCAGGGCGATCCCATTGAAAATGAAAAATTTAACAATAGCAGCCAAAAAACATTCAACTCAACGCCCTTTGATAAATTGCCAATAAATTCACGACAAAAGAAGAAGGATAAATCTAATAATAATAATAATAAAAGAAATACAAATGGAAATGAAAAAGAGATTGATAGTGTAAACGAAAAAGCGATTGACAATATAAACGAAAAAGCGATTGATAATGAAAAAAAGAATGATCTTTGTGATGAAATTAAATCCAAAAAATTGAAAAAAAAGTTAAATCCAAAATCTAAGAAGAAAAGAACCAAAATTGTTTTGGTGAAAAAGAAAATTTCCAATAATATTCAGAATTATATTCAAAAAACCCAAGGTAAGAAGAAAAAGAAAGACAAGAAAAAGATCAAGACAAAAAAAAATTTTTCTGATAATTATCAAAATAACAAAAATCTTAATAATCAGAAAAAAACGAAAAAAAAATCAAATAAAATAAGTTATAGTCAAAATGATACTAATAATAAGAATTCAAAATTTTATATCAAAAAACCAAAAAAAAATAAAAATAATAAAAAAATCATTTTAAAATATTACAATATGCAAAATAACCATAATAATTTAAACAAATCCAATGTCAAACCTTCTAAAGAAAAAATTAAAATTTATGCTGATCATAATTATCAAAATAATCAGATCAAGATCAAGAAAAAAAAGAACGAGAAGAGGATAAGGAGACAAAGAGATTGTGGAAAAGAGAAAAGAAAAGAAAAAGAAAAGGAGAAAGGGAAAAAAAGAGGGAGAGGAAGGGAAAGAAAAAGAGAAAGGGGTGAAGAAAAAGCAAGAGAGAGGAAGAAGATGATGAAGATCCAATATTATTTTAAAAAAAAAAACAAGAAAAGTAAAAAAAGCAATAAATATAAATTAAAAGATAATTCTTATGGTGAAGAATTAAAAGAAAGAAAAAGAATACATAAACAATTAAGGTTAGATAAAAATAAGAATCGTTTGGAAAAAAACAGAAATAAGATCAATTCAAAAAAATCTTTCTTTTCTTTTAAATCTTCAATCATATTACATAAAAATAAAAAAATCAGATTAAATTTTAAAACTTCAAGAACAGAGAATAATAATAATAATAATGATGATGATAATGATAATGATAATAATGTGGATGAGAATAATACACTTCATAGAATTTATAATTATGGTTTTGTTGAGGATCCAAAAACAAAAAGAAAAATTGGAAAATATTCAAACAATCATCCTAATTTTCGAAAAAAAAATAAACTTTCTTCATCATTTCCAAACGATGCAATACGATTCTCATCATCTGGTTCAAATTCCTCTTCTTTAACTTTATCGATGTCATCATTATCGATGTCGTCTAATTCTTTAACCTTATCATCTTCATCTTCCTCGTTATCATTGAATTCTTCATTTTATTTAGATTCTGTAAACACATTATCATCCTCCCCTTCCTCAAATTCTTTATCATCGTCATTATCATCCTCGGGATTTCCTTCTTCGTTGGGTTATAAGAAGAAAAACAAATTAAATTCAAAAAACAAATTAAATTCAAAAAACAAAATCACTACAATAAATAAAAGTAAACAAAACAATTACTGCAATGATAGCAATATGGATAATAAAGAAAATAAAGGTGAAAGAATGGTGACTTCAAAATTAGCAAAAAGAATTTTCGAAAAATGGTTCCAAAAAAATTGTCAAAAAGAAGTTGGCCCATATCCAACTAAAAAAATTAAAAAAAAACTAGCAAAGAAAACATTCACCTCCAAAATACATGTCAATCGGTGGTTTGCCCAGCGTAGAAGAGTGGAAAAAATGAAATGGGTAACCGAACAAATCGAAAAACCCCTTTGGCTGAAAAAAAAGGGAAGGCCAAGAAAGAAATAAACTAATAGTTTAATTATCTTAAACAATTTGGATCTTTATTTCCAAATTGAAGATTGTTTATAGATCAAATATCGCATTATTTTTACTAAAAATAAATAAATAAATACATTTATTTAAAAAAATTTTTAATTTTTTTTTATTGTGAAAATTAAAAATATTTTTGTTATTTGAAGTTGGTAGATTTAAATTTTTGATTTAATATTATTAATAAAAAAAAATACCAAATAAAATCAGAACTCTACAACCATTCAAATCCTGGCGTGAAGGGTTTAACTTTTCCTGGGATTTTCAAATCAATTAAACTTTCTTTAAAAGAATTTCAATTTGAAATGATAAATTGTAGTTTCTGTCACAAATCTTTTCTTGAGATGTTTTGTATTGAAGATCCTTTACCAAAAACAAAATTTTTATTGATTTATTTCTTGATAGAAAGGGCAATTTAAGAAAAATTTTATCAAAAAAAAAAAAAAGAGAGAAAGAAAATTATTTAAAATATTCAAATAATGAAATTATAATAATATCATTTGTTAAATCACATTAAAAATTACCCTCTTGTAGTTAGATTTTCCCGAATGTAAAATAATTGAAAAAAACCAATATATTTTCTAAAAAAAAAAAAAAAAACTAAGAAAAGCTTCAATAGATTTATTTCAACCTTAAAAATTAAATAAAAAACAGTTATATTAGAAATTTTCTTTTAATTTCAAGAGTCAAATAAAAAAATGTACTAAGGTTTTCGAGGTTAGAAAAGAAGAGAGAAAAATCTTTGATTGTATTATTATTATTATTGAAGATATATAAGTTACAATCTAAATTTTCTTTTATTAGTATTCCCTTAAAGGATATTTAAGGGTAAAACCAGATATTCTGCATTTATTAAAGAGAATGACATTTGGAAATTATCTTTATGGTATTAAAAAGTATAAAAAAAATAGAGGAAAAAAAATAAAATAGAGAAAAACAAAAAAAAAATTTGACATTTAAAAAAGGTAAAATAGAAGCAATTGGTAAAACCCGAAAAAAAAAATCAATACAATTTTTAAAAAAAAAACACAAAACCACAGGCATGATATTTTTTGTGTTTTTAATTTTATATTGAAAATTTATGATGAATTTTGACTTGGGGATCTTTTTTTAATTGTTTAATTTCTTTTTTTTTATCTGATTTGTTTTTTGCTTTGATCTTTTTTATATTTACCTTTTTTTTTTTATTTTCAAATTATCCATACTTTCTTGTTTGAAAGTCCACAATATTAAAAAGACCGCATGATCTTTTTCTTTTGTAACTGTTTTTTCTAATATACAGAAAATTAGGCAAGTGAAAAAACGAAAAAAAATCTAAAATATTTGATTTATTCTATTATTTCGAATTCTGGAAAACATAAGCACCTTTAGGTACTCTATAAAATTTGAAGGCATTTTCCCAGAAATTGTAGTAGGAGATAAAAAACCCCAGAAATGGATTATAAATTATAAATAAGAATTCCGCGATCTGAGATTAATAAATGGTATTCTGTAACTTCAAGGACGAATAATTATTCCCGCGATTAAATATATTTAAACAGTTACTTCCACTTTAAAGTTACAAACTTTAAACCAGATTTTAGTGGACAAAAAACTCTTAAATTAAGGTAGAAACATTGGAATTTTAATTTTTACAATTTTTTTACGAGGATCCAAAAATTTGGTTGTAAGTTTTTCATTACAAGTGGAACTGACTGTAATATAAACCACAATTCAAAATTTACTATACAATTAAAATTGCCTAACAAAATTTAAGAATATAATTTCATTCAGTTTGTAAATAATTTTAATTTTTATGAAATTGAAAATCATTTTTTCATCTTTTAGTTTTTGAATTCATTTAAGTTTTTGAATTATGTAACTTGTTTCTTTAAATCAAAATATTTTTTTAACAATTGATATTAGTTTGAAGTTGAGTTTTTTACAATTAAAGAACTCAATATATATATATATATAGTTGATTGTATCTAAACATTTGGCTGATCAATATTCCCATTAGTATTTTTATAAAGATATCAATATATTTTTTTGTTGTACTCTCTCCTTAATTTTTGATTACACTCTTTGCTTATTAGGATTAATAAGTATTATTTTTGTTCTTGCGAGTATTGTTATTTATAAAGAATTGTTTTCATTCCTTTTAGTGGATGGTTTTAATTGGGTATTTCTTGAAAATCTATTAACTAAGTTTTTAATTTTGAAAACTTAATTTTGGGGTGTTAAATATTTTGAATTCAGGTTTCTAATTTATTTTATTTTCACTTTTTTATTATGTGTTTTTCTTTTATTACCTAAAGTTTCAAATATTCCATTATTGTTTAAAATTTTATGATCAAACAATCAAAATTTTGTTGAATAAGGATTTTTTAATAGTGATCTTGTTTTTTTTAGAAAATATAAATTCACTATGTATATAAAATTTACTCTAAATTTGTTTCAACAAAGTTGAATTAATTTAAAAATCCTTTGAATTTTTACTATGTTAAAACTATGTTTGGAATTGACTTATTAATTAATTTTCGATTTATTGTTGTAATTTCTATTCATTAATAACAACTTTTTTTCATACTAAATGATTCAACTTAACAAATCCCAAAACAAAATTAAACTTTCGAAAAGAAAAATGATAAAATAATTTTTTATTTGAATAATTTTTATGAATTATTTTCATACATTAATTATTATTTTATTTTGTTCCAATCATAATATATGCTAAGAAAACATATGAAACAATCCTTCATTCATGAAGTAAACACGTTTTCAAAAATAATAGATTATTAATAATAAAATATTTTTCATTTAAACTAGGCTCATTTTATTTGACAAAATAGAAGTAATTCTTTATTTTTAATCCTAACTACTTCTCAAAATAATTGTTGAATTTTTTCAATCTTGTCCATTTTTTCTAATTTTTTCAAATTATTTACTTTTTTTAATATTCGATTATGATTTTGTTTTCTATATTTCATTTCTTTTTTTTTAAAAATTTAATTTAAAAAAAAATCAAAAACGTTTCGAAAACTCCAAATTAACTTTAAGATATTTAGATATTGTAATTTCTTTGTACATCAGTATAATTACTATTAAAAATTATATTATCAACAAATTTAATTGTTTAAAGTCATTGATTATATTTCATGAGAAAGTTCAATTGGAATGGTTCCAAAAAACTTTTTTGATATTTTTTTTTTGTTGGAAAATTTTCTAGTTACTTCCAACATTTATTTTATGAATCCCAACTCTAATAAGTAGTTAATGATTTAACATATTTCTAACTAATCATATATTAGTTTTATCTTTGAATCAAAATTAATTTTATCATTGTTAGTTAGAACTTTGAATGAATTGGGTCTGATTTATTCGAAAAACAATATAACGGTTGATTTGCACAATTTGGAAATAAGTTTGATTATTTAAAATTTTTTGAAAATTTTTTATATTTTTTTTTTTTTTCAATTAAATAATTATTTACCCTAGATCTGATACAAGAAAAATCAGAGTAATCTAGTACAAGTTAAAGTTGAGTTGAGTTAAAGAGTAAAAAAAAAAAAAGAAAAATTGTATAAGAAATCTTTTCCATTAATAAATCAGTTCTTAGTAATAGAATTATACAGGATTTCTAAATAGATATTTTTTTGTTTTGATAACTCGAAAATTAATTCAAAAATTATTTTTTTATTGTTAATTCATAAATATGAATTTTCTTGAAATGTTGAGTAAATTGAAAATATTTACTTTATACAGTATAAATATTAATATCAAATCTCAAAATATTTAGTACTTTAAGAGAAGTCCATTTTTTCATTCTCAATTATTGTAATTATTACTCTGAAAATTTCAGACTAATTCTTCATTTGCAAAATTTGATTTATAAACTCTTTAATAATGATAATGGAAGAAAAAAAAATCTATTTTAATTAAGGACTATCTAAAATATATCCATCGCAGAAGTTTCACGAATCAAAACATATGCAAATTAGACTCTTTATTTCTTAAGATCCATAAGAACAATTATATTTTGACTTTTTAGAAATTGTTAATTTTTACTTGATGGTTTTAAAAATTGTAAGCTGGTAATAAATACCTAAACCTAACCCTTTTTTTTCACAGGCAAGTATTATCTAGTTTACAATAAAAACCTCTGTAAAAACCACAACCCAGCCATTTTTCTTATAAGTCAAGTATTTTTTAAAATTCCAATAAAAATCTTTGAAAACAACCAATTTAGAATAAAAATTGTTGGGTTTAATATAACAGTCCTAACTGACAATGAAGAATCTGATCAGGGAAAATTTCTAATTCCAAAAAGTCGAAATTTTATAGTATCTAGATCTTAAGAAATAAAGAGTATAATTTACATATGTTCTGATTTGTGATACTCTTGTGATGACTTTATTTTAGATAGTCCTTAAAAATATCTTAAAAGGAATTATTGAATCAATAAAGATTTATACACAAAGTATATAATTACCTTTTAAAAAAGTGAGTAAATGATAAAACTTTTTCAAAGATCTCTATTTTAAAAAAGTGAGGAATTCTTTTTTTTTATATATAATACTGCCATAATTAAAACTTTTTAAAGTTTTCTGTTTTCAAAAAGTGAAAAATCGACTTTTGAATGCCAGGTAGATGTTCGAGTGGAAAGACAAACACTTTTTTTAAAAGATATTTTTTGCTTTATAAAAAATCCCATACTTTTAAAAAGGTTTTAATTCTGATAAATTCAAAAAAAAAAAGTCAAAACTCTATTAAATATAAAACTTTAAAAAAGTTTTAATTCTGGCAGTATTATATATAAAAAAGTTTTCAATTTTTTAAAATAGAAAACCATAAAAAAGTTTTAATTCCCACAGCCTAAAAAAAAAAAAAAAATTCCTCACTTTTGAAAAATAGCTGTAATAATTTTATTTTTCTTTTTTTCTTATTGAATAATTATTTTATTTGTTAAAACAGAATCTTTTCAAGAAAAAAAAATAATGATGAAAATAAAAAAAATATTCAACAAAAAACAACCAAAAAACAAATAAAAACAAACAGTGAATCAAATGGTTCAAAAAATAAAAAATAAAAAATAAAAAATAAAAAAGAGAAAAGATAAAAGAGAAAAGATAAAAGATAAAAGAGAAAAGAAAAAAAAAGGTTAAAGATTCGAATATAAATTTCCAGAGTCGAGAAGCACTAAGGAACGCAAACCGTCTGGCTTTTTTTTTAATCTATTATTTGAAATGTCCAAATAATCGAATTCAAATTTGATCAGGTCTTGGGGCAGCGCTCTGATCATATTTTGATCTAAGGTTAGAACGGAAAGGGAAAAGCACTTGGTGATGCCTGATGGTATGTGTTCGATCAAGTTGTCTGAGAGGTACACGCCTTTTAAGCGTTCGAGTGAAAAGAATAATTTGGGCACACTGATGATGAAATTCTGGCGGATATATAAATATTGAAGCGTTTCCAAATTGACGATTTCGTCTGGGATCGATTGGATTTCATTATTCTCAAGGGAAAGCCAGTACAGCGTCTGCAATTTGCAAACCTCCTTTGGGAATTGCCGGAATTTGTTATGGTTCAACGAGAGCCCAAACAGGTCCTCCAGATTTGAAATCTTGTCTGGGATTGATTTTAATAGATTATAATCCAAGCCCAAATAGCGTAATGTTTCAATTTTCAAAATCACTGGCGGCAAGGTTTCAAATTTGTTATGTTGCAATTGAAGGTGCGTGATGTTCAACTTGGAAAACTCCTTTGGTAACGTTTTTAATTGGTTTCTTGATAAGTCGATTTTTTCTAAATTCCTCCAGAAGTTTAAGACATCGCCTGATAAGATCCCACTCACGGGGAAATTGGTTAGCTGGTGACACGAAAAATCGATAGAGTCTTTTTCTTCGTCAGAGAATTGTTTTAGCATCCGCTTTAAGATTCTTTTAAACTCTTGTTGTTGTGATTTTTTAATTTTTTTTAATTGCTTTGTTTCTTCTTTGGTCTTGTTTAGTGACGACAACATTGGGTACTTGGACATTGTTGGGTTTGTGCTTTTTTGGTTTTTTGGTTGGAATGGTTTTGGTTTTGGGTTGTGTTTATACTCAATTTCTTTTTTTAAATTTAAAAGTAACAGGTTCTTTTCTTTTTTTGGTTTTTTTTGTTTTTGTTGATTTTTTTGGTTCAAGAAAATAAGCGAAAAATTAAAATTAAATTAGACAGAATTATTTTGTAATGCTTCGTCGAGTTTATTTAAAGCTTTTTCAATTTATTTAAAGCCTTTTCAATTTGTTTAAAAGCTTTTGCAAATCGTGTTTCGTTTTTCAATTAAGGATATATAATTTTATTCTGTACAAAGCATTTTCAGAATGCAGATTTAATCTTTGTTTCTATAAAAATAAATGCATAGATTGGCAAATGAGAGTGAAATTTCTGACTTCTGAAAATAAGCTTTCCAATAATTAATAGACTTGTTTGGTTTTTCAATTTGACAATATTTAAGTGAGTCAAAATGTTTGGTTGAGATCGGAAAAATAGAGGTTTAAATTTTTTTTTTTTTAATTAACAATAACTCATGCAAAAAAAAATAAATACAAAAGTTATTCCATTAAATTCAAGCAATTTTTTTGGTACTTGGTTTATTTGTTAATGTTTTGTTTTATTTTGTTTTCTTTTCTTTTTTTGTGATCTTTTGAATTTTTTCCTTTCAAAAAAAAGATGTTTTTCTTTTTTTTTCAAAAAAAAATGTCAATTAAAAAAAAAGGAAGATAAAAGGTTCAATTTAGTTTTGAGAATTCGCTATTTGTGAAAAGTTAGAATCAATTCTTTGAGAAACTAGTTGCTTTTGTTTTGACTTTTGATTTTTTGTTAAAGAATAATTTTTAACAAAAAGAGTCTTTTTTATTCATTCGTTTGTAAATCGAAAAAAAAGTTTAAGTGAAAAACAAAAAATTCTTTTTTTATTTTTGAAACAACAAAGATCAAAAAAGAATATTAAACCCTATCTTCCAATTTCCATTTTGTTTAGTTCATTTTTTTTTTTTGATTTTTGAAAACGAAAAATAAGAGGCAAAAAATTTTTTTGTTAAAAAGGAAAAATTATTGGCTTGAAAAAAAAAAGAAATAGTTGGCATTTTCTTACCAGTTTATTTTTTTTATTTGGTTTTGTTGTCTTATTGAATTGCAATTTTTAAAATGATAAAAAAGAAAAGATGAAAAAATGGAAAAATATTTAAAATTGTTGATTTTTATTTTTGAAAGTTATTTTTATTTTTATTGGTGGTGAGGGCATAATTGTTGACAACCTATGAAAATTTATAACTTATAGTCTTTGGAGTGAACTATTTTTAGAGAAAGAAAAAAATTCTTTTTTCTTGTTTGTAAAAAGTTTTCTCTTTTAAAGATAATTATTTCAAACTTTGTTAAATTAAAAAGTTTTAGAGATTATCTAAAATACAGTTGCCACAGGGGTCTTTTGAATCAAAATATTTTTGAATTAAGAATCTTTCTTTCTTGCATATCCAGAAGAACTTGTAAATTTTATAATTTTTTTCTGGATTGAATACTAAATTAAAATTTGGTAGTCATTTCACAACACAACCATTATTCTTCTCAGGCCATTGTTATCTCGTTTCCAATAAAAAACCTCTGAAAAGATCAAGTTTTCTCAAATACAAATGGGATGTGGTTTACACTAGAGACTTACAATTAAGAATTTGATTGGCCAAAAATTCAAATTCCAATATTTTTGAAATTTTTTAGTTCTAATGGTTATAAAGAGACAAAGTCTATAATTTAACACTGTTTTGACTGACAAGTTGTTCTCTTGAAGTAGATTTATTTTATATAATCCTTACGTCCTTGTGTTCCAAAAGAATTCTTCAGATAGATGACAAAAACCATCCTTTTATACCCTTCTAATTATAGACCGATCGAAATTACTAATACTCTAGGAAGATTTTTACTAAAAATCATTTTTAAAAAAGTTCCTCAAGATTCTTGGAATTCACTATCAGTTTCTCAATTTGGTTTTTTAAAAAAATACTATCATATTTATTCTCAAATTTAAAATTCTAACTCAAAAAACCAAAAAAAAAAAAAAGATAAAAATAAAGAATTTTTTGTTGTCAAAATTGTTATTAAAAAATATTTTGATACAATTACCAATATACTTGTTCATTCTACACCCAATAAATACATTAAATATGGAAACAATTTAATTTCATTTATATTATATCAAAGAAGGAATAGGAGTATATTAAGATCCTCTTCTCCCATTTATGTTTGGATTTATCATTTATTTCATAATTGAAAAAAAAAAATTTCATTAATTATAGATTTAGTTCGTCATGCTCAATTTTTTGCTTATAACTTGATTTTAATAATGGAAGGACTTATTCCAGAAATTGACAAAAATTCAATAATAATCTATAAAATTATTGAAGAATTTAGCATGAACCCAAATATTGATAAAACTTTTAAAATCAAGCCTGCTATCTGAGATAAAGTATTTCGGAATTTGAAAGAAAAATATGAATACATTTAGAAAAAAACCTTAAAAAAAGTATAAAAAATAATTGAATAAAATAAAAACGATTTTTAATCAAAAATAAATTATACAATGGAGTAAAAGTAAATATGTTCAAATAGGTATGTATTAGTCAAGTATTTTATGGATTACTTTTTTTTAATCTAACCCAAAAAGATTTTGACCAAATTGATATTTGAATAAATAAAAAAAGTAACACATTTTTAAAAATTGATCCACATTCTCCTAGAATTTTTTATAAAATTGAATCAAAAATAGACTGAGTTAGAATTTTAATTTATCAAAGAAGATTTAAACTTATAAAGAAATTAGAAATTTTTGACTTTAAACATATATCAAAAAAATTTTAAATTTGTAAAAAAAAGACAAAAATATTAATTCTATAATAGAAAAATTAAAATTATGAGATTCAAATCTTAATTAATTGAGAGAAAATCCAATAACCGTTAAATCTATATGTTAAGCTCTGGAATAATTAAATTATTTGGTCTAATTACAATATAAATAGAGTTTCGTGTCCTAGAGTTACATTGGGTGTATGTTTTTTAATCTTCTTTTTGGTTTGAAAATATACCAATTTGATATTCAAAATAAAAATTAAAAAAAAACCCAAAACCATTTTTCTAAAATTTAAACGAATTGTGGGAAATCTTTGATTTTACAGATAAAACAGAAAAATCATTAAAAACCTAACAAAGTTTTTTCATAATTCAAAAGAATGAGTTAAAATCAAATATTTTACCCAATCTTTTAAATTTATGAAAAGTTAAAATTAGTGGTAAATTTAATTTGTGAGTTAAAACAAATATTTTTGAATTTTTCTCTTTATTTCAAAATTAAAAAAAAAACCTAATTACAAAAAATACTTTAAAATGAAAGAGCTACAACTTCCATTTCGAAACTAATAAATTTTACAAATTACCTAAATAAATCATTTTCCATTCAACAGGTCCAATTTTATGAGTTAAAAATACGTGTTTCAAAGAGTTTATATGGATATTAAAAAAAAAAAAATTATTTTTGAAATTTCAAAATTAAAAAAATTTTTATCTCATTTGTTCTCTTTTTTTTTTCTGATTATTTTTCAGGACACCTAATTCATTTTCAAATTTAATTTTATTACAAGACTGATATTCACTTGGTCAAAATATGTCTTTTTATTGTTACTGAACCAGTTAAAATGATTCTAGAGTCGCAACCAATTTGATTTCTATTGGAATTTTATTTGGTCTTCAATTGAAGTTCAAAATTCACTATGTTGTTTTTCTGAATAATACACTAAGAATTTGTGTTTTTTATTTTTTAAGAAAATAAATTGATTGTTTAGTTTTGTTTCATAGGAACATCAACTATTCCTTTAGGTGTACATTATTCTACTTATTTTTTTATTTTTTATTCAAAGGCCAATTATAAAAAATAATTGATATATAAAATAAAATGCTGGGGGCACTTTTGACAGAAAAAAAGTTTGGATATTCTTATGTTTACGATAAGAATTAAATAAAAACAAAATTTTATAATTTATTCAAAAAAATATTTCAATTTAGAAATTAGTATAGATATCAATAATTTTTTATTTGTCTTTCAATTTGATCAAGAAAATTAAATAATTAGGATTAAAGAATTAAATCAATTTAATAACGATTATAAAAATAATATCTTTGATATTATTCAAAATAAAGATTCATTATTTATTTTATACACAGTTAATTATAAAGACTATTATAATTCTTTATTTAAATTTCTAAATAAAAATTTCGACATTATTGTAGTGCCTTCAAGTATCAGCCAAGTGCCTAGGTTTTTTTTTTAATTTAAGAAATAAACGGAAAATTAATTTAATTTTCCGTTGATTTCGCAAATTAAAATAAAAACCTAATGACAAGTGCCTATTTTTCCATAATTTAATTTCCTGCCTTCAAAAAAAAATAATCTTTTTTTCAAATTTAAGCAATTGTAAACCTAAAATCATTCAGCAGAACTATTAAATTTTACAAATTGCTAATAATGAAAAAACCACACCAAGACACTAAGGCTTACAAAATAATAAACCATAATCAATTTTTTTTTTTTAATTGTTAATTAATTATCTTGATTTCAAAAAATAAAATTATTCAGTCCTCTTTCCCTATATCAGTAAACAATATTTCATTAAACAATTACATTTCTCAAATTAAAACAAAATTTAAAAAAAAAATTAGATCAAAGTAATAAAAATTAGTTGCAAAACTGAAATCGATTTTATCAATAAAGTTTTTGTTCTGATCTTAGATATTCAATTAATAAGGGTATTGAATTGGCTATTGGATCAAAAATTTTGGTTTCAAAAGTTACAAAAGAGAAAACCAAGAAATTGCTTTTCTCTGAATTCTTTCGATAAAAGTTTTTTTGAATTGTACCAAAACCAATAAAACCAAAAAGAATAAAATCAAATTTTTCCAAAATTTGAATTAAATTAAATTAAAAAGACGAATTTATACCAAAGAATATCAAAGAGTATAATATAAAACGATAAAATTTTATTTGAAAAATTCGATAGATCAAAAAACTTTAAAACTCAATATCTATATACAAATCTTTAAGACTTCTTTTAACGCTGTGACAAGAGTTGGGTGATATATCTTATATGTTGTTTCCTCAAAAATTTCATTTTTCGATCCAAACGAGATAAGTATCTAAGAAATTTAAATTAAGGAAAAAAAAATAAAAGAATTCACACCAACTTAATTTGATCTTACATCAGTAATTCGGAGAAATTTTGGGAATCTTTCTCAAGTGCAATTAGTTTGCTGTTTCAAGGCAACGGTGGTGACAAGAGTAGGTTTAACTTCTGGTTGGTGGTAAAATGGGTACTTTGTCATAAAGTTTGTTAAAATTTAGCAAAAATTGCTTTCTTTAAAATCAAAAATTCTTTTTGTTTTTTTGGATTTTTTGTTTTGTGTTCACAACAACTTTAGATTTCCTAAAAAAACAAGATGGACACAGGAAGTATTATAATTCAAAATTGCATCCTCACGGATGTTTGGTGTTAGTCGAGCAAGGGGTCAACAATTGTCTTCATCAAATACAAAAACATAGCTGATCATTAATTAAAGAGGAGTAGGAAAGTTTTTAAAAAAATGACTTTTGAAAAGTCTGGAAAATCAATTATTCTTGCAAAATCTTTTGTCTTACAATTGCTCCTCTCAAGAGTTAGAACTAAAATTTTTTGGAAAAGAAGAAATTTATCCAATTACAAATAATTCTGAGAAGACAACCAAACGTCAACTGTTTTGCTTTGAAAAGAACTGAAAGTGTTTGTAGATGAGGGGGGAATTGTACTGGGTCATTTTTGAGATGTAAATTTTTACTTGCAATTTCATTTTTTTTAAATACTTTTTTTCTTTTGTGATGGGCAATTCGAATAATTCACCCAGACTTGATCAAATCAATTTTAAAATCTACAAAAAAAGTTTACAAGAATCTGAACACCCTGTCGTTCTTTTGGATCACTCTTTTCAAATTGTCAACCACAATGCAAAATTTCAGAGCATTATTAAAGGATCTGATAAAATAAAAACCAAAATAGATTCAATCGGTAATTCTTTTTATTTTTATTTTTTTTTAGCTTAATTAACAAAAAACCATTTTTTATTTCTTATGAGAACAATTTCTCTGACTGAATACTCCAGAACTACACATTTCTAAATCCTATATTAACAAGGCAAACTACTCATTTTATCAAAGTAAGAAAAAAGGAAAACCAGCCAAAGGGCTAAAACAGAAATATTTCAAAAAATAAACAAGAAAGAGTCTTTTTTTTCTTGTTCAAATGCAAACAAAAAATGTCTTGCAAAATGAGTTGTAATTTGTTTGTTGTTACTCCACAAGAATTAAAAAAATATTACTGACAATTTACAAAAATTATTTCCTTACAAATTGTAGAAAAAAAAACACAAAAGATCCTTGCCGAATTGATTTAAAAATGGACCTTTTTGAAATCAGAAGATTGCTTCATTTTTGTCACCGAAAAGAAAATGAAAAGTTTTTTAATTTGAAAAAAACAGAAATGAGAAATTACACAAGTCCAAACCCAAACTAAACACTTGAAAATGGTTTACCGAAACAACCACACTTTTTTTTTTTTTTTTTTTTTTTTGTTTATTTTCAATTATGTCTGAAAATTCAGATGATGAATTTTACATCTAGGGTAAATACAAACATCTAAACACTCAACATTTCAAGGAATAATTATTTTTAATCAAAATACAGCTATTTTAAAGAAAGTGAGAGTAAATAGTTAACAAGCTGTTATTCAAACTGCATAAAAGAGTGAATCAAAAAGTTTCTGTAATGATTTCCTAAACTTTTTTTCAGCTCTTTTTTTAAGGGAGCAGCCTGATGGTTTGAATTTTTTCCAAAAAAAGTCCAAAATTCAAGATCATTTTGAAAATTAGATTCTTATTATTGGTGGGTGCTATTGATTTTTTCAGGTTAAAAATGAACTTTCAATAAAAAAAGCCTTAATTTGTGAGTTTTTTTTTTTATCACAAAACTCCAAGTCCAGTTTTCAATAGTTTTATATGTCCTTAATAAAATTAAGCACTATTTTTTTCTGATTAATATTTTTCAAAATTAAGTTTATAACTTAATTAAATTAACCACTGGTATAAATTTTTTTAGAATAAAAACACTCTCAACTTTTGAATATCGAAAATATTTTTTGGAATTAGTGTGCACTTTTTTATTTTTTTTGAAAAATTGGGGTTGAGAAAAGTTTGAAATCAAAGAATAAGTTAATATATTAAATTAAAATGCTTTTCCAGAAAGTTTATCCTTTTTAGTTTAACTTTTTTTTTTTATTTTTACCATTTAAAACTAAAAAAACATTTGAGGACCAAATTAGTGCCTTTTGTGAAAAGAAAATTCCCATAATTTAGAATTTGTTTTAGTAAATGAGTTAAAACAAGATAGTGAATCTAAAAATATACATAATTTCAAGTTTGAATTCAATGATTTTGGCAAAAAATGATTTCAAGAAAAAGTTAAATTGAAACTTTATTTAGTTTTATTTTTTCATTTAGTTTTTTTAATTGTATTAATGAAAAGTATTTGATCAGTTTTCCATTTTTAGTGTTTTTTGGGTCGTAGGGACATATTAATTCTGTAAAGATTAAGTTAATCAACTTTCTGTTTTTTTATGAAAGAGGGAGTGGGGGTTTTGAGAAATTACAAATTTTTTTTTTTCATTTATATGATTTTTATAATTTCAAGATACAAGTAAAAAGTAATTACAAATAGTAACATTAGGTATTAAGTGGCTTAATTATAAAAGGAAATAGAATATTGTAAAGTCGAAAATTACAAAAAACAATCCCTAAAACAAATTTGTTTTAGATCCTGAAAAGTGCAAGAAAAACAAACGAGTATTTGATAATAACATAGGAAAACCGCAATAACTTCAATATGTCGTGATATTAATCTGAAATCGTGATCACCTCATTCAATTTTAATGAGATTTGATAAAATTGTTTTAATCAAGAAAATTGTGATTAAAGTAAAGTATTTTATTTTCATAAAAAAAGAATTATTCTTTTGATTTTCTTCTTTTTTTTTATAATATTAAAATTTCCAAATGATTTGGTTAAATCAAAGAATAAATAACCCATTCAGAAAAAGTTGGTGTAACCTAATATAGATAACTTTTTTTGATAAGTGGGTATTAGTAACAAAAAGTTAAATTCTCAAGAAGGAAGATAACTTTCAACACCTCATTCCTGATCGAGTATTTAAAAACTCTTTCTATTATAAACTTTGTTTCAGTCAAAGCAGTCCAACATTTTATTATAAATATTAATTTTTTTTTATAATTGACCTTTGAAGAACAAATAAGAAATAAGTAAGCTATTTCCAAGAATGTGGGGCAAATTTATTTTAAAATATATTTATGTAACCCATTCTTCAAAAAAGGATTTAAAAATATAAAATCATTAACCACCATTGATAAATTCTTGATAATAATTCAATTTGTTTCTTAGTATTGTATTGCAGAAATAAAATTTATTAAAATTTATGATCTCGATTTTATCGGATTTTTTTTATGGTGAAAATTGGTGTTTATTATTTTTTTTTTGTCGAAAAAAATATTTTCATAACTTGTATAATCTCAACAAAATATACAATATAATTAAAAACATATAAATGCATTTTCGTGTATAAAAAATAATTTGTTCTCATTCCATATTTCCAGTTTTTTATTGAAATTGGTCGTACTTTGCTTTCAGCAAAAAAAGTGCTATTTTTTTTTTCATTTTTTGGGAATATTTCAACTAACATGCTTTGAATTAAATACATAATTGGTTGATTCAATCAGTATAAATATCAAACTTAATTTGGTATAGTTGATTAATGATTACCATCACTAAAAAAGATTATTTTTTATGAAATGTAAAAAAAAATGCCCCACTTTTTTGGAAATACCTTAGAATAATACACATCAAAGAATTATTGATATGTGTCTGAAAGAAAACTAATTAATCAATAGATTTTCTTAAAAATTAAAAAAACCCAAATTCTTAGAAAAATTATTGAGAAAAACAACATTGTTCATTTTGATTTCCGATTGAAGATCAAATAAAATTCCAATAGAAATCAAATTGATTCCTCTACAATCATTTTAATCGTTTAAATAAGATTAAAATAACAGGTTTTTACCAAGTGACTATCGATCTTGAAATAAAATTAAAATTTACAAATGAATTAGGTAAAAAAAAAGAAAGAAAGAAAGAAAGGAGAAAGTTTGTTGATTTTATGCTGGGAGGTGTAGGTATAGTAAAATTTTGGCTGTGTAAAATAGCACCTTCTTGGTTATTCGATCCACATTCAGCCGTTGCAAAAACAATTTTAAGGGATATTAAATGTTTGTAAATTGATATTTATTAAGAATTTTTGATTTTTTCGGGTCTATTTGTAATTTAATACAAAAAATGGCAATTTAATTTGAAAAACCTATAAAAAAATTTAACAAAAAATGAAATCAAAGAAACAGGAATTTTATTATTTATTTCTAATGACATTTCTATTTAACTAATCTTTGATAAAACAAAAATATATTTATTCTTTTCTTTACCTTTTTAACTAATTATGTTTATAGAATTCCAACCTTTTTTTAATTCTTCTAAAGATGAAGTTTTTAAAAAACTGGCTTTGAACGAAATAAAAGAACAATATTTTGAATGGACATTTCTTAACTCTTCCAAGGAAAATATCAAATTAAATGGATATTTTTATCCTTTTTTAGTTGAAGAGAATAAATTTTATCAATTAGTCTTTCAGAGATTGAAAAATAATAAAATCAAAAACGAAAATGAAAATATAGATATCAAAAAAAATGAAGAAAACAAGAGAAAATTAAAATCAAAATTTGAAAATGAACAGGAAGAAGAGGATGAGGATGAGGATGAGGATGAGGATGAGGATGAGGATGAGGATGAGGATGAGGATGAGGAAAGTGACCAAGATAAAGATCTTGAAATTGAAATAAAAAAATTAAAAGAGAAGGGAAAGGAAAAGGAAAGCAAAGAAGAGATTGAAAAGAAAAAGAAAAAGAAAAACGAAGGGGAAAAAGAAGATGGTGAAGAGAAAAAGAAAAAAGAAGACGAAGAGGGAGAAACAGAATTTAAAAATGAAAAAATATCAGAAAAATCTCAAGAAATAAATTCTTTGATGCAAATTTCACAATCATTAATTTGTTTAGGCAAAAAAGAAGAAACTGAAAAAAATGAAGAATTAAAATCAAAAAATAATTCCTCTAATCGAAAACCAACCAATCGTATTAATTTTATTCCTATTCACTATTATTACAGTTATACATTTTATTATAAGGTATTTCCAAAAAAGTGGTTATTTTTTTTTAACTTTCAGAGAAATTTCTCATTGTTAGTGGTTATATTCGTAAATTGACAATACCAAATTAAGTAAAATATTACATCTAATTGGATCAATGACTAAGGTATTTATTTCAAAATATGTTAAAATATTTTTAAAAAATGAAAAAAAAAAAATTCACACTTTATTTTTGTAAAAACAATGTACAACCAGTTTCAATAAAAAAATGGGAAATGCGTTAAGGATACAAACGGTTTTTAAACAATAAAATAGAGTTATAAATTTTACATTCTGTTTGTGATTCTATCCAGATTCAACCGTTTTTAGAAAAAACAATTATTATGATCAAAAAAGAAAAAAATAACCACTAATTTTCATCTCTTGAAAAATATCATATGTATTTGAGATCAAGAAATTTTCTTATCTTTTATTTATGTTAATATTATACAAACAAACAAATTAAATTGTTATTAAGAATTAATAAATGATCGAATAACAATGTTGGATATTTAAATAATTTTATTGGGAGTTTGAGTGAAATAAATATATTGTAAAATAAATTTGCCACACTTTTTTGGAAATAGCTTTGATATATTCTATTAAAAATGTTGAAAAATTAAAGTTTTAAAATTGGTATAAAGACAACTCAATGACAACATAGTATCCCCCACCCCGAAAACTTTAAATCTTTTCAGCATTTATAATTTATTATCTTGACTTTATTAAAAAACCCTAAAACAAAATATATCCTAGAATAATAAAAATTAAAAATTATTAAATAAATTTATTTTTTAATTTTTAAAAAAAACTTTACAAAAAATAAAAAAATTAACAAATAGCATTATCACTCCTTCGATATATAGATGAATGGGAAGAAGAATTTAATGTAGAGGAGCATGTGGATACAATCAAAAAACTAATACGGTCACAACCAGATCACAAAATTGAAAGGGATGTAGTTTCGGATTTAAATTATATAATTGATCAATATGAGAAAATGAAAAAATACCATCAAAATAAATTTTGTAAATTGCACACTAAAATGAAGGAAGAGACACAAAAGAAAAGAAACCAATATAAAGTTTTAGAAGAAGACCTTGGAAAGCGATTGTCAATCACGCAAAATGAAAAAGAGGTGAAAAGAAAGTTAGAAGAAGAAAACGAAAAATTGCATAACACTTTAAATGAATTGTATTCGTTTTTTCAAAAGGAAGATGAAAGAATTGGACAAATACAATCTTTCATTGAAAACAAGAATCTAAATTTAAAAAATTAAAAGATTTTTTTTTGGATGTGATTTTTTTTTGATTTTAATTAAGAAAGAATCTTTAAAAACCAATTAAAAAAAATAAATTATGTAATTAATAGTTTTTTTGAAAAGAAATTATTTTCCAGTTAAAAGATTTCTGGCCTTTCTAAGTGCTATGGAGTAGCGATATTTTTCTCGAGAGATTTCCTTTACTTTTTGCTTAACCATCCCTGAAAAAAATTGTCAAATTTGTTTTCTGGGGAAATGGAAGTTAAAATTCTCATTTTCAAATATTTTTTGACTTATTTTTTTTCTTTATTTTAAAGCAATAACAAAATCTAAAAAATAAGATTGATTATTAGAATTAAAATAAACACTATGTAAAAAAAATGGACACCCTGAAAATCAAAAACTGACAAAAAAAGTTCAATTTATTATAATTTTTGGATTTATTGTAAGTAATAAGTGTTGGACACTTAGTCTGGTAAAGAGAGAATTTTGAAGTGACTAAAATTTTTCTCTCAAATCAAAAAATAACTATAGGTTATTCCCAACAATATCAAAAGGTTATCATTTTTCTCTTTAATTGAAATTTTCTCAAAAAGTTGATTTTTCCAAACCTTCTTTTTTATTTTTAGATACAAGACTGACAAAATTCATTTTTTCCTTCTTAGATCTCACTGATATATATTTATGAGATTACCAATCCTCAACCTTTTCAAAAGTATACTATACATTAAATTTTCAATTGTAAATGTAGTAGTTAACCGGGCACTTTTATTAAATTTTGAGAAAAAAATGAAAATTTAATTTAAAATTCCTCTTTAAAATTAAACAAAAAATAATTGTAAAATAAATTGTAATGATAATAATAATTATTATATTATAAATAAACAAGATTCAATATCTTTATTAGCTCTAGTGAATACTAAAAATATATTTGAATCATTTATACAAATTTCTAAATTAAAATTTAGGAATCCGAATAAAAAAGAGGGATTAAAAACTCCTCAGGTTACATCACAATAAAAATATAAAAATTTGTTGAAAAGTTATTAAATTTGGAGTTTTTTCTTGGAAACTTTTTAAGTTTTTCTAAATGATCGTTTCATTATCAATTATTTTCCACCTGTTCTTTTTCTTTTCCTTTTCCTTTTCTTTTTCTTTGTAATGGGTAAGTTTCTTTATTATTGAATATTGTGTTATTCTCGAACTAACCATAAGATTTAAATTAAAGACTTTGTTTGCTTTTCTGAATTAATTTAACTTTTCATTTTTTTTTTTCTGTTGTGAATTTTTATTTTGGATCAATTGCTCTTCATCTTTTTTCTCTTGTTGCTCTTTTTCCACCAATTTCATTTTCTTGGTTATTTCATTTCCTTGTTCTCCAAGTATTTCCCCCCCATTATTTTCGGTATTGTTTTTTTTCTTGAGTTTATTTTCTCTTTTCACACGATATTGTTGTTTAATCAAGGGCACTGCCGCCAAAATTGTGGTTAAATAAAACCCATCTTTAACGTTTAATTGCTTTTCAGGTGATAAATTTTGAATGACGTCGATTCTTGATTCTAAATAAGTAATCTTGGATTTCATTAAAATATAATAGAAAATGTAAATAAAATTATCTGCGTTTAGCAATTTACCATTTAAATCCTCGTCATTCACTGTTTCAACGATCAAATCGCCAGTTTCGGAGATAATTTTAAGTTGCTCCGAAGGCAGGATGGTATGATTTAATCTTTTCAAGTTTGTAATTGGGATTTTCCATCGCGAAGACGAAATTAATTCTTCAATAATTCCGGCTCTTTTTTGTGTAAAGTATTTACTATTGTCTATTATCCCCGCATCGATCAATTCTTGCCCCTTTTTATTGAATTTCATTAAGCACTCTACCAATTCCCGATAAATTGGAACAATGACAATCTTTTCAGTCCTCTTTTCGACAAGATCCCGAATGAATTTCTTTGCCCTTTCTTCAGTAAAATCAAGTGTTGATAAAATGTTTAATTTATATTCGTGTTCACGCAGGATTTTGGCACGGAGCGCCCTTAAAAATTTTTTAATGTTGCCAAATACTAGCTCTTTGCTCGAGCAAATTTTAATAAAATTTTTAACAAAGTAATCAATTTTATCTAAAATCTCATTGGTGGTGTCAAATATTATTTGATCAACTACACTTTTAATCATAAAATTATAAATTGAATTTCTTTCCAAAGCAATGATATGTGTACAAGAAAAAAATTTAAATATTTTCAAATTGTTTATAACATTTTTCTCATTTTCATTTTCTTTTTCTTTTTCATTTTCTTTTTCATTTTCTTTTTCTTTTTCCTTTTCATTTTCTTTTTCTTTTTCATTTTCTTTTTCCTTTTCCTTTTCATTTTCCTTTTCATTTTCATTTTCTTTTTCATTTTCATTTTCTTTTTCTTTTTCTTTTTCTTTTTCATTTTCTTTTTCTTTTTCTTTTTCATTGATATTATTCTTTTTTAATTTTTCAATTTTTTTTTCTTTCAAATCGTTTTCTTCTGTTTCTCCTTCTTTTTCTTGAATACAAATTTGATTATCATTGTTGATTATTTTTTTTCCAGTTTTAATGTTGCTCTCATTTTTTTCATTTTGAATCTTGAGATTTTCATCACTTTTTTCATTTTCTGTTTCTTTTTCTTTGTTATTATTATTATCCATAACATTATTTTCATTAATAGTGAAATTTTCTTTTTTTTTGCTTTCGCTTTCTGTACCTTTTTCATTGATATTATTCTTCTTCATTATTTCAATTTTTTTTTCTTTCAAATCGTTTTCTTCTGTTTCTCCTTCTTTTTTTGTATTACCAATTTTATTATCATTATTGATTAATTTTTTACCATTTATCGTGTTGTTCTCATTCTTTTCATTTTGAATCTTTAAATTTTCATCACTTTTTTCATTTTCTTTTTCATTTTCAATTTCATCATTATTGGGGTTTGTATTCTTGTCTTTTTTGTTTTTGTGATTTTGTTTAATGTTCTCGAGTTCTGTTTTATTGATTTGTTGTTTTGGTGAAAACAAGAATTTAAATGGTTGTTTTTTGAATGTTTTGTCAAGTATTTCTTCAACATTTCTCTTTTGTATTAGAATTTCAAAGCACTGATCTTTTAAAATATAAAAATCTTCATCAATTTTTGTTAAATTGGTTATTGATTTTTTCTTTTCAATTTTTTGGATTTTTTTGTTTCCGTTTTTTAAGGAATTGTCCTTTTTGGATTCTTCGTTTTTCTTTTTCTTTGTTTCAATTATCTTTTTCTTTTTGTTGTGTGAACTTTTGGTAAAAAGTAGACTTAATACTGTTGTTTTTGTAAACTGGACAAGTGTCATGTAGCGTGAATTCCAAACTTCACACCTACATGTTATTTCTTGAGCGATTAAAATTGCGTAATCGTGTTTATAAATCGTGGAACTTTTGTTTGCATAAATGAGTTGCAAAGTTTCTGAATTTAAAATGATAACTTGAGAGATTTGATCGTAAGAAAAGGAAAAGTTAATTTGGCCAAGAAACAAGTCTTCAGTTGTACAATATTTTTTTAAGGTTTTGGCCTTTGTTTTTGTTGTTTTTTTTGTCAGTGTTATATTCAGGATCCCATACCGATTAAGTCGAAGGACACGTACTTTTGATGAACCCCATTTGTTGATTTGTGTGACAACAAAATGTATTGGTGGTAGCTGTTGAAAAAAATTGTTCACTTGTGAAGTTATGCCTTTAAATTTTACTTTTTGTGGCTTGTTGAGAGAAGACTTTTGAAAGTAAAGTAAATTCATAACTATTCTGAAAAAAATGATTTTTCTAAAATAGTACCACGACAAGAATAGCACAAAAATTGTAGTCACTTTTTTTCCTTAGCAACACTTTGTTTTTTTGAAATTGTTCCAAATTTTGAAAGGAATTAGAAGATCACAATGCAACAACTTTCAATTTAAAAGTTTTTACAAGTTAAACTTTGAAAAACATGTAATTTAAACAACTTTCCAATTTTTGGTTTTCATAAAAAGAGTTTCAGGTTATTGAAAGTTTACAACTATTTTTCTTTTAGATAACTTTCAAAAATTTCAATTAAATTCAAAATACTATCTTTTGTTAATTATTATTTTTATCCCTTTTTTTGGCTTACAAAAGTTTGTACCAAGTATTTGAAATTTGAAAAAATATGAAAGAATATCAGAGACTGAAATCTTGCAGACTGTCAGTCTGAAAGTTCGAAAAAGTCTTGAAAGTATTTGTATGGATTGTGCTATTCTTGTTGTGACTAACAATCTCTCAACTTTAAACTATCTTTTCACTTTGAGAATCATTCCCCTTTTGAAGAATTTGTTTGAAATGGTTTTAAAACCTTAATAAATAATCTGGAAGAGTTTGAAAGAATTGAGAGGACTTTAAGTTTTTATCAAGATCAAAGATTATTTAGGGTGAAGAAAGACTCGAAAGATACAAATTTTTGAAAAAGTCTCGTTATTGTCTGTTGTGTAGAAAGATTTTTTTATACTTTCAATTATGAAATTGTACAAGTTGGATTTAAAGGTGACTAAATTTTCTTATACTTTTTTTCTATGATTCAAAATTGACTTTAATTTCTGACTCAGTGTTATTCTACAAAAAAGAAAATAAAAAAGACAGAAATAGACGAACCAATAAATGTAGATCTCAAATTCTAATTTAATCTTTTAAAAAACACTTTTTGTCTCTTCTAAAAATAAAAGAAAAAAAAAATTAATATTGTTTCCTATTTTTCATTGTAATACCAGTTATAGACTTTTTTCTGATTGGGAATTGTTAAAAATCAACTAAATATCTTGTTAGATATTCAGAATCATATTGGTTTCATACTTTTATTTGAAATTAAATAGGACAAAATTTAAGGCTGGTAATCATTTTTCAATTCTTAAAATTTTATTTTAGTGTTTATGAGTTTACACAGTATATAGTAGTCATTGTATGTTTAGTAAAAAAAGGCACAAAAAAATAAATATTGAACAAAAATCATAATCTATTTATTTAGAAACTCTATTTGTATATCAAAGAACGTGAAAATTGTTCATTATTAATTCAGCAAATTATGATAAAAAAATATAAAGAAAATAAAAATAATTACACCTTCAAAAATTATTTAAAGGATTTTTATTTTTTAGATAACCAAACGAAAATCTTGTTTAAATTCTAAATTTTTTTTCTAATTTATGTTTTTATCTTGAAATTGATGGATTAACTTCGTATAAACAATTTATTAATTAGATTCTATTTGTTGAAATCCATATTTTGGCTTGTTTCCAATATAAAACGAAAAAAAATAACTAGTCTATTTTTTTTTGACAATTAAGTTTTTTGTTGAAAATGGTTGAACATATCTTTATTATTATGTTGGAAAGTATTGATTTGAAAATAAATAGGTTATTTTGATTTATAATTTTGATTATTAATATTTCAATTCAAATCACAACCAAAAAAAAAATTGGGGTATACTTGATTAAATAAATCTAAATTCGATAGAAGTTTAACAATAGTTTAATCAATGAAATTTAGATCTATTAAGCAATTTTTTTTTTCTTTCAAGTTTTAAAAAAAGTTTTCTAATTTTCAAAAAATAAAATATAAAAAAATCAAAAAATTGCACAAATATTTTTAATTGCAAAAAAATTGTATAACAAACTTGTTTGGTATTATACAAAAGAATACTTTTCACAGTTTAAATGATTCTAGAATAAAAATAATTGATTTTGACTTTTGGGGATAAAATTTCCTAATTCCCAAATATCTTCAAGAAAATTTTATTTTGAAAAATCGAATTTCATCTTAATACAAATAAACAGTTTCTAAGTAAAATTCGAAAATAAAATTGTACTTTAACTGTTATAATTATCCTTATTAAAGTAGTAGTAATATTTTTCAACATTTTCAACAAATGAATTTTTTTTTTTAGTTTAAGTAAAACAATCATCTCAAAAAAGAAGAAAGTTTTTTAATTAATAGTCTTGATAATGAAAACCTTTTATTGGGAAAAAATATCTAAAATGGTAATAAACAAGGTAAAATTTTTTATAATGTAAGAAATAAAAGCCATATTTTTTTCTTTATAGATTTAACCAATTGGTAAATCTCTAAATTAAAACTTGTGCAACTGATATATTTTATTTGATCTATAGATGTTCAAATAAACTAAATTTCATAAAAAATTTCCGAATTTTTTTTTAACTTTTTTTTTATTTTATATTTAGATGAAAAACAAATATTTCTAGTTTTAAGAACTGACTATTAAAATATCAATTTTTTTATTATAAAAGATAACTTCAATTTATAAAAATATTTATTTTCAAAATTTGATTTTTAATGGACCAATGATGTTGAAATATAAACTCCATTTCACTCAAAGGGACCCATCCAAAAATGAAAAAGTCACTTTATTTTTAAGAATCAACCAAACTTAGATTGTTTAGAAATACGAGAAATAATAAACTGCATATAAGAGTCCATAATTATAAAAGAAACCCCTAAACAAACCATAAATTTCAAAAAAAAAAAAAATGTTAAAAAATTTTTTGGGCACCATTCATTGGAACATCTCGTGCAAAATTCTCAATTTCTTTAGGAAATTAAAATTGTTGATAATAAGATTTTTTACTTATAAATGTATGAATTTTAACAGAACATACAAAGATTAACTTTTCTTAATGTTTATTTCGTTTTTCAAACATTTTTTTTTTCAAAAAGTAAATTTTTAAAAAAAAAATAAAAAAGAAAAGAAGAAAAAAAAAAAAAAGCAAAAAACAAAAAAATCAAAATTTTACAAAATGAGAAAAAATGATTTTGATCTAAAAATTGAAAATTTTAGTTTGATAAAAGTAATGAATTAAACTCATAGAATGTCTTCCATTTCTTCAATAAAACTGGGCCCCTTTGACTGAAAAAGAGTTTAGTTTATTTGGATCTCTTTTTCAAACAAACTATTGTTGTGATTCAAATTGGAAATTAACATAAAAGGAAACAACCGCCAACACATTCAACACTTCGGTGTCATAAAAACTTTTCAATATAGTTTTTACTTTTTTTCTATTATTTTTTACTCTTTGATTTCAGAAAACTAAATTGAGTTTAAAATACTTCTAATGACTGTAATTAAAAGCTGATTTTGACTACTCTTTGAAGTAGGAGTCATAAATTTATTCACTTCAAAACTCTCTCTTTAACAGATAAGAGCTCTATAGCACTTAACCCTTACCAATAAACCCTACTCTCTTTGATTTCTTACTATTCTTTCTCTTATACTTCTCTTTGTTGATAAAATTTTTCTTTTCATTTTTTGAAAGAGATGATTTTCTATCAGATATAATCTTGCCTATATTATCATTGTTATAAAAAACTCTAAAATCAAGTTTATAGTTTCTGAAAGTGTCATAGGGTGCTTTCTTGTGCTATATAATGTCTAGGTTTTCTCAAATTCAAAAGAATAGAAAAAAATCAAAGTATTTACTCAATTCTTTTGAATTCTGGACAACCAAAGGGCTATTTTTTTCAATTTGAACAAATTAAAAGAAAATTTTTGAAATTTTTAATTTATTTCAAAAATTTTAAAAAAAACACAACCAGAAACAGGGGTTATTTTGTTGAATTATCTCTCTTCAAAAATAAATTAATATAATAAAATCAATTTTTTTTTTTTCTTTTTCTTGAAAAAATCGAAAAAAATGTATCTTAATGAAAAAATTTTCTTTTCTAGGTGTCTTTGTCGGTCAAATTTTTTGGACAATTTGTTTTTCAACATTTGTAAGTAGATAATATTATCAATAACATATTTGAATTTTTTTCCCTTGTTTTTGTGAAAGAATAAGAACATTAAGGGTCTAATCACTTACCCTGGATTTTTTCAATACTCAAGAAGTGTCTTGATACCAAAATGGATATTTTGAAATAACACTTCTTTTGATGAGTAAAATTGAAATAATAAATAAAAACAATTCAATTCAAAAAAAAAGTTGAAAAGTGTTCTCTGTTCCAAAAAATCAATATTTCAAATAAAATTACTTGTTTCTAATTATAAATGTTAAAAGGGTTTAATTTCTTCAATTTAAAAGAAATTTTTTTCTTTTGGTAGAAAGTCAATTTAATTTGAGTTTAATCTAATTTGTGTTTATTTTGTAGCCCTCTATATTTGTCAAAGTATGGATTTTGTAACATTCTTGAGATAAAAATAACTCATTTGAGAGATAGTCAAAAAAATCACCAAGATCATAATCCTCTAATGATCCAAAAAGCGCCATCGGTTTAAACTTGAAAACTAAAATCATTGTACTCAAAATTATATATTTCACAAAATTGGAAATTGATTGTCGCTCTTTAGCCCTTTTTCTCTAAAAATGGCCTCTTTTTTGATTTTTGATTTTTGGAGAGTGATCGCACTTCATAGTTTGGTTCGTTTTTAATTGGTATTAGGTTCTGAGATCAATTTGGAAAACTTTTTTTAATCCATTTCAGACAATTAAAATTTATCAAAATAACTGAATCCTTCCTGAAAAGTTTTAACTAATTTTTTTACATTACCTCGTTAACAAGCTGACGAAATTTTGTACTTTTGTTTGAAATAATTTTTTTACTGCCGTAAATGTCTAAAAGTTGTTGTGACTTAAAAAGTTGTAGTGATCTACTTCAAAATATTTTCAAAGAATTTTAAAAACATAACTTTTAAGAGTTCCATAATAAATTAAAAAGAATTTAAAAACTAATACCAAGGTAGACTGAGAGTGTTTTAAAATGATAAGTCTTCCAGAAAATAAATTATTAGTAGTTCATTTTTTCCATTTTTATTTTTTTCAGATCCCAAATTAACAAACCAAAAAAACAAAAACAAGCCGATCCTTAATGAAGAAATTGTTTTCAGGTGAATTATTTAAACTTAGTGGGAATAGAAACAAATACCAAAAACGTTTTTGTGAATTAATTAATACCTTTTTAACATATCGAACGAATGAGTCGAGCAAAGAGACACGAGGAACAATTTTCATTATGGAGTATGATTTAAAGCGTGATCCAAACAACACTGTTTCGCAGCACTCTATCAAACTGATTCCTCACACGTCTGATTTGACAAGGGAATATAATTTCTATGCCTCAAGCTTACAAATCTTGGACAATTTTATTCAAGCATATGAGCAAGCGAAAAGAAGCTTACAAACAACAATACAGAAAAGTCTCACAATACCTGAAATTAGTGGGTGGTTAGAACGAAGGGAAGATCGTAAGATATGCGCCAAGTGGGTCAAAAGGTTTTGTGAGTGTCGGCTAAACAAAATGAATGTTTACAACAACGACCAAGAAGCAAAATTGGACCTTTCGATCCCCTTAAATTTCACAATTGTTCGGCCATACTCGCACAGCAAAGGGAAAAATTCTGACTCATACTTTATGTTTGTTGGATCGACTGACGAAGACACATATAACTTTCGTGCAAATAGTGCCTCGGTGATGTACCAATGGGTGGAAACAATTTATAAATCGAAAAAGTATTCTTTAGAAAACCCCATCAATAAAAATAAAGAGAAGTCGCAAAGCTTATTTGTGCATGGCAATCCGAAAATCGAAACATTAAAAAGAGCAGAAAAGTCAAGAAATTTCATTGCATTTAATAAATTTAAAGAAAAATCCAAACACGGCAAAACAAAATCAATGGCAGTTCAAGATCTTGATTTCTTTGACGATTGGGTTAATATTGATGGTGTAGATAACGAGAACAAGGAAGAAACAAATGAAAAAAAGGTTCCGAATGAAAAACAAGACTATAAGGATAAAAAAGTGAAAGAAAAATCTCAAAATGTTCCAAACTCCTTAAAAAATACTTTGGCAAAGAAGAAAATTCATAAAAAGAAACCAGAATTATTGAAAAAGAATGAAAAAAAAAAGAATGAATTGAAAAAAGAAAAAGAAAAAAAAAAATTTCTGAAAAAAAAAATGAAACCCAAATATTCTGAATTACTTTCAATCTACAACTTAATGAACAATCACGAATGGTGGGAAAACGAAAACGAAAACGAAAACGAAAAGGAGGATAGTAAAGAAAATGAACAAGATAAAAAAAAAAAAAAAACAAAAGCAAACTTGATAAAATTTGATTCCTTTGGGGGTAATTTCATTGAAGACAATGAATTTTTTTCAGATGAAGAATTTCATAAAAAATTAAAAAACGAAGAAGAAGAACGAATATGGAAAGAGCAAAGAAGAGTAGAACAGGAAATTAATATGAAAAAAAAAAGAGAGAGAAGACAAGATAAGCAAAAAGATGTTTATTTAATTATAAAAGATCTGATTAAGATTTCACCATTAGTATACGAAAAACAAATTAATGATAATGTTGTTAATACAAATAATAAAGAAATGGAAAAGGAAAAGGAAAAGGAAAAGGAAAAGGAAAAGGAAAAGGAAAGGGGAAAGGAAAAAAGTGATGATGAAAATGAAAATACTAAAGAAAAAGAAGAACAAGAACAAGATAAAATTGAAATTGCAAAAGAAAATCAAAATCAAGATGAAGATGAAAATAAAAACACCAGTAATAGCATTTGTGGCTATTGTTTAGCTGATCTTGAACCCAGGAATTTCCAAGATATGATTATGTATAATCCAAATAATGATGGTTCACAAGAAAAAGACAAAAGGGTCTATACGATGGAGGATTTAATCAAGACATCAATTGAGTCTCAAAAAAAAGACATTAACAAAGGCAAAATAAAACTAAAAAAAAACACTGAAAAAACGATTGAATCGCTTCGTGAAAACCGAAGAACTACAACAAACACTTTAATGAAATCAGAATTGTTAAGAAAATTAGCATTTAAACAAAAAAACAATGATGGGATTGAAAAAGACAATGCAAGTTCAAATTCAAATTCAAATTTAAACGAAACTGGAAAAACCAATGAACCAAATAACAAGGAAGAAAATAGTATGAATGACGAAATTGGAAAAAAAAACCAAAAATTATCAGAACAATTTATTTTTGATTTAACCTCGACAGTTTCTGAAATTCAAATGAAATATTTGGATGACGAAAAAATCAAGCAGGGTATAATCAAAACAATAAGAATTTACGGGAAAAGAAAATTCAAAGTCGATAATAAAGATAATAATGGTTATATGATTG
Source organism: Anaeramoeba flamelloides (assembly GCA_027625915.1). Classification (NCBI taxonomy): domain Eukaryota; family Anaeramoebidae; genus Anaeramoeba; species Anaeramoeba flamelloides. The sequence goes on from JANTQA010000038.1 coordinate 580,549, forward strand.
TCAAAATGTTTACATCATTATTTTTATCTAATCGAAAGACCATAGATCAAAATAATGAATCTGAAAAGGTATCATTTTACGAAAATGCTGTGGAATTAAATCACGAATTAATGAAGCCCTCCTATCATTTTGTTTCTAAAAGAAAAGCACATCAGATTTCAAAGAATGATCCAGAATTGTTTAAAGTATCTTCGTTTTTTTTATCTGGATTAAATGATTCCAGATTAATCCAATGGCTCGATATCTTGTCTAATAAGGATTTCATTCAAAAAATATACACCAAGGAATCATTACTTTATGATCAGCAATTTTTATCTGGTATTGTGTTCTCACTATCCCCTTTGGAAAGACTTCATTTTTCATTAGCTGACGATTATCAAATTCTATTGAATGGATATAAATTCGGCGAAGAATCACCAAAAACAAACTTTTCAAAAATGAGAATTAAAAGTAGTGTTCCTTTGCTAGCTGAAGATGACGATTCTTCTTCGGAAACATCTGATTCGGAAAGCACAGAAGACGAGAGCTCGATAAATAAGAATACTAATACAAATGACAACAACAACAATAATAATAATTTAAATAATAATAATAATAGTGGTGGTAGTAGTAGTATTAGTATTAATAATAAAAATAAAAAAAACAAGGAAAGTAAATTGGAAAATGAATTCCAATTACAAAACGAAGAAGAATTGAAAAAAGGCTTTACCCACGAAACCAGATTTTGGGAATTATATAAAACATGTATCCAACTTGTCAATTACTTTGCAAAATATAATAATCATCAGCAAATAGAGCTTGGCAAAGAAAGTACAAATAACGCTTTAAAAACGGTTATACGCAAAGAATTATTGCCAAATATAAACGAATTATTGCATAACGGCTTCAAAAGAAATGTCTTTTTATCCGCCACAAAAAATCATCTCTGGACTTATTTGAACTTGATTGTTGGCGAGAGAATAAATAAAAAAAATAAAAATTTTGAATCCTTTAAAGATTTACAAAATTCCATAAAGAAAATAGAATCGGGTTCTTTGTTTTCAGATAAAAAATCTATCGAAAACTATAATTTGAAATTATTTGGATGGATTTGTGATTCAATCAATAATAAAAAATTTGCCACATACATACTGCAGCTTTCAGAATCAAAATATTCCATCAAAAAATTTTCTTCCTCCTCAATCCTTAATAACCCTTCTTCTTGTCAACAATTTTCGGAAATTTTATCTTTGGTATCTAAAATTCCTTTAGAGTTGGTAATCAAAAAAGCTTTATAATCTTTATCATTGAATTTTTAGGCTTTTGTTTTTTTTTTTTTTTTTTTTTTTTTTTGTTAGCTTTCATTTTTATTATTTTCTTATTAATTTTTGATTATTTTTTTCAATAAAAATATTATTAAAAAAAACTTTTATAATTTATTATTATTATTATTGGAGCAGTGTAAATTACACATTAGATGTTCTTAGACTTTATTTCCACTTTCAGGAATTAAGCATAAAATCATAGATTTCACGATTATTAATTAATGAAAATAGTTTTAAACTTTCTTAATTAAAAATTAATTCATTAAGATTTATTTCTTTTAATTTATTTTGAAATATTGATCTATCATTTTCATAAAAAAGATATACTAATAAAAAGTTATGAATAATTTCTATTATTTCCTTATGTTAATATTTTAAAACCCAAGGAAACAACTCATTTGATTTTTTCTTAATGTAGTTAGATCGATGAGAATTATTAGTATATTTGCTGAATTTTAGAATTGTTGAACTTGCTAGATTAATTAATTGTCTTTGAGTTTTATATAAAAATTTTGATTTTTCATTATTTCAAAATATTTTCTGGGGTGCTGAAAATGACTGAGATTTTTTTTTAAATTTATAAATCAATAATTGTTGTTAATTATACATTTCTTTTTTTTTTTTTTTATTTTCATTAGTTTTATTATAGTAGTATCAAATAATCCATTATTTAATTATATATTAATAGAATTTGTTTGTTGATAATTGATTTGAAATTCATTAATCCATTTTATTATTTATTTTTTGCTTGAATTTTATTAATTGTTCCAAATAAGGAAGAGAAGAATTGTTTTTTTTTTTTTTAAATTTTAATGTTTTTAATTTTGATTTAATATTTTTTTTTAATTTTTTCTTTTTCGATAACGAATTTAAAATATTATATGTTAACTAAATAGACTCAAAAAATAATATTAATTCCTCTTCAGAATTTGTGCCAACCAAGTTTCTTTAGAAGGGGAAATTTTCTTCAAAATTTTATTCTTCCTAAATAAGATGTAAAAGATTTAAATACCTTTCTTATTTGCATTTTACTTAACTTTTTTCTGAATTGAAAATTCTTAATAATTAGTATAATTACACTGAATAAAAACAAAATACTAGCCCATTTAAACATCTAAACTCTTATTCAAATTTTTTAACATACCAAAATTCAATTTTTGAAAAAAAAATCTTATTTAATCAATTGAAGAAGAAATACTAAATTAGAACCTTTTATAATTGAAATTTTAACGATTAATTATAAATTACAATATTCACAAAACAAAAAATAAAGAATTATCAATTAAAATAAATTTCAAGAGTGTGTTAAATATTGTGGAGAGGACACAAGAAAAAAATTAAAATGGAAAATTTGTTGAAATTTATTAAAGATTAATCGATCAAAGGTTTAGATACTATCAATTTATTTTATTTGAGTTCTTCTATTTGGAATAACTCAACTTTAGCCGAATATTAATTGTTGTAATTTTTTTTTTCTTAGAAGGAAAGCAAGTTAGGTAATTGAAAAAATGAAATGAAAAACAAATAACTAAAAAATGATAAAAATGATTATCTTTTTTTATAAAAATCAAAATTATTTCAAATTTAAATGAAATTGTATTATTCTAGTGTTTTGTAAATTTTAACTGTATTAAAAATTTTAAATGTTATTGTTATTTTATTAAGTGTTAAATGAAAGAATCATTTGATCTGTTAATGAGTGAATTCTGAAGTGACTAAATTTGGAACTTCCAATTCAAAGAGTATCTATAATAGACACTGTTACTAGAAGTAGTTGAAAATTATTTTAGTTTATAAGAAAAAAAAAGAGAAATATAAAGAGTTTTAAAAAAAGAAGAAGAAATATAAAAAAAGGGAAAGAGGAAAAAAATAAAGCAGTTAAAAATAATTGATTTGAGAAACTTGAAGTCTTTTGATTCAAATAAATCTGTGTGTGGTTAGGGGTTATTTATTTTTGAACACCCTTTTCAGAATAGCATGTTGATTAAAATTGGTCAAAAGGTAATCTATTGCAACATCATAATTTCTTTTATGAATTTTTCCTGAATAATTCGTCTGTATCCTCTTTTGCTATTATGAAGTCAAAATTTTTGATTTTTCTGAGTTGTTTATTACGGTTTCACGAGTTTTCTCATATTTTTTACCGTCCCATATGAAGTATTCTATATCAACAACTTTCTTTTTACAGTATGGACATATTATGGAGTAAATTTTGAATTTTTATTTATGATTTTACTCTTGTATTTCTGAAAGGAAATTTATGTAAAAGGGAACCAAGGTATAATTCACACACTTTCAATGATAATAAAAAAAATAATTTTTTTTTTCAAATTATTGTTATCTGGTTTTTTTCTTCTCCTTTTTGGTGTTTTAATTCAGCAAAAAAATTAACTTTTTCAGGTATATTTTCCCATCCTCCAAGATTTTTTTCATTGATTTCGAAATAAATTTTTTTTTGATCCATATCAAGAGAAATTGTCAAAATGTCGTTTTTTTTAAAATTTATTTCTTCAGGGTATTTTTTTTTGGTCCATTTGCCGTTTTCTTTTTTGGATTTTGCACTTTTGATATTTGAATACCGATCCCATTCTGTTCCAAAATAATAAATTTCTTCTATTTCATCCCTTTTGATGAAATTTTTCGTATTTTCAGTTTTGATTACTCCTAAAAAAATACTATTCTCTTTATTTTTTTGATTTGGGAAGTGGCCTATTTTTATTTTTATTTTGTGCTTTCCACTCGAATATATTTTTTCACCACATATTCTCCCCAATTTAAATTTCGATGAATTTATAGCAGTTTTATTTTCATTTTTTAATTGCGTTACATTTCTTCTATTCATTTTTGGATCAAATTTATCTTTTTCTTTTTCTTTTTTCCTTTTCTTCTTTTCCCTTTCCTCTATTTCTATTATTTCTTTCTGGATGATTTCATTTGATTCCAAAATTAATTTGAATGTTTTTTCATCTTTATCCAATTTTTTGAGATATTTGATTTTTTTTTTTTTTTGATTTATCTTAATCTGTTTTTCTTCTTTTTCTTTCAAAATTTTTATAAAATTAGTATTTGATATTATTTCAACGTTCTTTAATAAATTTAGATAATTTATTTTTGAATTTTGGATTTTTTGTATCAATAAATCTGATTTATTTTCGATAAAATTTGCAAACTCTTTAATTTCTTGTCTTATTTTTTTTTGGTTTTCAAGAGATATTCTGATCTTTTCTTTATTATTCTTTTCATCTTTTTGGATTTTATGGAACATTCTTTTGATTTTTTCTGAAATTTTATTTGAATATTCATTTAAACCTAATATCGAATGATTATTTTTTCTACAGGTTTCATAACATGCAGCACAAATTAATCCATTATCATCTTTACAATATAAGCATAATTCTTTTTTATGTTTTTCACACAGATTAAAATTAGTTTCTTTTTGGATCAAAGATAACAAAGATAATAAATTTGAAAAATAATAGAAATAGTAATAAAGAAAAATATATAATAAATAAATTAATAAAAAGGTATATAGACAAAAATATAATAACTGTTGTTATTTGAATGAATTTATGAAAATAAGTAATATATTTTCCTTGGTAAGGTGATGTTTATAGCGTCCAGATTGAAAATATATATTTCTCATTTTCGAAACAATGAGTCAAATTGTGTGAGTTATTTTTGTTTGAAGTGGTGAGGATCTTTGAGGACAAAAAATAATTTAAAAAAACAAATTTGAAAAATTCAATAATACTCTAAATCAGTAAAGTATTATTCAACAAAGATCTTTTTTCTAGAAATAGCCAATATAAATAATCAGGGAAAATTGGTTATTTTTTATCATTTTTTTTAGCTTGTTTTTCAAAAAAAAAAAAAAATAGCTGTCATTATTTGAATGAATTTGAGAAAATAAGAGGTTATATTGTAACTCTCTATATTTTACAAAGTAATGATTTTGTAACATTCTTGAGATTAAAATAACTCATTTGAGAAATTGAAAAAAATGAAGAAAAAATCTTTGAGTTCTCAAAAAGCGCCAAAGATCGACACTCCGAAACTAACACAGTTGTTTTCAAAATTATAATTCGCAGCCATTCTAAAGTGGAAATTGAGTGTCGCTCTTTGGCCCTTTTTTCTAAAAATTTCCTCTTTTTTGATTGTTGATTTTTGGAGATTGATCGTACTTCACATGTTGATTGGTTTTTAATTGATATTTAGTTACTCATAAAAAAACACAATTTTTTTTTTTCGTTTCAAAAATTATTTTTCACCTTAAGGTTTACAATCCCTGAAATTTTAAAAAAGATTATCTTGTGTCGTTTGTTACTACTTGTTAATTTGGTTCTTATCTGATCGATCTTGTGCTTGGTATGGATTTTTATAGTGGTTCAAAATGGCAATTTTTGACAATTTATTTTTAATTTTTCCGAAATCCTAATTGAAGAGTTTAAGATTAATTGGCTGGAACTTAAGTTATGGAAAAATGTGATTTGTGGGTTGTTGATTGGAATTTTTAATTAGGTTTGGTTTTATTTGGGGCTTATAAAAAATTTTATTGTTTCATTTAATTAATTGACAAAAAAGTAAATCAAAAGTCTTTTCTACAACCCAAAATTCAAAAGTTATTCTTAAACACCTACCAATTTTTTAATCTTTTAGTCTTAGACTCTTCAATTAAGATTTCGGAAAAATTAAAAATAAATTGTCAAAAATTGCCATTTTGAACCACTATAAAAATCCATACCAAGCACAAGATCGATCAGATAAGAACCAAATTAACAAGTGGTAACAAACGACACAAGATAATATTTTTTACTATTTCAGGGATTGTAATCCTTAATGGCTTGTATCCTTAAACTAAACTAAAATTCATTTTCGTACATTCATTTAAAAAATTTTTCGTTCTTACCAGAAAAAACGTCTTTTTTTCTTGGCTAGAGTGTTTTAAAAATTGTAATACTACTAACAACAATAAATACAATGGATTCAATGAATTGGAAGTTCTGGAATGTTGATTACAATCTTTAATAAACTTTATTTTCAAGGATGAAAGGTTAATTGAAGTAGTAGTTTTATCTAACTCGTACTTTTATATTTTCAATTTTCATACTGATGAATGGCAGTCCTTAGTGGTTAAGAAATGTCTTTTAAAGAAATGTAATTTGGGAATAAAAGCAAAAGTTTTTGAAACAAGTTTTTTTGTCTTGATGACTTGTAATTTAAAAAAAAATAAAAAAAAAAATTGAAATAAAGAAAGTGACAACCCCACTCTTTTTTTCTTTTCAAAAAACCAAAACAAATTTGAAAAATTTAAAATTTTACGTTTCCATTCGTGGAGTTTTTTTGAGAAGTGACTTTTTTGATTTTTTTTGGCTCAGATTTCTTAGAATAGAGTAATTTGGATCGTTCTTCAAATTTTAGTTTGTGAATCGAAAAAAAAAAAACTGTTTGATCAAAAATTTAGAAAATAAAAATAAAAAGAAACAAAATTACTTTTTGGTGTGATGAAAGGTTTGGAAATGAATTCTTGATGTTTTTTCTTGAAGAAAGGAGTGTGTACTTGAGATTCACAATTTTTGCAATAATAAAATTCGCATTTCGTGCAATAAAAATCTGCCTTTTTCTCTTCACAAACTTCGCATTGGGGTACTAATGGTTCGACAGGAATTCGTAGGTCTCTTGATCTCTTTGGATCTTGGCTTTTTTGTTTTTTCTTTTGAGAATTCTTGGAATTGTTCATTTGAGGTTGAGTAGGATTTGTTGGATGTAGAAGCTATAAATTAAATAAGATAAGAAGAACAAACTAGAAAGAGGGATGAATGAAAATAAAAAAAATGATTAAAAATAAATCGAAGACTTTTCATTTTTTTTGCTCATTAGATAATAGAAATACAATAACTTAACCAAAAAAATTGAATTAAAAGAATTATTTTAAAAGGAAAGTCAAATTATGGCAAATATTTAGAATTTTTAATGAATATTAAAAAATTAGTATTTATTGATCCTAAAACCCATAATGAAATAACTTCAAAACAAGGAAAATTTCAAAATTTTTTGATATTGCTTCTGTTTTAATATGAATAATATTCAAGTGTATTGGTAGAGTTAAAGGAAACTCTATAGCAAATATTTCATAATTTGAATAGACCAGGGTAAATAGAGGAATTATTTTTGGACATTTTTATTATAAATCTTGTTGTGGATTGCTGAAGGGATTTGCGTTAACATAAATTTCTCTATAACAAAAGTATGTTGTAATTGGGTATTAATGGTATGAGTGAGCCACTGCTCAAATAGTCTCAAAGAACTCTAAAAAATCTATTAGAAATCTTATTTTACAATAAATTCTTACATTTTTTACAAACGATCATCCATTTTAAATTAAAGCAATCAAAAGAATGATTGCACAAAGACTAAAATCCGTGGTTCAAAATATAATCATTATTTTTTTTTTTCTTCTTGTTCGATGGAACATACAATCTACTACCAAATAGCATACCTAAGTTTAAATCAGTTTTGAAAGTAAAGGTCGTGGTTATTTTCCAATAAAATTTAAATTATTAATGCCAATAGTTGAAAATTTTTCATAATATTCTCAATTTTTTATTGTAATTTTTTTGTTTTTTTGATGATAAAAAAATAATCAAAAATTTACACTATTTTTTGAGATACATTTTATAATTTGATCCTTCATTTTTTAATTTCTTTTTAAATAATAGAACTTTAAGAAACCAATACCCAATTTTTTTCGGGTTTATTATCAGTTTCTTGATTGGTTAATGTACAGGTCTTCTATAACAAAAAAACGCTTTTTATTTGGAAAACAGATTAAATTTTTTTACACGCTTTATTTTGACTACATTATCATTTTGGAATTTTTTTTAAATTTTACAGATTTGAAATCTCGAAAAATAGAAACTCTAAAATAATAGTATTCCTCTATTTAATAATTCATCCTTAGAACAACCAAAAGTAACTATTTTTATGAATTTTTTTAATTTCAAAGATTAACCCAATAATCATCAACATAAAAACCCCAAGACTGATTATTTTTGTTTGCTTTTTATAAAAAACAATTGTAACATTAATATGTTTTCATGATTTGTGAAATAATTAGTCAAAAAACTTTATTGGTTAATTATAAATTTTAAAAAAAAAAAAATGAATTGTTTAGCTATTAATCTAAATTTCGCCATAAAAATTTAAGATAATTATTTTGAAACTTTGGAGTCTTAGTATTGATTATTTGACCTTTAAATTTGTGTCAAAATGTAGACTTTTTTGTATCATTGTTGTGTTTTTTATTAACACATAAATCATTTTTAATTGATGAAATCAGCAACACGTATTACTACTGTACTAATCATTTTTTTAAGAGAAATTTGAACCCTTATACACTAAGCTGGTCGTAATAATTTTCAAAGGTCCCATAACAACAAACTTTGATCTTAGGGTTCTCCTTAATTGAAGATAATCCCTTAATCCAGGTGAATAAAATTATTTTACAAATTACAAGTTATTAAATTAAAAATTAGAAAAAGAATTATTTTGACCCCAAATTCAGTTAAGTTCATAATTTTGTTGTTGGGTTAAAAAATAATCTGAAAAGATTATAAAATATGAATATTCTTAATGAAATTATATATTTTAAAAAAAAATCTTTCAAATTACATAAGATTTGAAGTAAAAAAAATTGGTTGTATATATTAAAATATAATTAAGGTAATTAATTTAAAGATGAAAAGCTGTAATATTAAATAACCGGATTTGTTTTTATACTATTGAAATTCTTTCTTAAGCAATTTTGTTTTGATTCTAATAAAAAAATAATTTTTCTCACAAATACAAAAATAATTAATAAGAATAAAAATAGATTTATTGAATAATTACAAATACTTTATTTTTACCCATTTTCAAACCTTGTTCCATTTTATATAGATTATTGTTACTAAACCATATATCATTTTTCAAGATCTGGTGAAAAAAAAAGATGAAAAATGCAATTATTCATTCATTTAAGCACATTATTATGGTTTATAATCATGGAAGAATTGGAAAAAATATTATCTTTTCGAAGGTGCAAGGTTATGTTATTATTTTCATAGTTTTTTATAATACAACTTGTTATAATAATTACAACTTAATAAAAAATACCCTTTTTTTTTTTTAAAGAATAATTACTAATTTTACTCTGAAAAAGTTTATAAATGAATAAAAAGCTAAAACATGCATTACATAATAATTTGACAAATAATTATCAAAAAATAGGAATTTGAAGACTCCCATAAACTGAAAAAAAAATAATAGTCCAATCAACAGGAAAAAGGAAATGGAAAAAACTCAATACCAACAATCCAGCTTCAAAAATTTCAAGAAGAAAAAGATATGATAATATTTAAAAAAATAACATCAAATATATAGGTTTTTTTTCAATCCAAAAAAATAGGAGAAAAAAAAGAAGAAGAATACATTAAAAAAAAAACGTTAGTTTATTGATGGAAGAAGTGTAAATTACACTCTAGATGTCCTTTAACTTAAATTTCCTCAAAGGAAATTTAAGTGTAAAATCATAGATTTCACGATTGTTCAAGGGAAAGACATACCCATTTTTTTTATGTTTAGAAAGCAAAAGCCAAAAATTGAAAAGAAAAAAAAAAAAAAAAAAAAAAAAAAAAAAAAAAAAGAAATTTAAAAAGGGTTTATAAGAAGCAATTGGTAAAAAATCAAAAAAAAAAAAAAACCAATGCTATCTTTAATTAAGAACTCCCAAAATCACAGCCACGATACTTTTGGTTGATTTAATAATTTGATAATTGATCATGAATGTTCACTTGGGGATTGTTGTTTAATTGTTGTAATTTCTTTTCTTTTTTTTTTTGATCTTATTTGCTTTCAACCTTTGGTCATTTTAGCCTTTGCTTTTTAGTTTTTATTTTCAAGTTACTCATACTTTCGTGTTTCAGTGTCACAGTATTATAAAGTAACCACTTGATCTTTTTCCTTTGTAACTCTTCTTCCCAATATAAAGAAGATTCAGCTAGGGGAAAAATGGAAAAAAATAAAAAAAACGTTAGTTATTAATTGATCAATTATTTTGTACTATAAAAGAATATTTTAAAAACTTTTAATACAATTTTAGAGTTTCAGAGAAGTACCGTAGAGTGTCTAGGTTTTCTTTTGGTTTTCTGTTTGTTTGTGAAGTGTTCTATGTATTTTTTAATTTTTGAAATAAAATGAAAATTTAGTAAATTTTCGGTTTGGTTCAAAGAGTAAAAAAAAACCAATGAAAATCAATATATTTTCCAGATAAAACAGAAAACTCAAGAAAACATAACAGCGCTTTTCCAAAATTTAAAAGAATTGAGTAAAATATTTAATTTTTCTCAATTATTTTGAATTCTGGAAAAGGTAACTGTAGTTTTTTTTTACTCTTTGAAATAAATCGAAAATTTATTAAATTTTCGGTTTATTTCAAAAAGTAAAAAAAAACCTATCGAAAATCTATCGATTTTCCAAATAAACAGAAAACTCAAGAAAAGCTAACGGCAGTTTTCCAGAATCCAAAAGGATAGAGTAAAACCTCTTTGATTTTACTCAATTCTTTTAAATTAAAAAAAAGCTAATGGCGGTTTTCCAAAATTCAAAAGAATGGAGTAAAATCTTCGATTTAACTTAATTATTTCAAAATTTAAAAAAATCCTAACGTGCAGTGCCGTCAAGTGCCTAGATTTTCCAAAATTCAAAAGAATAGAGAAGAATCAAAGATTTTACTCAATTCTTTTAAATTTTGGAAAACCTACTGAAAAGTGCCTAGGTTTTTTTTAATTTTTGAAATAAACTGAAAATTAAAAAAAAATTTTCGTTTTATTTCAAAAATTAAAAAAAAAACTAACGGCAAATAAGACGTAATTTTGTTTAATTACCTCTTTTGGAAGATAAAAAAAGGAATTTTTTTTAAAATTTAACCACCAAAAGGGATGTTTTTCTGTTTATATTTTTTTGAGGATAATGTCAAAAACATTTTTATAATCAAAAGTTAAAATTCTGTTCAAACAGACAAGAAAAAATAGTTCGGTTTTGATGTAAAAATGAAATTATATAACCTTTTATGAAAGTGTTTTTATAAAAATATTTCTACAATAATTGAAATATTTGAGAGAATTTTGGTATAAAAATGTTTTAAAGAAGTGATCAAAATAATTATTTATTAGAGAATTCATCGAAGAAAAATTTTAGGAAAGATATAAAAGAAAAAAAAAATTAACTATTTGGTTCAATATCTATATTAAATAAATATTATAAGACTAGTAAATCGTTCTATTTGATAGTTTTTTTTATTCTGAGTAATTATCATAATAAAAAAAAAAAAGCAGTCATTTTAAAGATGCAGGCATTAGGAAATCAACAATAGGTGGTAAATAAATAAAAAATTAATTTTGACAAACAAATTTTTTTAAATGGGACATGAAGACTTGAAAGCTAACATCGTCTGTCAAGCATGCATTTTCGTTGTTGTTTTCGAATTGCAAATTGGGTAATTGTTGGATATTTTGGTTGGATGTGGTATATCTTTGTGAATAGTTTACTCGAGATTGTAATAATCTGGCTTGGCTGGTGCCTTGGTTACATTGTATGAATCTAGGGGAGGGGAATCGATCATTTAATAAATTGTAGGAATCTCTAATTGGCATTTGCAACAGGGCTTTAAAATCTTTATACTCTTCTTGTTCTTGGTAACCGAGTTTCGCCCATTTCGCAATTTTCTTTCCTCTCCAAATTAAGACGACGAAAAAGGTATCCAGTAATAAAAGACAATCTTTTTGCACTGAGGAGGAATCTAACAAGACGGGCTTTGGCACGTCTTTCATAGAATATTGGAACAGCATTGGCTGGAACATTAAAATGGAATTCTGGACGTTTTCTTGGAATAAGCAATGCTTATGAAAGGTTGTTTCATCGGGGCTGTATCCAAATATCTTTAAAAGGGGGCTTTTTCTTAAATTAAACATAAATTGTGGGAAAAGTGAAAAATTCTTTTCTAATTGGAATGTCCGAGGTTGGTTTTGAACATAGGTGCCAAATTTCGTTGAAAAGGAAATTAGATTTTTGTCTAGCCAACGGACAACGTTTTTCGGCTTTGCAGATTCTGTTTTATTCATAGACTCTCTTGCAATTATTACTGCTGCTGCTTCTTGATCAAACCCACATTTAATTAATTGGAGCCTGGTTTGTGCTGAAACAATTCTGTGTGCTGTTGTTGTTACTCTAACTCTCCATCCCTCCCCATTGTGTTGGTACAATGTTCTATATTGGATTAAACCAATTTCTTGTTGTTGTTGTTGTTGTGTTTTGTTTTGTTTTTTTTGTTGTTGTTGTTGTTGTTGTTGTTGTTGTTTTCGTTGGGTTTTATTATCTTCATTTTGATCTTGGTTCGGCTTTTTTTTCACAAGATCAAATTGGAATGCAAAGGTTTGGTTGTTTGTTAATGTTGAAATTCTTAATTGTGAAGATTTTTGCAGAAGGTTTTTACCAACGTTCGTTCCAGATAAGGAAATGGTTGGCTTTTTTTTTGCTTTTTGTGGGTTTGCCGAAAAGCAATTACCCAGGCAGCCAATATATTGAAGGTTTTGACTTGTTTTTACTTGGATCCTGGCATCAAAATGGGAGGAATTCGGTTGGAAGAGCTTGTTTAGTGATTTTTTAAAGTTTTCATGTTTATAACTCTCGCAAACGCAGATGCAGCCACCTGTTAATCGGGGGCAGCTGATCATTTCAAATAGCCCGATTTGATCAAGGGCAACAGAAAAAATGTCGATCGAATGGCTGTTCTGTGATGCCATTTCGGCAATCTCATGGTAAAACTTTTTAGCTGGTGCCGTGTACTTGGCATTCCCCTTAAGCAGATCATGGTGCGATCGAATTGCGTGGGTTCGTTCAAAGCCCACAATAGATCCCGGGCCTACGGTGCCTGCTCCTGATAGTAGCGCAACGATCCTTCCTGCTCCTGCCCGTGATGACAAGATCGTTTCTGCTACATGGATTGCATTTCCAACAGCACGATCTGGCCGTTGTCCGACTAAAACTGGCCAATATGAAGGTTGTAGTTGTTCTATCAAGGTTGAGAGCACAAATTCACAGTTGGACGCCTTTTGCAAAACCCTGTGGATGGTTGAATATGGGGATGAGTTGCTTTTGTTGTTGTTGGTAATATCTTTCCTTTCAAGGACGACGGGAATTTTGGGTAATCCAAGCATCTCCTTAATCGATTTTGTGGAATGCCTTTTGTCTCCCCTGATGATATGGCTTTTCGGTAACTGCGAAAATGTTAATTCGTGGACCCTAATATTCCGATCAAAAGTAATAACCCCCACAATCGCATTCTCTGGAATTAATGCAATTGCTTCCAAGAGCCTCTCCTTCATTACTTCAAATTCGTCTGGTTCAGTACAGAGATCGATCACAAACAGATAGCATACACTTGGTGGTGGTGCTCTTGAAAGCTTGTATTCCAATGTGGTGTACGTATGGAATAACTCTGCTGGTAAATTTGTTGGTGTGATCGAATGGTAACCCTTTGGTAAGGTGTTTCCTTGGTGACAAAACGGGCAGATCCATGTTTTGTTTTGATAATTGACTTGGCAATATGGATTAAGAATACTTTTGCACACTCTACATGATACAGGGTTATAATTAACCTATTAAAATTTGTTTTGATGTGTTTTAATGTGTTTGAAAAAACAAGAAAAAAAATGAAAAGTTTTATCAATTTGATTATTGTTTTATTATTCGTAGGATGGTAAAATAAAAAAGGTATTAATCTAAAGATTATTTGGGTAGTTTCTAAATTTAATTATGAGAAGAAGAAAGCATTCTCTTTGAATGATATATTTAATAAAAAGAATCGGGTGAGTATAACCTTACTGTTAACAAGTTTTTTGTTTGTTTAAGAGGTGTATAAAGTGAACCTAATGGCACAACAAGTTGAATCAATTCCAGTTTTGAAGATGGAAAGACATTCCAAGAATATCGTATACCATTTTTGTCTTCATTTTCATAAAAGTCCATTTCTCTTTTGTAAATAGATTTTGATTTGGAGAAAATAATGGGAAAAGTAACATGTAGAATTTTTTTAAGGTCCAAGAAATAATTTTAAGAAATAAATCGTTTGTTGGATATATGTTTGGGGGTAGACGTAATTTTATAAAAATTTGGTCGAATAATTTGTTTGTCGAGTTTGTAACTCGTGGCAATTTTAAAATATTTTTTGGTGCTAATCTAAAAAAATATTGAAAACTTTTGTTTTTCAAACATATATTTTTAATTTAAAAGAGTATACACTTTTTTATTCAGATATATGGATCAGAAAAAATTTAAATTTGTTTATCAAATCGACCAAAAGTAAATTTATTTTAAAGAATTAAGGTTTAATTGTTAAGAGAAATTATGAAATAAAATCAAAATTTATTTCAAAAAATTGAATATTTATGGTATTAGGATTCTATAAACTCTAATTGAAAATTTTAGAAAATTTAATAAAGTTAAAAAATTTCTTATGTATTTTTTTTCACCCATCAATTGGTAGATGTCAATTTGTCACTTTTAAATTCTATCTTTAATAGATAAAGTGTTTTTTTTAATTATCAAATCCTAAAAAAAAAAATAAAATCTATTATTCATTAAATACTAAATAAATTTTAGAAAGGACAATCCTACTTAAAAAATATATTGTAAAACCCTAAATTCAAATTAATACCGAATTGAAATGTTAATAATTATTGAAAATTTATTATATCAATATAAACCAAAAAATAAATACTTATCAATACTTATAAATTGAGAGTGTGTTAAAATTTTTAAGGAAAAGTAAAACAAAAAAAAAAAAGTTTCTAAATTTGTTGAAAGTTGATTAACAATTATTGATCAATCAATTGTTTAGTTACAATCAATTAATTTTATTTTATTTGTTCTGTTTTGAACTACAAAACTTTAATATAATACCAATTGTTGAAAAAAATCTTACAACGAAACGGGTTATGTAATTGAAAATAAAATGAAAAAAATAATAAAAAATAGTTAAATATTTTGCAAAACACAAAATTAGTTCAAAAATTAAATCAAATAATATTATTGTTATGATTATAATAATTTCAAGTTTATTAATTTTTAATTTTTAATTTACTGATTGGGATGAAGTTTTAAGCACTTTGTCAATGAAAATAGAGAATTTTGAAGTTTTAGATTTGGTATTTGAAATTAAAAGAATGAATAATAACTTTAAAAGGTGGAATTATAAATGAATATGAGTTTAAGAATAAAAAATTGAATTTTGGATTCTATATAAAAAATGGTTTAAAAAATAATAAATGTAAAAATAGATAAGACAAATATTTTCAAGTTATTGAAATTAGGGATTTATTTGCTTATGGTACATTGCGTTGTATTGGTTATAAAAGTAATGGATATTACGGTGTAATTATATATATTATGTTAATTTTCTTCAGTAATTCATATTTTTCTTCATGTACAGGAATCTTAAGATTGAAATTTTGTATTTTTATAAGACATTTTTTCCTTTTTTTTTTTTTCGAATATTTCAATATATGGTATACACTCCAATATTGAATTAAAATTTAGTTATTAGCCATAATGTTAACAATTATTTATTATTAATAATATGAAAAAAAAATATAGTATAAATCCGAATTAAAAAGTTTTGTAAATTTAATTTTGAGGTATAAAGAATATATATATATATTAATAAAAACTAATTAATTTTGATCATTCGAAGTTTAGACAAGACCAAATATTTCTCTCGGGTTTTTTCTATTTAAGGAACTAGTGATACCTCTTTATTTCTTTTCTTAATTGTTATAAAGTGCAGGTTCGTTCAAGTTTTTTCGTAAACTTGATAAATCAACTAATTTTTATACTTAGAGAAATGAATTATCATTTTAAAATAAAGTACATTTTTTCCCAATTTATTTTGAAGTCAAAAGATGTTATACTTTTTTTGATTTTTTATATTAAATTAGAAACAAGAAAATGAAAATTTTGGAAATACATTATTTTAGAGAAATCCCACTTTTTGTAATTGTAAAAATTTTTTTATGAAGAAAAAACATTAAAATTTAATCTTCTTGTAAAAATGTAAGAAAAAAGGATTAGATGTTAGTTCCTTGGAAATTCGTAAAAAATTGACAATTTTATTATTTTTAATAATTTATTAAATTTCATGAGCTTTATATTTTAAGTAAAATTCTTTTTTTTAAAAATATCAAGTTTTTAAAAACAAAATTTTATTATTAAAATACATTTAATTCCAGTTTTAAGACACAAAAATTGAACTAAATTTAGGAAAAACCAAAAATCTCAAATTAAGGCACAAAATTTGGATTTTGGTAAAATAATTTGAGTTGTGTAAAAAATTCCAAAATATATGCTTTAATTTGTGGTTTTTTGTCTTAAATTTTGGTGAAAGTTTATTTCCAAATTGTTGTACAATTTGTAAGTCATTAGATCATTCTATTAATTATTTACTTTTTCATTTTTATTTGGAATTTTTTTTTCCTGGTTTGGAAATATATTAAAACAACAAGAAATAAAATAAAAAGTCGATTGAAATTTTTAATCTGTTAAATTATTAATTATTTATTAAAATAAATAAGGATTGGGTTGATAATATTTATTTAAAAAAATCAAATGAAAAAATGTTTCATTGTGTTATGGTTGGAATTTTCCAGGTTTTAAAAATTAATTTTGGGGAAATTTTTAATTTAAGATTTCGATGGTCTTTCTCAATTATTTTTTTCTTTAAACAAAAGGTAAAAATTGAATTCAGTTGTGTATTGAATAAAGTAATTATTTTTTGTTTTTAAGTTTATAATAATTATTATTATAAAAATTGAAACTGTAACAATATATATTTTTAATCCAAGCTATTTTAAAACTGTGTGTTTTTATTTTTTTTAATTTTTTTTTGAACACTTGTATTTTGGTATTAAGATTTATTTGTTAATTAGCGAAAATATTTTTTTTTTAACTAATTCGAAAATATGTGGAATTTTAACTTTTTGAAAAATGAAAAAATAAATCAAATTTTTTAAAAAATAATTCATTTCTGAAGATAGTAGTTTAAGAAAATTAAGTTTTATAGTTACTCAGGTTTTTACTTGGTTTTTCCATTTCTAGATATTGTTAATTTTTTTTTTTTTCTATTTGATATTGCATTATATGATAATTTTGTTAAAGTTTCCTAGTTAATTATTTAGTATTATTCAAAAAGAAAAAAAAATTATCTCCTAGATTATGGTATATTCATTTGGTGATTTCTATAATACCAGTTAATTTTACCTAATGTGCATTAAAAAGTCTAGATATATGTGTGTGTGTGTGTGTGTGTATGTGTGTATTTCTATACAGTCCGTTCCACTTTTAAGGTACGAACTTTCAACGAAATTTAAATTACAATAAAAATCTCAGATTAAGGCACAAAATTCAGGTTCAAGTAAAATAAATTGTAAAAAAAATCCAAATTTTGTACCTTAAAATGAGATTTTTATGTGTCTTAAATTTCGTTGAAAGTTTGTGTCTTAAAAGTGGAACTGACTGTATCTAAATTGATGATTTTATCCAATCCTTGTCTAGTTACTGTAAAGTTTCAAGAATCGTAATCATCTTCATCAAATCACGATAATTATAAATAATCACTATAATATGATAATAGAGTATAATATCACAAATCGTAATATTCAATAAAATCTTGATAATTGACAAAATAACCTGATAAAAATTAAATCGCGGTATAATAGTTGATAGATTTGTGTACCAATTCGTTAATATTTTTACAAAGAAATTTTATTTTATCAAAAAACAGGGCCTTTGATTAAAAAAAAAGTTATTCTTTGAAAAAAAACAAAAAAGATTATTGGTTCAAATCAAGAGTTAGATCAAGAGTTTTATTGTTTTTTATTTTGATTTGGTTGTCAAACCTATCGATTCTTTATATCAATAAACATAACTAAAAAAGACAAATAAATGGTTTCTTAGTCAATTCTGGTGTTATAAATTGTGTTGAATAAAAAAATGTTTCTAAAATAATCAACTGTTTGTATGTTCTTTAAAGAATGTGTTTTTTTGGTTAAAAAAATATTTTTTTCAATATTCTATTTGAAAGCTCCAAGAAAACATATAACTTTTCATAGGCTTTCACAGCAACCTAATTACATTATATATAATTATTGAGATTGTTTCAACTTTGTTTTCTTTTTATCGTTCTTCTTCTTCTAATATCTTTATATTGGATAGAAATCAAAATTTTATTTTTAAAGATTTGTTTGATTAATCACAAAATAAGAAGGAAAATAAATCTTTAGTCTTTTTGGCTATTTGCCTTTTTAGGTATATAGCACATTTTCCAAAAACACCTATAATTTATATTCCAGATAGATTGTGGAAATGGATGGATATTTATTTGGTGATAAAATTCTAGGACATTTTACTTTTTTAAAAACAAAAACAATGAAATAAAAAAATATTTTTTTTTTCAACTACAAAAAATCCCATACCTTTTATAAAACTTCATTTCTGCAAGACCTTCCAAACACTTGAAGATTATTCGCGTCCCTTGCAACCCCTTTCTAACATTTTAAAAATGAAAAGGCACTTGTAAAAGTGTTTTGTTTTATAAAAAACATAGGATTTTTTGTAAAGTCTTTTTAAAAAAATAATTTTCAATATAATGATTTTTATTTTATCACGATTTTATGAATTGTTGTGATTTTATGTATTTTTTGCAAGAAAGTTGGACAAATCATATTTTTTAAAAATTGTAGCAAATTTATTGTTAATATTATGATAACCGTTGTGGAAAAAAAGTGAAACATGGTTTTTAATTGGGAACCTTACTGAAAATGAAAAGTAAAATCAATAAAAAGAAGAAACCAATTAACTTCAAATAATAACCCATTACATTATTTTCAATCAACCCAACAAATACAATTTAAATCTACTTTCTTATTGAAATTGTAGATGTGGTTTGGAGATCTCAAAAATTGTCAATTTTTTGAACAAATTTTTAATAATTGATCCATCAAAGAAAAACCCATACTAAAAGATAGTATTAAAAAAACTGTTATTGTTATGAATACTTCATTTTGTCTTTATTTATTTATTTATTTATTCTTTTTTTCATTGATCTTACTTTGAATTTTCAGTAATGTTCCCAATTAAAAACCGTGTTTCACTTTTTTTTCCATGTTTCACTTTTTTTCCACAATGGTAATATAAGTTATCCTCAAAACATCTAATAAATGAAAAATATCAAAAAAAAAAATAAAAAAATAAATAATTTTTTTCAAATTAAATTGTATTGGATTTATATAATTATAAATAAAAACAATTGTAAAAATTAATTTCACAATTATCAATTTGGAATTCGAATAATATATCCAAAAAGATAAAAAGGGGGTTTGTAATTCAAATCTTGATCTTTTAATTTTAGAAAAAATCTCTAAAAATTAAAAAATCAAAATTATAAAAAGATAATGGAATCTAGAAAAATGAAAAAATGAAACAAATTAATCGTTTAATAAAAACTTGTTTTTTCTTGATATCCATTTCAATTATTTTGGTTTGTATACATGTTCACTAGCATTGATCAATGGAATCCAAATCAAGATCGAAATCCGTTAGGTATAATTCGGGTTTTTTTGTGTTTTTTGAATTCCCTTTGGTTTTTTCAAAGGAATCAAATAATTTTCTTGAGCAGGCCAGTTTTTTATCCAGTCCCCTTCTTCGTTTCGGGGTGGGTGATGAGAGAACATTCATCATAAGGTTTGAATTTTTAAAATTTAAATTTGATGAAGCAAATAAATTTACTTTAATCTTATTATCACCATCATTATTATTCAGATTCTCAATCCCATTCTCATTGGTGCCATTGCTATTATTATTATTATTATTATTATGATTATTCTGATAATTTTTATTAATATTCACAATGTTTTCCAATTCTGTGTTTTTGTTCTTCTTTTTAATTTTATTAATACTGTTTAATTTTTTTTGATATTCCCCATCATTCATGACTATATTAGTTTTTGAGTGTGTTCTAATTCTTTGAATTGGATGAATGTCTTCTTCAAATAATTTGATATTAATTTTCATTTTCAATTTCTTTTTGTGTGTTTTTTCTTTGTGGGTACTATGTTTCTTAATTTTCTTAGTTTTGTGGAGTCCCTTTTCCTTGCCCTTGCTCTTGCTCTTATGCTTGCTTTTGTGTTTGTTCTTACTCTTACTTTCGTGGTGGCCCTTTCTTCTGCCCTTGTGTCTATTCTTATTCTTTCTTTTCTTTTCAATCCGTTGTTCCTTGACGTTTGATGGTTGGTTTGTATTTAGATTTTTTAAGCTGTTTTCGATAATTCGAATATGATTTTCATTTGGTTGTTTATCAAAAAAATCAAAATTTGAATATTTAAAGCTGTTATCATTTTGAAAAGTTTGTCTTTCAATCAAGATATTTTCTTTATTTCTTTCATCTTCACAATTATTTTGATCATGTTCATTAATGTTATTGCCATTGTTATTGTCGCTTTCGTTTCCATTATCATTCCGATTCCCATTCCGATTCCGATTTTCATTCCAATTGGTTGGTTTATTGAAATGGATTCGTGAATAAATGCCATCAACTGCATTTCTTACTTTTGAAAAAAGATTGTTTTTTGGGGAGTTGGTTGAATTATTTTTATTGCGTAATGTTTTCTTGTTCTTTGCCAATTGGGGTTTGTGTTTTTTTTGATTCTTTTGTAGAGAAAAGGTTTGATCCCAATTACTGCCAAATTTGTTTTTTAATATTTTGACGATACTTTTGTGTTCAAAAAGTTTTGCAACAGTGGCTCGTTCGTTTTCATCAACAAGCATCATTTTGAGTATCACATTTTTCAATTCCTTTGACCGTTCGCATTTGTAGGGCAGTTCAGTTTCCTGTGTCACGTTCCTCAGCTGCTGCCAAAAGAGGCCACCCGAGGGTAATTCAAAATCGCCAACAGACAATTGGTAAATTGTTGCGCCGAGACTGTAAATGTCATAGGTGCTTTTTGCCGGGACGTATTGAAACAGCCCACCCAGTGTGTTTGGCGCAAGGTACCTACTGTCGCCGTCTTCAAATTCCTCTCCTTCTTTGGTCATGTTACCAAAATCACAAACCTTGTATTTGTTCTTATGAATCAGAATGTTTTCTGGCTTGATGTCCATGTGCACAAAACCTTTTGAATGGATAAAGTCTAAAGCCTATATTTTAAGAGCATTCGAGACAGTAATAGATAAATATATGTTAAAAAAAAAGATTTTCGTTAAATTGTTACAAATTCTTGAAATTTAAGGCTTTGTTTAAATTTGGTTCACAAATTTTTAGAGTCACCAAGATCGTGCCCATCGGGGTTTTCATTTCATTTGCTTTTCAAATTATTCAAATAGAATACAGTCAGTTAAAATTTTTATTCACAAACTTTGAAAGAAATTTAAGGCACAAAAAAAAAATCTCAAATTAAGGCACAAAATTACAATTCTACAGTGGTGTAAATCTCCCGTGTTTGCAACCTTTAACCCATTACGAAAATTTAACTCATGTTTTTTTCAGACTTGGGTATTTGGAGTTTAGGAAGACTCATGTATATTCTTGGTTCGGATTTTAATTGACTCTAGAGGTTAGATCTTTGATTAATTGAAATGGCTCAATTATATTAAATGCTTTTGTTTCAAAAATTTCATCATATTTACAAAATTAATGACTTTGATTGATTTTTTTATATGAATTCAAAAAATGAAATTTTGCTCATTTTTTTGTCAAAAAATTACATTTTAATCTTTTCATATCTTCATAATTCTTTTTTATAATATATTTAAAGAACCCAATTTCTTGTTTATATACTCTTGTCATCCAATTGGTGTATTTCTTTTATTTCTACAGTCAGCCAATATTTTTTGAATGAGTTAAATTTTAGTAATGGGTTAAAATAAAAAACATGGGTTATTTACACCACTGTTATAAAATAATTTGTGTTTTAAAAAAAAATTCCAAAAAATGTGCTTTAATTTGAGATTTTTTTGTGCCTTAAATTTAGTTGAAAGTTTGTTCCTTAAAAGTGGAACCGACTGTAAAAAAAAAAATTTGATCTTAAAAGGTCAGTAAGAACTTTTAATTATTGATAATTGGAGATTTTCGTTTTACCAATTTTAAAAGATTTTGAGAACGGAAAGTCAAAAAAAAAAACAAAGATCATTTCAAAATCTATTTGAAGTGATATTTTATAGTGCCTTAATTAAGCTTTCTTATTAAACTTTGATGATCAAATTTTCCTCATCTCAAAAGATTAATTACACAAATTAATTTCACACATTTGGAAAATTACTTGCTTCATAGAAAGAGAAAGGTAAATTATCACTTATTTTTTTACATGATTGGTTGGTTAATTAATTATTGTGATTTCAAAACTAAGACTAAGACCGGTTTTTGATAGGTTTTCTTTAAAATAAAAAAGCCTTATTAAAGAGATGATTGAGTAAATAACTGAATGAATAAAAAAAATTATCAACTAATTCTGAATCTAACAGGATTTCAGAAATCTGTTTGGTGTTATTTTAAAGTGGTTTGATTGGGTTCGTTTTATGGAACTTTGAGGTTACTGTTAATTGCAAAATAAAAAAATCAAAATTTTCATTCAGCTGTCCAAAATAATCACATTCCAAGTGTTAAATAAATTTATAAAGTTCAACAATTCTCTTTAGAAATGTTATTAGTCGAAGATTCTTTACGAATTTAAAAATTTGAAAAGTTCCATGATTTTTTGGAAAACATGTAAAAGAAACCAATTTCAAAAAGGTAGTCATAATTCTGAAAAGGAAAACCCACTTTTGAACCAACTGTATGTTTGCTTTTCTTTAAAAGTCCTAAATTATGAAAAAAAATTGATTTGTGGAAAAAAAAAAATTCACAAAAAATTTAATTGTTTGTTGTAAATTCTTTCAACAAGTTCCCAAATGGGATACTTTTATTTCTTAAAAAAGTTGTATTTTTTTTGAAAGTTGATAAAAATTAACACAAAAACAAAAATAAAAAAAAAAAAAATAAACAAAAAAAACATACCAAAAGAGAATAGGTTAATATTTCCCAAATTTGTTGTTCAGGCAAAATTTGCTGTTTTCCAAGCATTGTATTTAAATGGTGCCCAAGTGAACCACCGTTGCAATATTGCGAAACGATACACAAGAAACCAAATTCTTCGAAGGCAGCATCCATTCGAACAACGAATTTTGAACCTAATGATTTTGGTGAGTCTTCAAACAGTTCTGTGTTTTTAAAAACCTCCTCTACAAACCTTTTCCGATCAGATCTTTTGGTGTACTGATGTGATCTCTTCAAGGCATAAGTTTTGTTGTTTCTGAGAAATTTTTTTCTTGTCACAATGGAAAAGGATCCTTTGCCAATTTCGTTGCCATCAGTAAAGCAAGTATTAAAAACATCTTCTTTGTTTTCTGGGTTAATTGGGCCTAATCGCGAATATAATTGTAGATAGTCTTGGAATTTTTTGGAATAGTTTGTTGATCTTGGGCTTTTTGGTGTTTCAATTTTTCTTTTTGTTTTTCTTGTGGGTGTGTTGCTTGCAAATCTTTTTGGATCTGGTTTGACAAGATAGTTTTTGGGTGGATTGTTTGTCATTTCAAGAGAATTTTTTGTCAAAAAATTCCAATTTTTTAAAAATGTCCGTTAATTAATTTTTAAAAATAAAATTTTTAGTAGAAGGTTTTATTTAGAGCGAAAAATAGGGTTTAAGTGTGGGAACTATGCAGATTTTTTGAATTTTTAAAGACGTAAAAATGGATGAATTGGTTTTATTTATGAAAAGGTTTGAGAAAAAAAAATAAATAAAAACTATTTTGCAAAACTTCAGTTGAAGGTAAGGATTGGAATCGACAGATAATCACGACTTCAATCCTGTTAATTGAATTCAGTCTTCTTTAAAAATTATCAAGATGGAATCAACGACAAGTAAAAGGGTGTTACAAATTTCCTTCCTGTTTTTGAGTTGATGAATTTTTGTGTAAATTCGGAATTATTAACGATTGGAAATAGATTTTTTCCAAATCAAAGCGCCTTTCAAATTAATTTTGATTTGAAAAAAAGCTAAAAAGGTTGTTTGTATTACAAACTATATTGTTTTTTTGAGCTTTTCCCTTTCTTAATCATCAAATGGAAATTTAAACTTTTGTTAAATTGTGGATTGAGAACATTTTAACCGACTGATAAGTAATTTTGAATAAATATAACTTTATTGAAATCAAAAATTGAATTGGTTAACTAAGGCCAAAATAATTTCAAAAACATGTTCGGTAAATAAAATCTTTTTGGAACCAATAGTTTCAAAAGGATTTAAATAATTCATAAAAAAAAGAACAAAATAATAATGTCCATGGCATAAAAGGCGAAAGAAAAATTATTGTCACTTTTGCCAAAATCAGAATATATTTTTTGATCTATTGAATTATTCCGAATTTACTTTCATTTTTTTCAAATTTTGTTTCGAAAATTCAAAAGAAGAAAAAAAAAACCATTGAGTTTTCAGACAATCAAGTTTGGAACATTTTCTTTGATTTACAAGAAAAACCTTTTACTTTGGCTGTCCAAAAAAAAAAAAAAAAAAAAAAAAAAAAAAAATTGCAAATGAAAAGAAAATTAGTGTGAAAAACTTCTTGTTAGTATTAGTTTTTTAAATTTTACCCTTTGAAATAACACTTACAGTCTTTTTATTGTTTTTGATATTAAATATTGGCCAAAATTATCATGAATTTTTTGTAATTTACTGTTTTTTGAAAACTGTCAGACTATAAATGTAAAAAAAAAAAAATTTTCAGTTTGCCATTTGGGAATAAAAGTGAAACAAGGTTTTAAATTGGGGATCTTAATAGAACCTGAAAATTCAAAGTAAGATCTATTAATAAAAGAAAAATTGGATCACGAAAGACAAAATGGCGGATTCAGCACAATGATAGTTTTTTTTTAATAAGATCTTTTGGTATGGAGTTTTTCTTTGATTGATCAATTACTTTTATTTATTACCGCAAGAATCAAATTAGCAGAGTTAAAATTTTGTATTAGAATTAACTATAGAATTATAATTTATTGTCTAAAAATCTCATTTCGGAACGATGTTGTAACGATCTTTGGATTTTCTTCAACTTGTAAACTAGAAAAATATTTTAGGAATGTGAACTAAAAAGTTTCATTTTTTAATTGAAAAATATTATTAAGTAAAAATTTGTTGAAAAAATTGACTATTTTTCAGATCTATAAGCCACGTGAATTATTTTGATAAGAAACTAGATTTAAATCATATTTGTTTTTTTGATTGATTATAATAAGGTGGATTATTATTTGAAGTTAATTTGGTTCAACTTTGAATTGGCTGTACTTTTCGTTTTCGGTTACTGTAATTCTATTAAGGTTTCAGTTTAAAAACTGTGTTGCACTTTTTGCGTCGTAAAGTTATTATTTTATTTTTATTCGAGAGATTCTTTGATAATTCTTATTTCAACCAATATATACCGAAAGTTGAAGTATAAATTAGGTTCCAATTACATGAATTCTGATATCCAAAATTACAGTCTCTTTTTTTGAGTAACCAATATAACAACAAAATGAAGTAAACAGAGAAATGTGGTGAATATTTTGACACATTTTTGATCCAATAAAAACAATTGCAAAAAATTTTAATTATCCTTTACTTATTATGCTTATTCAAATCAAGTTTTCAAAGAAGAAAGTTTAAATTTATAAAAGTCTTATTTGAAATTGGAAAATGAAAATGAATTGAAAAGGTATTCTACTTTGTTAGGTAAACACCAGTAAAGAAAAAAGAAGTCAAACTAAGGCGTGGTTTCATTCTAAACACCTTTTTTTCACACTTGAACAATTGTAATTTTGACTCATCTAAAATGTAGTATATTTGAAAATCAGTCTGATTTTAAAATATACTACAGCCGTTCCAACACTACCGTGAAATCTATGATAAACAGAAAATTCATTTTTTGGATCATGCTTATCTTTTTATGAGTAGGATTTTAAGGTTCTGTGGTAGCATATTGCGAACCTTGAAATTTTATAATAGAACAAAAATTTCGAATCAAGAAAATATTATAATTTGAATATTTGACTACAAACCTTCGTGATTTACTTGAATTTTGAAAAATTTTCCGGTTTTTTGGTTGATCCTTAATTTCTAAATACCTTAAAATCATGGGCAAGACCATTTCAGAGAACTAATTAGATTCTATCTTCGATCTTTGAGAGCTTTATTTTGAATTATTGAATTTATTTTCACAAACAACAAGATTTTCAATCTCAGTCTTTCAAATTGGAAATTTTTTTAAAAAACCATGATCAAACAAACCATAAAATGTCTATGATAGTGAATTGCTGAAGAATTTTTTTTTGTATTGAACTGAGACAAAAAGTCAATGTGTATGTCTTTCAAATTTCAAGGTCGGTTTGGAATAGTTGTAATATTAACTCACACTTGGAATATTTTTCAAGATCTATCAAAAAAAACCCACACTGCAAGTGTATCTGAATAAAATGATTGTGGGCCTATGGCTTTATCTTGATACCCAGAAGAACTTTTTAATTGGAATTTTTTTGGGATTGTAAAATAGTGATGGATCAAATTCGAAGTTGTAAGACGAGAACACGTTCTCCAACAGAAGATTTATTTTTCAAAGAGAAGTATTAATTCCTTTCCAATAAAAAATATTGATAAAATCAAATCCTATCATTAATTGGAAGATTATGGTTGTCAGATCAATTTGATATTAAGATTTTGATCAATTTACTCTTTCCAAATTTTGACTTTTAAATTGATCTGGTTCTTAAGAGGGGGTAAGAGCCCGACAAACTCCATCGTCATATAAACCCCAAATTAAAATTGATTTTTATAACCCTTACAAAGTAGGATCAATATTTGAGAAAAAGACCAAATTCATTGTATGATCAATTCTGTTAATGGATTCAATTTTCTGATATTTTTTCTTTGATATTTAGAAGGTTACAATACAATTCTTATTGTTACCAATGGATATTTTTGAACTCTTTTTTCTGATTTAATTTCATAGAGTTTATTATAAAGAGTGGGTTTCAAATTTAAGGGAGTAGCCACGGTAAAGAAAAATATTTCACTTTTGTGCAATTCTGAAGAGGATCAGAAAATAACATTTTTTAGTCTGGTTGTACCTCATTGGTTTTTATTATTTAAAGTACTTCATTCATTAGATTTTTGAAATTTTTTTTTCAAAGTCTCAAAGAAATTTCCACAATAGAATGTTGAGTTGAATTACTTAAAATAGTGTTTTGAATGTTGAATGACTTATCTTTTTATTCTTCTCTCAACATTCTATTGTGGCATTTAATTTTTTCATTTTTTATTTTTTCATCATTTTTGAGATTTTTTTTAATCCTGACAAGATAAAGCAATTAGAAATATTTTTTTTATTAGTGGCATTTAGGATTAATGGATTTTTGTTTAAAAAAGAACAACAATATTACAATTGAGAGAATATAAAAGGAAACATAAATGGGACTTAAATAGCTAGAAGAATTCCAAAATTAGAATAATTAAGTAGAATTATTACTTGTTAGGATTGTAAAACGTTGGGTTTAGTGGAATATGAGAAGTGAATATGATTATATGTTATCAAAGTTTAAACCACAAAATAGATACACGTTTTATTCTAAGAATCTGAAATTATCTTCTCCCCAGAAAAAAAAAACTAAACCCCATTCCAAAAATTTGGACACATCTAAAATCAAAAATAGTGAAACAAAAACTCAATTTACTATATTCTCCCAAACCTAATATAAAACCAGATTTAAGTAACATAGTATTAATGGTTTTTTAAGTAATCATTTCCATCCAAATATAAGAAAACAATATAAAACAAAAAATCAAAACAAGTGTGTCCATAAAAAAATGAAACGAGCTGAAATGAAAGAGTTTGAACAAAAAAATATATTGGTAGATTTGTTAAAATTACACCAACAATGGTTGATCGATCAAATGATAAGATACCATGTACCGGTTGTATGTGGATTTATCACTTGAAGAAACTCAACTGTAACCATCTAGTAACCATCTATAAAAAAATTTTCAGATCTAACTAAACCGATTAAGTACCTGAAAAAAAGAAAATGAAAACAAAAACAAAAAAACACAAAAAATGATATAGTTTGTTGAATTAAAATTAATTTCCAAATTGATGTAAATCATGTTTTTTGTTATTCTTCTAACTGTTTAAACTGTGTCTAAATTAATCGAATTAAGTTTATTTTAATAATAAAATAATAATAATAATAAAACTATTTTATCAATATAATCTCTTTTTTTTTATTGTTGAACATTACTAAAAAAAAAATATCAAATAATTTTTTTAAAAAAATTTTTAGAGAATCTACGATGACACGCCACTAAAATAAAATGTTCTTATCTCATCTCACTCAAATTTTTATCATGTCTTATGGTGTAGCTACTCCCTTAAGGCTCAAACTGTGATAGAACTTTCAAATTTTACAAATGCAGAAATTTTAGTATTAAAATTACAGTTTTTAATATATTATTTTATAAGTCTGTGAATTTTGATAAGTACATTGAAACAGATTTTTTATAATGTTTTATTAAAAAAAAATTGTATTTTTAATTCAGTTTATTGGTTTATGTTGTATTTGTAGATTGAGTTTTTGATTTATTTGTTCCCAGATGTACATACTTGTGATTTTTATTATTTTTTTTTGAATTTTTACTTATCTCTTATTTTTATGAAATAGATTATCTCAGCCCATACATCCCAATCATATTATTACATTATTAAAATATCTCTTACTTGAAGTAGAACCTTACCCTACCAAGTTTCATTCATTTTACATACAATCATTATCCATAGTGTCCACATCAAATACATTTAATTGAAGAATCTTTATTTTTTTTTGATTTTTTTTCTTGTTTTTTAATATCAAGTTAAGATAAGATGTTTATATTTGAATCAGAGTTTTATAATTTCTAGTATTATCTACCGAATATTATTATAATAATGGAATAAGTATAAATAATAATTCATTGTGTGGTTTTTTACAATTTACTATCCCACCAGGTTTATTTGTACTCATATTTTATGAACAAGATTTTTTAGGATTTCTGATTAATTGAATTTGTAAGGTTTTTAAATTAATTTATTGAAAATTGGTTATATTTTCATTAATGTAATGTTCGAGAATTATAATAAGACAATATCGTTTATTTTTGCATATTACAGTCAGTTTCACTTTTAAGGCACAAACTTTCAACTAAATTTAAGGCACAGAAAAAATCTCAAATTAAAGCACAAAATTGAAATTCTAGTAAAATAATTTGTAAAAAAAAAAAATCCAAATTTTGTGCCTTAATTTGAGATTTTTTTGTGCCTTAAATTTCGTTGATAGTTTGTGCCTTAAAAGTGAAACCGACTGTAATAAATTTTTTAATATTGAACACCTTTTACTGTAAAATTGATTATTATCAATTTCCAAAATCTTCGTTAAAGTTTTATATTTTGTTTATTAATATAATGTTTGTTCTCAGAATATTCGTTCAATGTTAATTGTTCTTGAATATTATTACAAAAATAATGAAACAATAAATAATAGAAATTTTGGATTAAAAATATTTCACAATCATAACTATTTGTTTGTTTGATAGAGTTTAATTTTACAAAAGGTATATTGTTATTTTGATATATGTATTTTTTTTCACCAAAATTGTTTATTTTTTCCCAAAATTTTCTTATATAACGAATGTGTGTTACCATATCTGTATTTAGAGAATTTATGATATAGATAACACATTTTTATCTAGCTTTGGTTATATATGTGAATACGAAATACCCATGATAGTTATCATTGGGAGGGAAAAAAATATTCGTTTAGATTTGAGTTTTGCAGAAAACTTTTTCCATTTTTTATTTGATAAACTATTTTGAAAATTCTTTACAAAAACTGAAATAAAAGTATGAATATATTTGAAATTTTTTAGTTCGGGATATTGGTGATAAATCCAATTAATTGCTCGATTGATAATAGCATCTGTTATCATTGTATTTTCATTTAAACTCTCATAATCAACTGAGTGTATAACGGCTCTTCCAGTCATATTCTTTATAATTTCATTTCTTGGCAATTGTCGAATAAAATGTGTATAATTTAATACTAAATCCATATTTTTATCCATAATATTTAAAATATAATCATTTATATACAGTCAGTTTCACTTTTAAGGCACAAACTTTCAACGAAATTTAAGGCACAAAAAAAATCTCAAATTAAAGCACAAAATTCAAATTCTAGTAAAATAAATTGTAAAAAATAAAATTCCAAATTTTGTGCCTTAATTTGAGATTTTTTTGTACCTTAAATTTCGTTGAAAGTTTGTGCCTTAAAGTGGAACTGACTGTATATCAACTGGGGTCAAAAAGTATTGATTTATCACATTCAGAATATGACTACATCAATAATTTATATAACGGGAATTCGATAATTATGTTTTGAAAAAAAAATTGCCCAAATTAGCGCTTGTCGATAGTAAAAACTATCATTACAGTCAGTTCCACTTTAAGGCACAAACTTTCAACGAAATTTAAGGTACAAAAAAATCTCAAATTAAGGCACAAAATTTGGAATTTCATTTTTTACAATTTATTTTTACCAGAATTTGAATTTTGTTCCTTAATTTGAAATTTTTATTGTGCCTTAAATTTCGTTGAAAGTTTGTGTCTTAAAAGTCAAACTGACTGTAATAGAGATTATAAATTCTTCCCAATATCTTGTGTTATTCAATTTCTGCAAGATAATTCTGTTGTTATTTTTTATTTTTTGGGGATAATTGTATCAGGCACTTTACATTGTGTATATGACTATATTCTATCGTTTTCAAATGATAGAAAATACAACGTGTGTGATAAATAATAAACATTTTGATAAAATATTATCAATATTTTCAATTTCTTTGAAATACGTTTTATTTCAATTAAATGGATTTTCTTCCATATTTTTGGTAATTTTATTTCAATAATTTTACTTGATAAATAATTTAAAAAAAATTCTGATAACTTCACAAGTATAAAATGAAAAAAATTGAATTTATAAATATTGGATCTCTGGGCGAATTACTCATCGTTCCAAAATCAAAATAATCTGAAAAATTGATTTTTCAAGTTTAGAGCTCTTTATCTCCTCTATTTTAGAAGTTATTCTCAATTTTCGATTTTTTGTCAAAATAATTTTTTTTTTTTGAAATTTTGAATTGTTAATTTCTAAAAAAGGTATATTTTCACACAAAAATAAATTTTTTTTGGTGTTTTAAAGATCATCTTACTAGGGTAATTTTCAATCAAAAATGTGAATTTAGTGAAAAAATTTGAAAAAATGAAGGTTTAAAAAAAAAATTTTTTTTTGAAAATTTTTTTACTACTCTTTTGATTTTCCCATTTTTGATTTACTCAAATATTATATTTATAATATATTTTAAACTACAATAGTTATAAAATTTTTAATTTTGAATTTTTTTTTTTTAAATTGAAAAAAAAAAAATTTTTTTTATTTTTTTTTTGGGTTAACCCAAGTTAATTATAAAAATACATAAGTTACTCTGAATATTAGTTGATAAAATGAAATATAAAAAATAATTTGATATATACAAAAATTTTTTTTAAAAAAATTTTTAATTTTGATTTTTTTTGTGAAGTTTTTAAATTTAAACTTTATGAGGGTTAGAAGTTTCGAAAATATTTAGTATTTAAAATGGGTGTTTTTGACTTTTTTCAAAATTTAAAATTTTAAAAAATGTATATAAAAATTTTTTCAAAATATTTTTTAAACTACTAAAAATTGGTAACTTTGAAATAAAAAATTTTTTTAAACATCTCAAAAAAATGATTTTTATTTTTATTTTAACTGAAAAACAATGTTTAAAAAAAATTTTTTTTTTAATTGGAAAACTCTAGTAAATTTTCATTCTTTTCTAATTTAACGCAAAAATAATTCACATTACCAATATTTTGAATAAAAAATTATTAGACCTTATCTTATTTTATCTAAATATTCATTTTTTCAAATTTTTGATAGTGTAATCACTAGAAAAATATAAAAAAATGCTAAAAAATTCAAAAAATTTTTACTAGAGTTTCCTATTAAAATAATTTTTTTCAAAAAAAAAAATTTTTTAAATAAGTTTTTTTCAATTCAATTTTAAATTTGTTATTTTTTTTACAATGAAAAAAAAAAAAAAATTTAATCATAAAAACTTAGAGTTTTTTTTCAAAAAAAAAAAATATATTAGAAAAATTACTCAATTAAAAATTCAATTTTATTATCTTCAGAATTTTATAATTTTAAAATATCCAATAATTTCTCATTAGCTCAGCGGTAGAGCACCGAGATCTCAAAATTTGAAAAATGTGTAGCCGGGGTTAGATTCCTGATAAGATCAATTAAATTAATAGTTTTTTTTTTATTTTTTTTTCAAATTTTTATATATAATTTGATCAATTAAAGTATATATGTTTGCTACCTAAATTTACCTTTAAATCTTTTCAAAAATTTTTTTTTCAAAAATTCAAATCCTCTTAAGGTACCAAAATTCGGATAAATGCTGGTAACTAAGTAGTTTTTTTCCGTGTGGGGAGTAGAAAATTTTAAATTATTTATATATAGTAAAACCTACAATTAAAAAAAAAACTTTAAAATTCATTTTAACCTATGTGGGTCACTATATAAAATATATAAAAACAATCTCATTTTTTCATTTTTTTGGGGGCTCTTATATTTTTCGAGTTATTGCCCAAAATAGTTGTGAAAAAACATTTTTAAAAAATTTGTATATAAAAATCGATTTTGGGCAATATATCGAAAATTAGACGTCCTAGAGACTTCTAAACACCAAAAATCGAAATTTAAGAAAATTTTGAATTTGTTGAGCAATAAAAAAAATTTGATCCCAGTTTTATATTTACTCTTCACTAGTATGAAAAAATAAATTCATCCCGCCTGAGATATAGAAAATTATAATCAAAATTTCAATTTTTTTCGATGATTGCAACTATTTTTTTTTTTTTCATATGTAATCAGTATTCATTTTTTTCATAATCGTATACCCCCTCTTTTCAAAACTCTCTCGTCAAAATAAAAAAAATAAAAAAATTTTTTTTTCAATTTTTTCTTAATAAATATTGATTTATTTTGGAAAAGAGGATGTTCGCAGTAATGTTATTTCACATTAAAACTTGATTTTTGTCAATTTTTCAACAATTTAAAATACAAAAAAAAATCAATTTTTTATCATTTTATTTTTAGAATTTTTTTTATAATTTTTTAAACCATTTTTTATAATTTTGTTTTGAATTTTTCTTCAAATTTTAATTTTTTTTTGAATATTTTAGAATTTATTTATAATTAATTACAATTTTTGGGAATATTGTTTTTCGATTATTAATATTGAGATTAAAATACAGTCAGTTTCACTTTTAAGGCACAAACTTTCAACGAAATTTAAGGCACAAAAAAATCTCAAATTAAAGCACATTTTTTGGAAATTGTTTTTTTTTACAATTTATTTTACTAGAATTTGAATTTTGTGCCTTAATTTGAGATTTTTTTTTGTGCCTAAAATTTCGTAGAAAGTTTGTGTCTTAAAAGTGAAACTGACTGTAATAAAAACCCCATCCAAAAATTTTGAAACACCCAAAATCAAAAAAAGACAAAAATAAACCAATGTATTGTATTCTTACAAACGTAATATAAAATAATATTTAAGTTGCCCAGAATTAATATTTTTATAATTAAAGTAGTAAAAAAAATACCTGACATGAAAAAAATCCCAGACAAGGTTTTTTAATTGTGAATATTGAAAAAATTGACGTGTAATTTCTTTTATTTGAAATCAAACACTTTTTTTAAGAATCGAACTTTCTAAATTTTTACTCACCCCTTATTTGAATGATGATTAATTAAATTAAACTTGTTAAAAATATTATTCAATCAATCAAAAAACAAGAATAAAAAATATCATTTTCCAAACTTCTTGTAAACCTCTATAAAACCACAATTGTTTTTCAAAAAAAATTGATTTACTTATGGTATCAAACAATTACTCGGGTATTCAAGGAATACACCTAATTTAATGAATTTTGGGTAGGTTTATTAGGATAGGTTCAGAAAAAAATTGGTTATTTATGAAATATAATGGATTTTAAATAAAATAAATTATTCTCTAAATATACACCAATTTTCCATTTATTAACAATTAAAAATATTTACAGGGATTATTTTTAATGTCTGGTATTTTTTTTCCCTACTATATTGATTCTAATCCCAATAAACCAAAAAAAAAAAAACTCAAAAATAAAAATAAGTGTGTCGAAAATAATGAAATGAGCGGAACATAAAATGCATTAGTAAATTTGTTGAAATTTCACAAACAATAGTTGATCGATCAAATGTTAAGATATCATCGACCAATTGTATGTTATTTTCCAATTTAACAAACTCAACAGTAACTTTCTATCAACCATTGAAAATTTTTTTCAGATCTATCGAAAAATATTGCCTAACTTGCAAAAAAGGAAATGAAAACAAAACAAAAAAGACAAAAGATGAAAGAGTTTGTAAAATTAAAATTCTTTCCAAATTGAATATAAAGTGCAGTATTGTTATTCTTTCAAATGTTTAAACTATGTCCAATTTTTTGGAATTTAGTTCATACATACATAAATATAAATATATATAAATAAACTAAAATTCAAAATTTTCCACGCAGTTAAAACGTTCCAAACAATCACAATAATACAATTTCATTGAAATTGGTGATAATTTTGATTTTTTGTAAAAATATGGAAAATCATTTTTTCATCTTTTCGTTTTTGTTTTCATTTGATTTTTTGAATTATGTAACTTGTTTTGTTGGATCAAAATTTTTTTCAACCATCGATATTAGGTTAAAGTTGAGTTGTTACAAATAGAAGAACCCAAATAAAATTAGTTGGTAGTATCTAACCATTTGATCGATCAATGTTCCTAATAGAATTTCAACAAATTTACTAATGTATTTTTTTGTTTTGCTCTCTGCAAAATTTTTAACACACTCATGATTAATTTGTACTGATAATTATTTATTTATTGTTTTGTGAGTATTGTAATTTATAAAAAAGTGTTAACATTTCAATTAGTGAATGGTTCTAATTTGGTAAATCTTCTTGAATTGATTAAATAAGTTTTTTTTACACAAATCGAATTTTGGTGTGTTAAAAATTTTGAATTGGGGTTTATATAGATATATATCTTTTGATAATTAATAATATTATTATTATTTATATTAATAAACTAGATTCCAAATATTTGGACACAGTTTAAACCGTGGAAAGAATAACAATACTGCACTTTATATTCAATTTGGAAAGAATTTTAATTTTACAAACTCTTTCATCTTTTGTCTTTTTTGTTTTGTTTTCATTTCCTTTTTTGCAAGTTAGGTAATCTTTTTCGTTAGATCTGAAAAAAATTTTCAATGGTTGATAGAAAGTTACTTTTGAGTTTGTTAAATTGGAAAATAACATACAATTGGTAGATGGTATCTTAACATTTGATCGATCAACGATTGTTGGTGAAATTTCAACAAATTTTACCAATGCATTTTATGTTCCGCTGGTTTCATTATTTTGTACACACTTATTTTTATTTTTGAGTTTTATATTTTTTTCTTTTATTTGGATTAAAATGATTACTTATTAAAAGATTAATACTAGGTTACTTAAATGTTGTTTTTTATTAGGTTTGGAAAAATACAATAAATTGGGTTTTTTTTTTTTATTATTTTTGATTTTGGGTGTTTCCAAATTTTTGGAATGGGGTTTATATTGTAAAAAGAAATTATAGCAATGGTGGCAATAATGAAAACAAACAATGAAACTGAAAATGAAAGAAGAAAAAGAAAAAGAAAAACTTAATAAAATTTAAAAATAATGGTAATTTCATTCTCAAAACAATAAGTACTCAAGAACAGTCATCGGTAATTTTTGATCGTACTTTATCACATTTTTTATAAGAATGGTATTTATTTTCTTTAAATAAACCCCATTACCAAAAATTCTTGTTCTTGAAGGATCTCATTCGTAACCAAAAAAAAACCCAAACAAAAACAAAAAAAAAAAAAAAAAAAAAAAAAAAAACTAAAGAAATAGAAGAAAAAACAATAACAACAAGAAAAACAATAACAAAAAGGGTCAGAAAAAGGATAATAAAAAAGCATTTCAACAACAGATTTCTATAAAAAAACTTTAATTATCTACATTTTATTATATTTTTCAAAAAAAATATTTTATTTTTTTTTTTTTTTTTTTTTTATTTTTATTTAATTTTGAATTACTCAATATGTTTTACTCTAAAATGAATTATTCAGGGTCAAAAGGACAATTATTTTTTATCTGATTACGAAATAACCCCCTAATAATAAAAAAATCAAAAATTTATTATTTCTATCAGTTCACCGAATAAATTTCAAAAATTCTCAATAAATTCTGTAAAAAAACATTTTTTTTTCAACTAAAAAATTTTTCTTCAGCGGAAGAATGAATTTTTTTTCAAATTGGTTAAAAATTTGAAAAAATGATTTTTTAAGTTATAAAAACCCCAAAACATTGTACTCATCTAAAGAATCTCATAGATGGAGTTTTTAAAATGAAATAAAAAAAAAATTCAAAAAAAAAATTTTTTTTTCAATTTAAAATTTTGATAATAAAGACTTATTTTGATTAAAAAAAGTGTTTTGAATCAATCAAAAAAGTTATAAATTTGAAATTGTTTCAAAAAATTTAGGCAAAAAAAATTTTTCAAAAAAAAAAAAAAAATTATATTTTATAATTAATTTTTAAATACTGATAAATATTTTTTTAAAAATAAATGCTTGTTATTAGAGTTGAGTATTAAATGTTTTGATATACAATATAGCTTTTAAAATAAAATTAAAAAAAATAAAATAAATAAAAAATTATCTAAAAAAAATTTATAAGTGTGTTTTTTTTTTCGTTTTTTAATGTTTTTTTTTAACAAACATCCTTTTTTTTTTTTTAAAATATAAATTATTATATTACTTTGATAGTCTATTTTTTTTTTATTTCTTAGAGAACTTTTGAAAAAAAAAAATGAAAAAAATTTCAAATTTTTTTTCATGTTAGTGTTGTGTTCTTACGAATTGTAATTTGTTTAATTTTAATAATTGGTTCATTATTATTATCATGATCAATATACATGAATAGTCCAAATTCTAATTTGTCACGGTCATAAATTATTTGATCTTTTTGATAAAATATATGTCTATTAATGATGTGCCTATTATTTTGATTTTTTTTAAAAACGTTTTTTAAATTTCTTTTAAAATTATTTGTACGTATTTTATAGAGCATGGATAATTTGATATATTTTCGATATATTTCGTATTTCATAACATGTGTAAATGTCTTTTATTCTTGCATAGATAACATTTCTATTACAGTCAGTTTCACTTTTAAGGCACAAACTTTCAACGAAATTTAAGGCACAAAATTTGGAATTAAGGCACATTTTTTGGAATTTTTTTTTTTACAATTTATTTTTACTAGAATTTGAATTTTGTGCTTTAATTTGAGATTTTTTTTGTGCCTTAAATTTCGTTGAAAGTTTGTGCCTTAAAAGTGAAACTGACTGTATAGTTTTGAATAATTGGTGAAATTTTTCAAATGCTAATCCAGTCAAGAATAATTATTATATTTTGAATATTTTCGGAACATAGTGTCTAACAAAATGTCCCCATGCGAACAAAGATGAGTCAAATTTCAAAAAAAAATATCAAATGTATTTTAAACTCAAATCTAATTTACAATAATCACACTATCCAGTGTGTTTTTTGAATTGAAATCTATGAACTTTTAATATTCCAATATAATTTTATTTTGAAACAACAGTAAAAATAAATCAATTTGAATTACCAACACAATCTCAGTCCAAAAAATGATAAAAATGGTGATTCAAAACATAAATCTAGTTATAATGTTATTGATGTGTAAATCCCGTCTACTTGTTCAGATTTATTATCAATTTTTAAAAAAAAATCGTAGATGAGTTAATCGAATGTTTCAAATTGTCTTTTTGTGTCTTAACTTGCCTCGACCTTTCGTCTTAAAGTATCTTTACTTACATGTTCTTATGCCAAAAAAATCCGGTAACTCAACATATTTGAGTAAACTGGATTTCAAAAAACTCTATTATGGTAACATTCATCGAATTCTATAATAAAATAACACTCTTGTATCTTTTTGAAGGTACAATAAAAAATAAAATTCTGAGATGGTATTGAATTCATTTTAAAAGAAAAAATGGCAAGAGTTTTATAATTTTTTCCAGAACCAATCAACTCAATTGAGAATGTAAAATTAAATCATATTTTTTTAAAAAAAATAACTTTAAAAATGAACATCAAATAAATTTGATGGTAACAGGGGATCAACATTTTACCTTGTCTAAAGTTTCCAAAAAAAATATCCTCTTTTGGGTTTCCAATACAAAAATTTTGAAATCTGTCCTCAAAATCCAAAAGAGAAACGGTTTTGGAATATGTTCAAAAACCAATTGTCTATTATTTCTAAGATCCCAAGTCAGTTCAATTGATTTATAAGAACTTAACTTCTAAAGTATATTCAGGAAAGATCATTCATAGAATAATGTTAATTAAAAACAAGAAAAATATAAAAATCGAATATGTTTTTGAAGTGAAAAAAGAATGAAAAATAATTGCAACAAACAAAAATTAACAGTGTGATTTTGATTATTATTGTTATTGTTTCTTTTGTTTTAACAACCATTTTTCTCGCTATTATTATTGGTGGTGTGGTTGTCATTGAAGTTGTTGTTCTTGAGGTTTTTTTGGATCACTTGAATGGGCCTATTAGTAGAATCGTTGTTGTTGTTGTTATTGATTGTTTTTTTTACTCTTATTGTTGTTGTACTTCTCAGTATTATTATTTTGAGAATAGCAATTGCTGATGGTGTTTTGGGTATTATTATTGTTGCTGTTGCTGCTATTACGATGCTCTCGTTTTTACGATTGTTTGCTCCTATTATTGGTATTGTTGGATCAAATAAAAGATTGGAGTTGAATAATTATAATTGGTTGGAAAATGGATCGTTTGAATTAGTTGGGGTTTGTGCTTGGAAGTAGGATCGTTTGTTTTGGAAGTTGGATCTTCTGTTGTGGTTTCTCTATTGTTGGTGTTACTGGATTAAAATTTTGGGACTGCTGTAATTATTGTTGGTGTGCGTTTTATTGAAGTTGTTGTTCTTGTTGTTTCTGGATCATTTGAATGGAGCTTTTAGCATTACTGGTATTTGAATTATAAATGGGAAAAAATTTTCACTTCAGTTACCATATTTTTCTTTTATAAATTGAGTTCTCAAACAAAGTAGGTTGGTAGTTTGCGGCTCCACTTTAAAATGAAATTGAAAATGATCTTAAAATTTTTCCCCATTTAGAATTCAAATACCAGTATCATTTTTGCTGTTATTAGTAGTTTTTTTTTACTGTTATTGTTGTTGTTATCAGTATTATTATTTTGAGAATCGCTATTGCTGATGGCGTTTTTACTGTTATTGCAATTTTTGTTGTTTCTATTTTACGATGCACTCACTTTTACTCTTGTTTGCTCTTATTATTGGCATCGTTGGATCTAATAAAAGATTGTGTACTGATCCTTTAAGTTGTTTGGATGAATTTGGAAGTTTGATCATTTGTTAGTTGGATCTTCTGTTGTGGTTTCTCTATTGTTGGTGTTACTAGATTAAAATTCTGGGGCTGCTGTAATTGTTGTTAGTATTGTTATTATTGGAGTTATTGTTTAGATTTTTTTTGTAAAGAAGAAGATTCAAAAAATGAAAAATTTTAACTTTTCTTTCGAAAAAAAACCAAAAAATTCTTTTCATAAACAAAAAATGATTCAACTGGTATGTTTCAACAACAGATCAAAGACTAATTACTGACCACCAATTCTGCGATCTACCTTCAGAACTTAATCTCCAATCCATACCAAAAGTCATTATTTTTTCTTCTTATCTTGAATAAATTGTTTCAATAATCTTTAAACTGA
Organism: Anaeramoeba flamelloides; assembly: GCA_027625915.1. Taxonomy (NCBI): domain Eukaryota; family Anaeramoebidae; genus Anaeramoeba; species Anaeramoeba flamelloides. Next base: position 621,081 of record JANTQA010000038.1, read on the forward strand.
ATTTCCAAAAAGTTTATCCTTTAATATTAACAAAACCAAACAAAAACAAGTCTTGAAAGTAAATTCAAAAACTTGTTCAATTAAAAAAAAAATTGTTTGATCCTTCAAATAAACAAAGAAAATTTGGGGATTACAATAAAAAGAGATCTCAGAACTCAGAGTTCTTTGACTCTTGAAAAATGATTTTGATAAATTCAAGTCTTCAATGAGTAATTTTAGAAAAACACTCTTCTGAATTTCGAATCGTATCCTTGGGTGTAAGTTGAATTTCGGGTTTTAAGGATAATAAGGATTATTTTATACTCATTTTTTTAACCGAAACACAGAAACATTTTTAAAAAAATAGATTTCAAGAAACTTTGATTAACGAATCGAAAAGCTTCCTTGCAACATAAATTTAAAAACAACAAAACAAAAACTTTCTAATCTGATTGAACATTGATTTAGAGGACAAATCTAAAAAAAAATTCTTAAGAAATCGAAAATCATTTTTTTCAAAATATTTCCTTCTTGCGATCCCTGAGAAAATTAAAAACCAAATTCCAATGAATTTACAAAAATTGTAATTCAATCACCCCTTTTTTAAAAAGTCTTAAGGTTTCCTCATTTAACGAATCTTGTGAAACAAACAATCTTATTCAATCTTGATTTACCCAAAATAAAATAGTGTTAATAAAGTAAAAATGTATAATGAAGTTGAAACACTTGTGGCCAATGCCACAACGAATGAACACTGGAACCCAAGTTCAACCGAATTAACAAAAATTGAAAGAGAAGCTAATAATCAGTAAAAGCTTGAAATTTCCAATTTTTTTATTGCAGCCTTTTTCTTATAATTTTAATTTTTCATAAATTTCAATCTTAATCTTTATTATTTTATTCTTATTAAAAGCATCAAATGTAAAGACATTATGAAAATAGTCTGGGGAAAACTCGATAGCAACCCAAAAAATTATTGGGGTATTGCCAAAGTAATTGTTTCAATTTTGTCTCTTGTTGAGATCCGCTTGACATTGAAAATAAAATAAAAAAAAAAATTAAAAAGAAGAAATTATTTCCTTGTTCCAAACAAAACTCTTTTTTGCTTCTAAAAATTCGTTACCTTTCCTTTTTCTCTTAATATAAAATCGATCGAAATAGACTTTATTAGTTTTAGAACATTTAATTAAATCAGGCAATAGAACTGTTTTAAGTGAAGCAAAATATCAGTTAACAAAAATAAAACAATTAACAAGATTCCATTATATTGACCAAGGCCAAAACCAATCAGCTATGGGTAATATATTTTTTTTTTTGTTTATCTTTTTATTTTTTCCAATTTAAAACAATATAACCATTATTTTTTCAATTTTCATTCAATCCAATCAATTGTCTTCATAATAAAGAGAACCATAATAAAGAGGACCATTATAAAAAAGTGTGATCAAAAAGTTTTCAAAAGTGTCTCGAGGAACAATTGAAAAACCATCTGTTAACCAAATTTTAGGGTTCTACTGATAAATTCAAAAATACTGTTATTTTCCAATTAATAAATGAAAATTTTTATTTCAATTTCCAAAATGTATATTAATTATCACTGTTACAACCAAATTAGCATCGTAAAAAATATGTCCTAGAGTTCATGAAGGAAGTTTCATTTAAGGACTATTCGAATTTTATGCTCTGCAAGGGTTGGAATACCATACAGTAAATGGGAAAAATGGTTAAAAATTGCAATATTTTGACTTTCAGGAAAACTTTAAACTTTGTAACCATTTTTCCCATTTACTGTATGGTATTCCAACCCACAGAGCATAAAATTCGAATAGTCCTTAAACGTCTAAAAATATCATTTCTCAAAGATTAGAAAAATATTGAAAGGATTTTCAACTAATTATTCATATAACTGTTGAGAGAAAAATGTTTGACACAGAAAAATGGTTGGACACCATTTTTAATTGGGAACATTAGTAAATTGAAAATCAAATCCTATGGATAACTAGGCGACTTTAATATAAATCCAGGTTTAAAGGTGTTACAAGTTCATTAATCTGTGGTGTGTATAGAACACCCATTTGAATGGTTGATAACTAAAGTAGATCATGCTATTTTAACAAAAATCTCTAGTTTTAGTAAAGTTTACTATTAATTCTGAAAATGGTAATTTTTAAACTTGCTTTAGATTATAAGAGATAAGGTTTTGAAAAAGTAGAATGACATTAATCGTAATTCTAATAAGTAGATTATTGTTATTTTCTTTAGTTATTTCACAAACAAAAGAAATTAAAAATCATTTTCAGTAATGTTCCCAATTAAAATTGCTGCCCAACTAAACTAAAATTCAAAATTTTCCACACAGCTAAAACGTTACAAACAATCACAATAATACAATTTCATTGAAATTGGAGATAATTTTGATTTTTTTAAAATATGAAAATCATAATTTCATCTTTTTAGTTTTTTTTTTTCATTTCATTGTTTGAATTATGTAACTTGTTTCGTTCGATCAAAATTTTTTTCAACAATTGATATTAGGTTAAAGTCAAGTTTTTCCAATTAGAAGAACTCAAATAAAATTAGTTGGTATCCAAGAATTTGATCGATCAATAATTCCTAATAGAATTTTTACAAATTTACTAATATCAATTTTTTTGTTTTGCTCTCTCTAAAATTTTTAACACACCCATGATTTATTTGTATTGATAATTATTTGTTTATTGTCTTGCGAATATTGTAATTTATAAAAAAGTGTTAAAATTTCAATTAGTGAATGGTTCTAATTTGGTATTTCTTCTTGAATTGATTAAATAAGTTTTTTTTTTTCATAAATCGAATTTTGGTGTGTTAAAAATTTGGAATTGGGGTTTATTTTTCTCTGTCCAACATTTTTCTCTCAACAGTAAAAATATTTTGGGGAATTTGAACCAAAAATTTACTTTTTTTAATTGGAAAATCATAGTAAGGTATTTCCAAAAAAGTGGGGCATTTTTTTTTACATTTTATAAAAAATAATCTTTTTTAGTGATGGTAATCATTAATCAACTATATCAAATTAAGTTTAATATTTATACCGATTGAATCAACCACTTATGTATTTAATTCAAAGCATGTTAGTTGAAATATTCCCAAAAAATGAAAAAAAAAATAGCACTTGTTTTGGTTAAAGCAATGTACGACCAATTTCAATAAAAAACTGGAGATATGGAAAGGGAACAAATGATTTTTTAAACACGAAAACACAGTTATATGTTTTTAATTATATTGTAAATTTTGTTGGGATTATACATGTTATAAAAATATTTTTTTCGATCAAAAAGAAAATAATAAACACCAATTTTCACCATAAAAAAATATCCGATAAAATCGAGATCATAAATTTAAAAAATTTTATTTCTGTAATAACAATACAAACAAACAAATTGAATTATTATCAAATATTTATAAATGGTGGTTAATGATTTTATATATTTAAATCCTTTTTTGAAGAATGGGTTACATAAATATATTTTAAAATAAATTTGCCCCACAATCTTGGAAATAGCTTATGTTCAAAATTTTTACTTCAGTTTCCTTTTTTGAAATCCTAAAAACTCTACATTCAAAACGGCCCATTTCAAAAAAGATTTCAAAAATCAACAAATTTTTCAAACTTTATTAACATTTTTACAAATAAAATGCTTTCTTCAAATCTTGTGTACAAATTTTTTAAAAAGGAAAATCAAAAAATAAAGGAAAAAAGAAAAAAAATTTTTAAACACTAGCACTAAAAAATAAAATTGAAAAAAAAAAGTTTGATAAAACTACTCCGTCCATTAACCTTCCATCTTGAATGATCAAGTTTATTCACAATATCATCAACATTTCAGCACTTAACGACCTGGAAGCTGTTGTATTTATTGTTGTTAATAGTGCTACGATTTTTAAAAGTCTCTATTATTGAAAAAAAGGTCTATTTGGGGGTAAAAATTTTTAAATAAACGCGACAATGAATTTTCCAAAAATTCAACTTTAGGATATTTTTTTGAAGAGATAATAACGAATGGTTTTGGAAACACTTCACTCTTCTAAAAAAACACAAATACAGAAAACAAAATTACTGATGATAAATATTGAAAGTGTTTGTAGAGTGCTATCAAGTGCCTATGTTTTCCAGAATTTAAAAGAATAGAGAAAAATCAAAGATTTTACTAAATTCTTTTGAACCCCGGAAAACCTAACGAAAGTGCCCGCCAAGTGTCGTGGAGTGCCTAGCTTTTCCAGAATTCAAAAGAATCAATAATTCAATAATAGTATAAATAATCAATTCCCTATTTGAAATATATTCATCAGATTTAAAATACTTTTGAAATATAATAAAATAACCTCTTAGCGAGAAGAAAAATAAATTTCAAATTTTTTACTATTAAAATTAAAAAAAAATATTAATAGAACCTGTAAAAGTAGATTTTTCGACTTAAATTGTAAAATATCTTTAAAAAAAAAATATTTTTAATCAAAGATCTTTTCTTAACCAATAGCGTTTATTATAATTAAAGTTATCTAAAAGTGAAAAATTAGAAAATATTTAATTTTTATTTAAAAAAAAAACAATCATGATCTTGTACACTAACATTAAAAAATTAAATGAAAAAAAAAAAAGTTAAACAAAACTACTCCATCCCTTAACCTTTCATCTTGAATAATAAAGTTTATTCACAATATAATCAAAATTCCAGAACTTCAAATTCATGAGACTATTGTATTTATTGTTTTTCAGTATAACCACCCTTTTCAAAGGTTTCTAGTCTTGAAAAAAAGGTGTTTTTTCGGGTTTAAACGATTCCAAATAAACCGAAGGACGAATTTTAGTTTAATTCAACTTGGAGATATTTACTTTGAAGATAACAACGAATGGATTTTAAAATGATGTACTCATCTAATAAAACTGAAATAGTGGAAAAAAATTCCTTATGATAATTATTGCCGTGTCAGTAGAGTGCATAGATTTTTTTTAATTTTAGAAATAAAAAGAAAATTTCAAAAATTTTCGTTTTCTGAAAAACCTAACGAAAGTACCGTCAAGCTCCGTAGAGTGCTGTTAGAGTGCCTATGTTTTTTTTAATTTTAGAAATAAATTTTCGATCTATTTAATTTTCAAAAAATATCTTTGAATTAAAAAAAAACCGCTGTTAGGTTTTCCAGAATTCAAAAGAATTGAGTAAAATCTTTGATTTTTCTCTATTCTTTTTAATTAAAAAAAAAAAAAAAAAAAAAAAAAAACCTAACAGAAGCGTTCTTCAAGTGTCGTAGAGTGCCTAGCTTTTCCAGAATTCAAAAGAATTGAGCAAAATCTTTGATTGAACTGTGCTCTTTTAAATTCTGGAAAAGCTAACAGCGGTTTTCTTGAGGTTTTCTATTTTATCTGTGAAGTGTTCTAGGTTTTTTTTTACTTTAGAAATAAACCGAAAATTTATTAAAATTCTCGGTTTATTTCTAAAGTAAAAAAAACCTAACGAAAATCCATTGTTTTTCAAATAAACAAAAGATTAAAAAAAACCTTAAGAAAGCCTAGGCACTTGACGACACTTGACGACACGGCTACTTATTTATAGTATTATTGGTTTGTAAATTCTTGTTGTTTAGTAAAATTTCAATTAATGTTTCTATAAATTTTATTCAACCAAATAATTATAATTAATGAGCTGGAAAAAAAAAAAAAAAAAAAAAGTAAAATGTTGCTTTTATATTTATCATTCTAGGTGTTTTAAAAAAGTGAGATGCTTTTATAATCATTTATTTAGAATTTGGTTGTTTTAATTTTCATAAATTAGTAATTAAATTTTTAATTTTTTTTCAAACATTAAACAAAATTCTCTAAACAACAATAAATAATTAAAATATAAACCAATGTAATCTTATAGTTACTGTGAAAGCAAAAAGATTGGCAAAATTAATTTCCAATTCAAAATTTTTAAGAAGCGAAATTCAAAAATCAAAAAAAAATCAATCAAAGTTTAAAGGATTTTCATCAGAAGACGTTAAATTTGGATATGTTTCTAGATCACGAACAAAAAATGTACGAACTAAAAAAAAAAGAACAAAAAAACCAAAAAAAGTAATTTCTTCGTCTGAATCAGAATCGGAATCAGAATCTGGATCAGAATCAGAAAGCGTTTCTAATTCAGGCTCAGAATCGGAAGAAAGTAGTTCTGAAGAAGAATACCAAAAAAAAAAAACCAAAAAAAAGAAAAACCAAAAAACAAGAACAAATACTAAGACACAGACACAAACGCAAACACAAACACAAACACAGACACAAAATCAAAATAATATTTTCTTTGAAACACAACAACAAGAACAACAAACACAAAATAACCAACCTTTTATTTCTTTTAATAATCAACCAATTTACAATAATAATAATAATTACAATAATAATAATAATAATAATAATAATAATAATAATACTGGATATGGCGAATTTACTTCTGTACAACAACCAAATCAATTCTTTGAGCAAAATAACACACAAAATTATACCCAAAATTATACCCAATTTGTTCAATCAGAAGAGCAAAATCAGGAAACAATAAAATTTGATCCGTTTACGAACCCAAACCAACAAAATTCTAATAACAATTATAACCAAAACACACATCCACTATTTGAAAATCAGAACCAGATTGACAATCAGGAAAACGAACAATTTGAACCCTTTGAACCATTTAATAATAATAATAACTTTAATGGCCAAAACCAAGAAGAGCAAGAAGAACAAAAAAATGAGATTTCATTATTAGTACCAGAAAATCAAAAGAACAACAATAACAATAATAATGTACTTTTGCAACCAAGCAAGAAAATTTCCGAAAAGATTCAAAAGGAAAATGAGAAAAAAAAACAAGAAGAAGAATTACAAGAAAAAATCAAAAAAATGTATGGATTCGATTCTGGCCTTGTGGATTTAAATTTTGGGCTTAAGCGCAATAATAATAGAAAAGGGAAAGTAAAAGGATTTATAGGAAATGAAATTGATTTGATGAAAATCGAACATAAAAAAAATACCAACTCAAACCTGAATAACCTTTCCCAAAAACAACAATATGAAATGAGACAAGGAATACTGCAACCAATTTCAAAAAAAAATAATAATCAAAACATTAATAAATATAATTATAATATGGGACAAGGAAGAGGAAGAGGAAGAGGAAGAGGTATGGGAAGGGGAATGGGAAGAGGAAGAGGAATGGGAAGAGGAATGGGTAGAGGAATGGGCAGAGGAATGGGTGGAGGAATGGGAATGGGTGGAAGAAGAGGAAGAGGAAGAGGAAGAGGAAGAGGAAGAGGTGGAGGAAACGGAGGAGGATGGAATAATACATATGGAAATCAAAATTATGGTAATCAAACAGGATCGAATTGGAATTGGAATTAAGAATTTTAAACAATCACTTTTGAATTGAGTGACTAATTTTGTTTTTTTTATTCTTTATTATTTTTAAAATCTTTATTAAAATTTCTTTTTATTTTTTCGAATAAAAGTCGATTTAACAACTTTTTTCTGGAAAATAAATTTTTAAAATAAAGATTTTAATATTTTTTATTAATAAAATAAAAATAACAACAATATCTTTCAAAAAAAAATCTTTTATTAGATTCAAATTTTTTTGATATTATTTTTATAATTCGCTAATGTAAAAGATTTTTTTTTAACTGTAACAATATCTATTAAAAAAAACACAATAAGTTTCAATTATAACATGTACTCAATAATTCAATTGATAATTTTGATCTTTTTTATATTTTTTTTTTTATAGCTTACAATTTTTTTGGTTCAAATTAATGAAAATTAAATATTTTAAACTATTTTGGGGCTTGGTGTTCAAAGAAAAGTTCCATCCCAACAACTAAAAAGAATTTAGAAAATCGCATTAAGACAAATAATATTGAGCTAACTTGATGTTTAATTTGAAATAATTAATTTAAAATCTGTTACTTTTCTATTTTATAAATTGTTTTTTTCGATACCAAAGTTGAGTAAATAAATCATTAAATATTTAAAATTTTGCTTTTTTTCCATTTTACAAACTGTTTTTTTTTTTCACTATTAAAAGCTACAATTGAACTCCATAAACATACCTCTTTAAGGGATTATAGTTTACCAATGTGAAAAGCCTCTAATTAAAGTGTATTATTATTAGGTGTAATGACATTATGGTATAATTGTTCAAATGTATTTAAAAATCTAATTAGTAAACTAGTATGAAAAGTTCATCCATATCAATTATTTATGATCCTTGTATCAGTAAAAAAACCAAGAATTTGAGAAAAAAACTACCTTTAATAGTAAATTTAAAGGTTTAATTATCAATATCCAGACTACAAATTTGTAAAATAACTTTCTAAAATTTGTAAGGAAATGTATATTTTTTTTCTAAATAATTCAATTTTTTCAAAATAAAATTAAATCATTAATAATAGATTTTTTTTGACCAATTATTTCTTAAATATAGAAAAATATTGTTGTTGCAATTAATATACAATATAAAAAGGAAACAAAACTAATCAGTTTTTGGGTTTCAATGTTGATTCTTATTAAGTAAATTTTTGAAATTAAAAAATTAAAAAAATAGTTACTTTTGGAAGTTCTAAAGATGAATTTTTATTTACCATAATACTATTTTTTTGATTTCGGATTTTATATTCGGAAAAGGAATTAAAAAAAAATTTTTCAAAATGAAATTTTTTAATTGTGATCCTTAGTAAAAAATGTCATAAGGATTTATTGTGTAATAATATGTAAAAAAGATTTCACAGAAGCTATTTTAGACATGGTGCACTAATATCATTTACACCCAATTAGAACATACTTTGATTAAAGAGAAATCTAGGGTGAATCTAATCCCTTAAGTTTCTAATATCAGAAAGATTCAACCCTTGCCCCGAATAAAAAAAAATGATTTTAATTAATAAACTAAAACCAGTTGGGGATTTAATTACTAAGAGAGTTTGTGTATCGTCTACTGTTAATTGCAAAATAAAAAGATCAAAATCTTTCGTTCAGCTTCCAAAAAAATCAACAGTCCAATGATTAAGAATAAACCAACAAAGTTCCCCAATTCTAATAGACTAAAATAAAGAATTTTAAAGCTTTTTTAAAAAATTGAAAAATTTGAAAAGTTCCATGATTTATAAAATCCTTTTTGGAAAACTGATTGAAAATTAGGTTCCCTTTTATTCCTCGGTAAATATCCTTTTTAAAAAGAAGTATATATTTTTCAATTATCTTTTTAGAATTGCAGATTTAGTTCTTTATTTAAATTCTCAAACTTTTTGGTTTTTGGGAAAGTTGAATGAAAATTTTGTTCTCTTTATCTGACAGCAAATATCCTTTTCAAAAAGAAGCTTATATTTTTAATTTCGATCTTTTAGAATTTGATTTGTTTAATGGTTTATAAAATCTAGAGTAGGAAAACTGAACGAAAATTCCGTTCTATTTAATTTGAAGAATACTTCAAATAAGTAACACCTATTTCAGGGACAAACCAAAATCATAACCATTTTTTCTATTCGTTACTTTTTGTTCCAAAAAAAAAAAAAAATTAAAACTATCATTCATGTCTTCTGGCGAAGAATCATTCATTGACACAAGCATATCCGATCCCGAAGTTGCAGAAAAATTTAAATTAGCTGGCGAGATTGCAGATCAGGTTCTTAATAAAGTGGTTTCGCAATGTAAACCTGGTAAAGGTATCGCACTTCTTTGTACAAGATCTGACAACCTCATTCTCAAAAAATTATCGCTTTGTAAATTTAAAGAATGTAAAAACGGAATTGCCTTTCCTACATCTATTTCTTTTGGTGAAATGACTGGAGATTATTCACCACTTGAAAAGAATGACCAAAGGAAAATTCAAAACGGAGATCTTCTTAAAATGTTTGAAATTTTTGAAACACTTTTCTGAAACAAAAAGTTGTTTTGTTTTGTTTTTTTTTTTTTTTTTTTTTTTTTACTTTTCAATTTTTTTTTTATCTTTTCTTTTAGATCAATTTTTTTTGGTGTTCAGGTGTTTGTTTTTTTTTTTTTGAAAGTCCAATTTCCTTTCCTTAATCTTTTTTTGATTAAAAAAAAATCACAATAATTCTTTCTTTTGAAATATACGTAATCAATCATTTTTTGATTTGGTATTTTTTTAAAGGAAAAGTTTTTTCTTTTTCAAACCAACAGTTTTTGGGTGTGTGTTTGTTTCAAAATGGGACACCTTCCACTGAATTTAACATTTTTTATTTCTTTTTTCCTCTTTTTAAATTGAATTGAAAACAACAAAAAACTTTTCACTTGTTTTTTTAGTTCTCTATTCATTTTCTTAAAAATAGATCTTCTTTTTGCTGCAATAAATTATAAAATTTATTGTTGGTTGTATGCTCTGAAGAACAACAATTTCTTTTTGTTTTTTTTTTTTCATCCTTTTCGAATAAATAAACATTCTTGCAAAAAGAAATCACAATAACTTTGAATCAATTAACAAGGTTGAACATTAATTTTCGAAAAAAATTGTTTCAGGTTTGTAGAATTCTTCTTTAAAATTTTGAAAAGTTTGTCTTATCCCCAAAAAAAACTTGTTAAGTGATCAGTCTTGCACTACAACAAGGCAAAATATTGAAATATGTTATTGGTGGTATTCTTCCCTGCTATTTTTGGATATGCGAAGTGAAAACAAATTCTGATCGACAAAGAAAGCCATAAAAGAAAATTTTTTTTTCGAAAAGTGAGACCAAATTTTTTTATTCCATTTATTTTTATGAAAAAGAAAACCTAAAAATTCATTTTATTTCAAACATTATAAAAAGCTTTTTTCAAAGTTTATTGCTATTTTCATCACTACTACATCATGAATAGTCTTGATTGTACTAAATATTAATAAAAAGAATTTTATTTTCTTTTTTGGGATAATTCTTTTGGTTACTGATAAATTCAAATATATTTAATTAAATTTTGAGTTTAATTTCCCATTTTGTAATCTCATCTCATATCTCAACTTTTAAAACAACTCAAGAGAAAGAACTTCTTGAAAGTCAAAACCAATTTTACAAAGTTTTTTTAATCATTTAAAAGAATAAAATGCTTTCTTCCCGGCTTATATAAAAAAATTTGTAAAATGGAAAATGAAGTGAAAATTTTCAGATATTTATTTGAATTTATCAGTAAATAAAAAAATCTTTTGATTCGACCTATTATATAATTATAGTATCATTTTAAAAAGAATTGTTTTTCTCGACCTTTTAAACCCCAAAATGAAACATTTAAACAAAGAATATATTGAAGTATTATTGTTGATTGAGTGCTTTATTTAAAAGTAATGGATCAAAGAAATCCCTTAAAAATTCAAAAAAGAAAATTTTCAACCTAACCTAATAAGGACATCCTAATTTCATGGCTATTGAAGACATTTTTTTATTCCTAACAACATATTTGCTGACTTCAAAGAATGCCGAGTCAATAGTTCTTGTTAAAATTTAAAATTCTGTTTTTTTTTTCGATAATATAAAAATTTTGCAAAAACCACCCCCGATCCAAATTCGAAATTTGTCTTTAAAAGGTTCGAAAAATCAAAATGCTCTGGGGGTTCACTCACTATAAATTTCATTTTAAAATATTCTATAGCTTAGTGAAGAATATACACTTATTTCAAACCTGGTTCGCACGATTTAATTTACTTGGATTATAAATTTTACTTAAACTTTCTTTAAACTGAAAAATCTGTTAATACTAAATCTCGGTTTTAACCCCAAAATACAAGATTACAATAAATACAGCCTTCTTAAATAACTTTTCGCTTTTTTTAAAATTGTTTAAAATTGTTTGAAATTATTTAAAAAAAATTCCTTTTTGTAAGCGAATTTTCAATATTAAGTACAACACAAGTAAATTTGTGATCAAAACAGCAATTGATCATTTCAATTGAAAGGAGTTTAAAGAAAGTTTATTTAAAATTAAAAATCCGAGTAAAGTTAAATCATGCGCACTCGGCTTGAAATGGCTGTAACTAGAATATAGAGTGCAAAGTCTCTATCACAGTACCAGATAAATAAAATCGATTTTAAATTGACCCTTGTTTTGTTCGAAATTTTCCAAAATTTTTTGGATCAATCAATGCTTTTTTGTGAATTTTTTCATATAAAATCCTCAAAAACCCTCAAATTTCAATCTTTTTTTTTTTTATCAATTTATTTTTGATAGTGGGAATTGCTTTTCTCTGTATATCGTTATGTGTTTCCAAAGAATTTTGTAGTTTTTGAAATTATATTCAAGATGTGTATTTTTTTTCTTGCCAAATTCCAGAGAAAACTTTTGTGGAACTCTAGATCGAAACATGTGTTTGTCTTCATTTAGAAAAGTGAAATGAAAAGACTAAACAACAAAAAACTCATTGTTAACAATTTTAATTTTCTTCTGAAATTGAGATATTTTGAATAAGACGTTCCATTGAAAGCAGGATCAAAATTTTTTAACATTTTATTTTTTGCAAAATTCTTTGTTTGTTAAGGGATTTCTTTGATCAACATCAACTCTAATCCGAAGTTTATTATTTCTCTTTTTTACAAACAATCGTAAGTTGGTTGATTTTTTTAAAAAAAATGATTTTTTCATTTTTGTACCTGGATTAGAAAAACATAAACTGTTTAGTATTTTTTTTTTTTTTTAAAAAAATTAAATATTTTTGTAGAGAAAATTTATCAATTTTCTAATCAAATCAAAAATTAAAAAAAAAAAAAAACTAATCTAAGTTTTCTATCGATTATGGTCTATTGAATTAAATCAAAGATTTTATTAAATAAATTTAAATTAAGGAAAACCAAGCGGCACTTTTCTCAAGGTTTTCTATTTTATTCAGGAAACATATTGATTTTCGTTAGGTTTTTTTTACTTTTTGTAATAAACCGAAAATTTATTAAAATTTTCTGTTTATTTCAAAAAGTAAAAAAAACCTAGAACACTTCACAAATAAGAAAAAAATCCAAGAAAATCAAACAGCTATAGGTAAAATGGATTTTACTTTTACTTCATCAGATGTTGAAGAAATTGATTTGTTTAAAAATCTCTGATTCATAAAAAAAAATGTAAAAAATAATTTTTGGGAAAGAATTTAATCTTTCTTTTGGAAACAAAGAAACAGACTTAAAGGAGTATTTTGAGTATAAAAGGAAAAAATTTGGATTTTGAAAATCATATATTTGAAAGTTTTTTTTTTTTCAAAGCATGAAAAAACAGCAAACTATTTTACGAAACAAATTGTCCAAAAATCCAGAGAATTAAAAGAGGGATTAAAAAAGGGGAAAAATTCATCATTGCTAGATTTATTAATGAAGAAATTTTCAAACACAATAAAACAAAAGTTGAAATTTTTATGAAAAGAAAAGAAAAGAAAAGAAATTTTAGTTTGTTAAAAGAAAAATTAAAGAAGTTTTTGTTTCGTAAAAAGAGAAATTAAAGAACAATTTTTTTTACGATAACTGAGTAGAATGACTCGAATTTATTTAGCAACTATAGGTCTTGTATAAAAAACTTTTTTTACAAAAAAATTGCGTATTAAAAAAAAAAATCAAAGAACAAAAGTGTGTAAAAATAATAATTTTTGTTGTATGGTTCAAGATCTAATTTACTTGGAATTCCAAGTGTTTATATTCCATTTCAAGTAACTTTTGTTTTGTCATTGAGATCTTTCAATTAATTTTTTTTCAATATTTGTTTTTATTTTTTTCCTAATTTCTTTGGAAAAAAATTGAAAAACAACTTCCAAAACAGTTTAAATAAAAAAAAATGAAAAACTCCGGACTTTTTGTTTTTATACCAAATAGGTTTTTTAAATCAGGTTATTAATAATTTTAAAAGAGTTGACTAAATTTTGAAAAATAATTTAATATTAAGATTAAAAAAATTACTCGAGTTACTCGGGGTTTTCGTCAACTGCAACTTAAACGCTCACTCAGCAAAATCGAATTCTGATTATTTTTCTTGTTACTTTTTTAAAAATAAAAAAAAAAATTGACTAATAACTTTATTGTACCAACCCAAAATTGTTTAAAGTGTATTAACATTGTGTTATGCAATGATCCAAATATCTTCAAACATGAATATGCTTTATTGATTTTCTCATAAATGATCTTTGAACTATTTTTCGATTTTTAAAAAAAAAAGTATTGTACAAATTTATTGGATTACTAAAATAATATGTTTTTAAAACAACAATAAAAACCGATCGTATATAATTTATAGAGATTTAGGTGTCCACATTGATGGCTATCCTGCCATAGTATGTTATCCAATTGTTGTTGGCAATTCTGAAACGAATCCAATAACTGGCGAAGTTGCAGATTTATTTGAAGGCGGGGAAAAAATCATGGAGCAATGTATTGAAAATTTCCGACCAGGAAAAACTAATTTTGATATTACAGAGCTTGTTGAAAAAATTGCCAAGGAATATGGAATAAATCCTGTTAGTCAGGTTTATTCACATTCCATGCAAAGGAATACGGACGAAGGTGAACGAAAAATTTCAATGTGTGGCGATGGGGAATTAGATCTTGAAAACGTTATTATCCAAGAAAATGAAACTTTTACCCTTGACGTATTGATGACAACCGGCTCCCCCAAAAAATTTGATGATGATGTTCGTACTACCATTTTTAAACGAGACCCCGAGGCAAATTACCAACTCCAGAGTAGAGTTGGCAGACAAGTTTTTTCATATATTAGAAAAAATAAAATTACTTTTCCCTTTCACATTAAATCATTATCTTCTTTTAAAAACGCATCATTTGCTTGCAACGAGTGCACAAAGGCCGGATTATTTATACCATATGAAGTTGAAAAGGAACTGAACCAAAAGCCAATCATCAATTTTAAGGCAACCATTTGTGTATTAAATGACTCCACAATCAAAATTTCTGGAATTTCAACACCGAAATTATTTATCAAATCAAATCGAAATTCCGAGAATAATGTTGAAACTGAAAAAAATGAAAATGAAAAAGAAAAGGTTAACGAAAAAGAAGAAAATACCAGCGAAAATAAAGTAGAGAAAAAAGAAGAAGAAAAGAAAGAAACCGAAGAGAAAAATAATAAAGATAAAGGACGAGGAAAAGGAAGAGGAAGAGGCAGAGGACGAGGAAAGGGTAAAGGAAAGGGTAAAGGAAAAGGCAGAGGCAGAGGAAAACGAAAAGGAAAGGGGAAAAAGAAAAAGGGCAAGAAAAAAAAATATTAATGATTAATTGATAATATGAAGTCTGGATATGGTTCTACAATAATTTTAAAAAAAACTCAATTTTTTTACTAAATTTTTTAATTTTAACTTTTATTTTTAACTAGAAAGGGTTTTTATAAACTTAATATATTTCAAAAATTTTTAATTATAATTAATATTAATTTTATTTTTCGTCTTTTCCACTATTTCCAAAGTCTTGAAAGTTTACACTTAAATGTAAACCCAATTTATTTTAATCAAAAGAAACCAAATAATTATCAGATATTATTTTATTTGAAAACAATAAATTTAGTTTAAAAAGAAATAATAATAATTCATCTTATAATTATAATAATTATATTTCTCTCTAGAATCAATTTATGAAAAAACAGGATACTTTTTATTTTATAATCTCTTGATTAGACTTAATTCTAATATACTATTTAAATATCCAAAATTGTTATTTATAGTAATATAGATTCTACATAATAATTCAATTTGTTTTTTTTCCTGCGACAAACTACTTAAAAAAAAGATCTAATAGTTTCTAGTTTCAATTTTATCATAATATTTTTGGGGTATGAAAATTGGTGGTTATTTTTTTCTTTTTGACCATCTAAAGATTTTTTCCTAAGAAGCTTAATCTTAATAGAATTTACACAGAAAAGGCAAAATTTATAACTTTATTTTATTGTTTAAAAAATTGTTTGGATCCTGATCATATTCTTATCAATTTCTGATGAATTTTGTACTTATTCATTTTATAGAAAAAATAATGTAATTTTTTTTTTTTATTATAGAAAAATGGCGATTCAATAAAATTGCTTCATTCACGCTTGAAATATTTGAGGAAGTAGAAGTAACCATGACAACAACTGAAATTGAAATATGGGATAGTTTATTAAAGATCTATTGGATCTCTTAAGTTCTTGATTCTCCAATTTTTTTTAAAACAAAAGGATTAAAACTTTAATTTAACTAAAATTTTCTGAAAAAAGAATATTAAAAAAAAAAAAATTATATTTTGAGAAATTAATTTAATTTTTTTATCGAGACTATTGTTTCAAGATCTAAGACTAAAATCCACTTATATTTTTGAATATTATTTATACAAAATTTTGTAATTATTTTTTTCTCAACCGATATTCACCAAAATATTCCCCAAAATTAAATATTCTAGAGA
Source organism: Anaeramoeba flamelloides (assembly GCA_027625915.1). Classification (NCBI taxonomy): domain Eukaryota; family Anaeramoebidae; genus Anaeramoeba; species Anaeramoeba flamelloides. The sequence continues at coordinate 637,464 of JANTQA010000038.1, forward strand.
TCTTAAAAATGAAATAATACTTCTTATTGTTTTTCAAAATTTTCCCTAAGAAAAGATAATTTCAGGTTTCATTGATATTACTTATATAAATTTATCTTTAATAGTGCCATATCTTTCAAAAAACAATTAATTTCATTTGGTAATATATTTTTAATATTTTTAAACAATTTTTTTTTGTAAATTAATTTAGTTATTTGTTTTTTATTAACTTTCTTGAAATGTTTACCTAACATATTTATTATTAATAATATAATAAAACACCTTTTGTTTTTATCTTTCAAACGTATTACATAAAATTTTCAAGCTTATTCTTTTCATTTTTACCAAATCAAAATATCTCATTTTTCCTAGAACTTTTCACTATTTTCAGATTTATAAAAAAATTTTTTTTATAAATATTTACTCAACTTCAACTCATCAAGATAACAAAATATAGCTGAATTCTCAAATCAAAAAATAATTTTTTCACTTACTTTTCCATTTTTTAAAAATCCAATATATTGTGAAATTTTAAATAATCCTTTAGGTTCATAATAATTGTTATTTTATATATCTACAAGATTAATGTATTTTTATTTCAATTCCTGATTAGTTTTCGTACAAGGCGTAATTATTAGAAATTATAAGATTCTATTATATAAGATCTAAATTTTAAATCATGATATTGATATTCAAACAATTATTAAAAATTAAACCCCATTAAAAACTTTAGAACTTTTCAAGTAATTTTAACAATTTTAGAATTTAAATAATTTTAATTTGATAATACAAAGATTTTCAAAAAAAACTATTAATTTTGAAAAATTAATTAAGAGTAAGAAATTAAACCAGTGATAAGATTAAAAAATATTTTTCTTTCGGATTTATATCTAATCGGTCGGCGAATTGGACATTTACAGGTATCTTATATTATCATATTGTATTACTTTTTGAATCCCAACTTATTATTATATTATATAAGAACAAAATAAATACTCTAGGATAATACAAATCATGAAAAACATTCTATATTTTAAATTTTCTTCAGATTAAACAATCACTATATATAATAATTTTTAAAAAACAAAAATTCGGTTGAAATTCAAAAAATTTCACTAAAAAGGGTTCAACATAAAATAATCATTCTGAAGATGGTTTCCGATCTCTTCCTTTCTTGTTTCATCAACATAGATTGCCTCTTTATAAAGTTTTAGAGTAATTTCAATTGAACATATATTCTTATACCAGAAACCAACACTTTCACGTTTTTTAATTTACAATTGGGTTTCAAAAATTTTCTTTTTTATCTAATTTTGGGCTTTTTTGATTTTTAATATTGAATGTATCTACTAGGAAAACAATTTATTAATTTTAATTTCACTAGTAAAATAAAATTACCCAATATAATGTTGATATAAGAATAAAAGTTAAACCATTTAATATTCCCCAAAGTTGAGTAAGGAAATCAACTTAACATTCTATTGATGGATTCTAATTTTACTTATGGAAAAAAAATTAATAATTATTTTTTTCAACAAGTACTTTGAATAAAAAAAAACAAATAGACACAGCCAAAATAAAAAAAAAATTGTATTCTGATCCTCTTTTAAAAATATATAAAAAGTAAAAATTTTAACTGTAGGGTAGCTACCTCCTTAAATCTAAATATAATTTTTTTTTTTATCCATGTTATAATGTAGGTAGAAGTAACTAATATGATATCTTTTCTTTAAAAAATAAAAAGAAAAAATTATTTTCTAAAGAAAGTTAAGATTTGAAATAGAGAAAGAAATATAAAAAATAAAAATAGGTAAAAAATTAATTTTTATTTTAAAGTTTTTGTTTTTTACCTGAAGTGTTGAATTTATTGTTAGCTGTTTTTAGTTATGTCGATTTTTTTTGGATCGCAATTTTAATTCATTTTATTGAAATTAAATAAAAAAATATTTGGCCAAATTATAATCATATGAAATCAGTTATTTTCCCATGTTAAATAGTAGTACTTTCGAGATATATCATATCTATTAAGTACTAGTATTTAAGAATAACTATTTTTTTTTCGAATTTTTTTTTTTTATTCTCCATTTTATTTTCCTCTCATTTATTTTTCTTGTTTTTTTTTTTCTTTTTTCTTTTTATTTTTTTTATTCTCAAATATCTTTTTTTGCTTTTTATCCATAAAGATAATTTGGGAGTGTTCTTCTCATGAGTACTATTAAAATATTTCATTTTATGCTTATATTTTCTTGGTAGAAATTTAAGCAAAATGTAATTTAGAATGCTATTTATACTATCTACAATAATAATTTTACAATAACAGTTTTTTCATATTTTTGAAATTTTTTTCAAGAATATCAAACTTTTGAACAGTAATATCTTTTTGGATAAAATACCATACATTTAAATTTCAGTTGGTGTTATGACATTTTTACATCTTAAATTTAAACACATAATTTATAAAATTGTACCTATCTGATCAATAAAACCACCTTATTCGAAGTAAAAATAATAATCTACCTTTCCAATTAATGAATTTGAAATTTGGATTATTAAAAAAAATTAAAAGTAAAAATTCAATCACATTTTAAACTCTAATCCAATTCAAACAAGAACGATCTCAGCACAATTTCAAATCCCTGAAAATTGAACTCAAACAATAAATAACAAATCAATCAACCTGTAAAAGTTTGTAATCATTTCATTTTTTCTCAATGTTTTCTTCTTTGTTTACAAGATTTCGAACAAAGACAACACCTCACACTGCTAAACCAAGATTTGTGTCAATTGACAACCCTCTATTATTAGACTCAGTCTTTGGCTTTGAAGGATACAAGAAGAATTCGATCTTTGAAAAGCGATTGCTTGTAAAGCGCATCAAAGAAATTGAAAAAAAGAAAAGAGAATACAAACAAATCAATTTAAAAGATCTTGAAATATCAGTCCACAAGCCACAATTACGAATCCCAAAACTTGGGTTGGTTGGTGTGATCTCTCAAATCTTCGGAAACCCATTGATTAATGCTATTTCATACGAAATTATGAGGGACAAACAATCAATTCTTTATCCCAATATTGATCGCAACAGTAAAATGAATTTATCAAAAACCATACAGTATCTTTCAAATGTTGTGTTAATTGGATCTGGGAAGCTAACACTTCAATACATTTATACTATTGCAGTCAACCAAGAGGAAATTTTCCCAAGGTTTCTCAAGGTGTCTAGCCTTTATGCTGGTTCCTTATATTCGTTGTTTGCTATACCTCGTAGTCCCAATAATCATGAACTGTGGTCGATTGCAGGAAGTATTCAAACAATGGCTGAATTCGCAATTTATTATGCCTCAATTTTTAGGAGTATGTATAAAAAAATCACCGATCGAAAGAGGTACAAATTAGCAGAAAAAAGGGTTGGTGTTGAATTTTCAAACATGATTTCAAAATCAAACAAAAAAACAATTAAAAAAGAATACCCTGCAGAAAGATTTCTGACCGTTCCTTTTTGGTGAGAAAAAAGTCGAGCCATTAACCAAGAATAATCAAAATTTGACAAAGATGCACTATTGAAGGTTTATGGTACTTGAAAGGCGAAAAACATTCTTTGTTGATCTTGTAATTACCAACCTATCTATATCTAATTATGTCTTAATATACGCGGATAATGCTTTTTTGAAGAATTTACTCTCATGAATATACACATCTAACTTTGATTAGAATATTGCGGAACCCAGCCCTTGGTTCACTATTTGAGTACAGCAAACCACCAGAATCTTTTGCTAAAAATTGAAAAAAAATAAAAAAAGTATTTAAAACGTTTTATTATTTTTATAGTTGTTAAAAATCAAAATGAATTTAAAGACCAATCAAAGGTAGTGAATTCACTTCTTTTTTCGAGGCAATTCGAGCAAAGAAGGAAAACATGTTTATTTTTTTTTGAAAAAATTGAAATTTATTTGGATTTTGTTTTAATGAAAAAATACAACTCCTTTTTTTAGATACCAAGTGAAATACCCACCACCAAAAAAAAAAAAACAATTTTAAAACTAAAATGGAAATTAAACTACAGTCAGTTTCACTTTTAAGTAACAAACTTTCAACGAAATTTAACGCACAAATAAAAATCTCAAATTAAGGCTAAATTTTTGGAATTTTTTATTCACAAATTATAATCCTAATTTTGTAGATTAATTTGTTAATTTTTTTGTGCCTTAAATTCCATTGAAAGTTTGTGATTTAAAAGTGGAACTGACAGTATTCTTTCTAAACTCTTTTTCATTCAAAGGGGACCAGTTTTATTGAAGAAATGGAAAACATTCTATGAGTTTAATTTATTATTCTTCTCAAACTAAATTTTTCAATTTCTAGATCGAAATCATTTTTTTTTTTTGTATTTTGCTTTTGACGTTTTTTTTTTTTTTTCTTTTCTTTTTTAAATTTTTTTTATTTTTTTTGATAATTGAATTTGAAAAAAAAAATGTTGCAAACTTCAAATTAACGTTCTGAAAAGTTAGGCTTTGTATGTTCTTTTAAAATTCATTTATTTACAGGTAAATAATCTTATTGAGAACAATTTTAATTTAAAAAAGAAATTGAGAATTTTGCACGAGACTTTCCAATGAATGAAAAGGCCCAAAAGAATTGTTTTAATAGTTTTTTTTTTTCGGAAATTAATGGTTTGTTCCAGGCTTTTCTTTTATGATTATCGACTCTAATATGAAGAATATTATTTCTCGTATTTCTAAAAAATCTTAGTTTTGTTGATTCTTTAAAATAAAATGATTGTTTCCATTTTTGACTCGGGACTTTGAGTGTAATGGAGTTTAGTTGTTTTTTAATACTAATGATTTTTGAAACTACACTGTTTTCTAGTCAAATGGGCCCAGTTTTTATGAGTGGAATGCATATGTTTAAAAGGGTTTACATGAATATTAGAAGAATAAATTTATTTTGGAAATTTTCAAAATTGAAATCTTTTTTTCACATTTTTTCACATTTTTATTTTTACTTTTTTTCCCCCCCTAATTCAGTTCAAACAATTTTTTTATTGCAAGATTAATTATCACTTGGTAAAAACTGGTTATTCTAAGGTTATTGAAACTGTGGGAATGATTGTTGAGAAATCATATTGATTTCGATTGGAATTTTTATTCAATCTTTGATCATGGTATTTTAATTATAAATATGTACAAAATTTATACTTCATTTTCATTTCCTTAATCAAATAAAGACCACAAATCCCAGCCTACTTCGTTTGGGGACTTGATTTATAAAAGAAAAGTATTGAAAATGAAGTGAAAATTGTTTCATATTTAGTATTAAAATACCAGTAGAAGATTGATTAAAAAAATTCTTGTTTAAATCAATTGATACACCTAAGAATTTGAGTTTTTTCAATTTTTTTGAAAATCTATTGATTTCCAAGTTTTATTTCAGACGTATATCGACAATTCTTTAATGTGTATTATTCTGCTTATTTTTTATTTGTTCTAAAAAGGTCAATTATATAAAATAATTGATATTTAGTTAAAATGTTTGGCTTCTTTGACTTTAACAAATTTTACTATCAAATTTTACTAATTCTTTGTTGTCTATTTCTTTGATCCTTTATTGTGTCATATTTCTTGAAAATTGAAATACAATTTTAAGGGTCAAGTAATTAAGATTAAAAATAATTTTCTGAAATGGATTAAAAAACTTTTCTAATTTTAATGAGTACCTAATAACAATCAAAAACCAACCAACATTTTGAGTTCTGATCGATCTCCAAAAATCAACAATCGTAAAAGAGGACATTTTTTGAAAAAAGTACCAAAGAGTGACACTAAATTTCCAATTAGAATGTTTAGAATATATAATTTTGAAAACAACTGGGTCGATTTTGAAGTGTTTCTCTTTGATGACTTTTTGAGATCTCGGTGATTTTTTTTTTTCATTTTTGACTAACCATAAATTCTGCTAAATCTCAAAAAATTTTTAGTTCTATTTCCATTTTTATAAATCTTTTTACCTCTTTCTTATCAAACAATCCAGGAAAAAGAATGTTCTGAAGAACAACCAATTTTAGAGAGTTTCTTAACACTTGACTTCCTAAAATGCTTTATTCAAAGCTTTAGCATAATAATACCAAAAAGGAAAATCAAGTAAAAATTTCCAAACATTTATTGCATTTATCAGTATTCTCAAATGAGTGATTTTAATCTCAAAAATGTTAAGTAGTCCTTACTTTATCGGATATAGAGAGTTACAATCTAACCATGAATTAGCTAAAATCGAATTAAATTGATTGTAGACCAAAAGAAAATAATTTGTTTTATTTTGAAGAAATTTAACCCTTTGGAAATATAAAAATTGAAAATAGAAGTAATTTTGTTTTTGAATTTTAGGATTGTGAATGTTTTTTCAACTTTTTTGAGTATTGATCGAGTTTTTTTGTAAATTGAGATCCAATGAAATTTTTTTTTGGTTATTTGATTTTTTAAATCAAAAGAAAAGCAATTTCACAAAACTCTCTTTTACTTTCAAGCCACTCGTTGAATATGGAGAAAATCTTTTTTAAACAACTGGACCCTTAATTGTAAATTAATGTTTACTCAATGTTTATTCAGTTTAGAAAATTAAAAAACGTACCAAAATATCAATTTTCTTGGGTGTTAAGAAAGATCCATTCCCAAAACAATAAAGGAAGAAATTTTCAATTTCTAGCTCAGAAAAAATAAGTCCTTGGTAAACTTTGAAATCATTTTTTCTCTTTTCAAACTTTTTGAATGTCACAAGAAAAACAAAACGAACCAAAAAAATTAGAGGTTACAAAAGAACTCAGGGATTACCATAACAGTGAAATTAGATATGTTTGCACGGATGAAAATTATATTTATTCAGGTGCTTTTGATGGATCATTTAAAGCTTTACCAATTGAGGTACTTTGCCTAAATCTATTTTTGTTGTCTTTCTTTTTTAATCTAAAAAAAAAAAAAAAAAAAAAATCAATCCTTTTTGAAAAAAAAATATAGTCGGTTGATCGAAAACAAGCAAAAGTTTTTCCAGTCCATACCTCAATGCTTTTTCAAATCCAAAATTTTGGAGATAATCTAATAATATGCGGATCAGATGGTGGAATCTATATTGTTGATCGTAAAACTGGAGATAAGATACTTACTTTTGAAAAACCAAACAACTTCACGTCCATAGTCTATGAAACATTCCAATACAAAGACATGGTTATTTCAATTTCGGCTTGTGAAACAATTTACTTTTTTAAAGCACAAACAGGTAAAATAATTAAAAAGTTACAAATAACACAAGGGGATAATATCTATTGTGCGGATATTAAAGACGATATTTTTTTAGCTGGTGGCCTTAAGGGAATTTTGTACTTTATTGATTTGAATGTATGAAATTTCCTTTCTTTTTTTTTCTCATTTTTTTTTTGTCTTTTTTATTTTACTTGTTTTCTGATTTCTCAAAAGAAATATCCTAATTTTCCTTCTATTTTTGTGTTCAATTAAGCAAGTAAGTACATTTTTCAAATTTTGAGTACGACCATTTCTAGGAAACTGAATTATTTAAACCATTTCTTTAAACCAAATAAATCAATATTTTACTAAATATGAGAGTTCCCTAATGTAATATATTTACAAACCAATTAAAAAAAGGAAATCCAAAAAAATGAAAAAAATTGATCTTGAAAAAATAAATAAAAATCATTTATTTGGTGATCTTGTCTGTAACATTTGAGACAATTACTTCTTCTTTCTTCAATTTGATTTTAAATCCTGAAATGAAAATACTTTTTGTTTGTAAAAATTTTTGATTAACAAATTACTTCCTCTTTCTAAAGAATCTCCAATATGAATTTCAAAAAACTGTTTTCATTTAATTCATCTAGCTCTAGTTTTTGTTCAGAAAATAGGATATTTTCTGAACAATTCCTCAGAAATTAAGATTTATTGGTCCCTATTTGTTTGATTTGATAATTATTTATTTTGGATTAATTAATGAAAGCCTGAAATATTTTTGAATCTTGTTGAAATTTTTTCCAAAATTTTTCAATTTCTTTGGGTTGGGCCTCAAGTCTGGTTGTTTTTTGATCTCAAGAATCCAATCCATTTTTCTTTTTAATCTTTGAAACGGTAATCTTTGCTTTGGCTTAGTTTGATAATAATATTTGAAAAATTGAATTTTGAAAACAAATTTGTAAAAAAAAGTTTTGTAAAATAATAATAAATAGAAATGAGGAAGAGAAATCCAAGACAATAACTTGTTTGAACCCATCCAAATTAAGAAGATATTGAAAACAAATCTTTGAAAATATACTTTGTATTTTTTTTCATTCCTGATTTCAACAAGTTTTCTTTGGAAAGGTGATCTTTCTTTTTTGGTCATTCAAAAAGAAAAAATTTGTTTCAAATACACGACTTCCCAGGTCTATTTTTTTGGTTTATTCTGAGACTAATTTCAAACATCCCCATAAACACATTTCTAGATCCAAAACATAATTTAATAAAACCAAAAATTTAATCAAAAAAAATGTTCAAAAAATTATATATTCAACCCTGATTTACTTGAGGTTTGTATTTTTTTATTCACAAATCGAATAGACTAATGAAATGTGCTTTGGTTTTAAAAGTTTCAATATCCCATTGCACTCAAAAAATCTAATTTCAGTAATATTGCCGCAATGAAAAATTTTCAAAATGGTCAAAAGTGCCTACTCCCTTAAAAAAATTAATAAATTCTATTATGGCGAAACGTTTATTAAATCTATTTAATTAATTATTAGCTTTTAAATTATTCTAAACAAATAAAACATTGAGATTATAAAAATTAAAAAAAAATAAAATAAAAAACCAAAAAAAAGTGAATTACAATTTTTAAAATGATCATTATAGATTTTTTATTCCTAAACTTCCACTGAAAAAATGTCAACAACAAGATTTTTTACTAACAATAAATTTCATTTTAAAATGCATTGCATCATCTCAATTTTCTTAGTGATTATTTGTCTTTTCGAAGATCTTTTTTTAATCCACATGATCTTTTGCAAAAAAAAAAGTATCAAAAAAAAAAAAGTTAAATGAAAAATTTTTCAAAAAAACAATAAAAAGATGAAAAAAAAAAGAAAAGGAAAAAAAAAAAAAAAAGAAAAAGAAAAACTAAAATTTGCAAAATTAGAAAAAATGATACTGATCTCAAAATTTTGAAAATATTTTTTTGATAAGAATACTTGGACAAACTTTCAAAACAACTTCCATTAACATTATAAAGTGAGTCAAAATTTTTGAAAAATAGATTAGATTTAATTCGATTTAATACAATTTGTGGTTATTTTGTAACCCTCTAAAATTGACAGAATAATGATTTTGTCACATTCTTTGAATTAAAAAAAAAACTAATTTGAGAAATAAAAATAATCAACAAAAAAAAAATCCTCTAATGATCTCTAAAAGTAAAAAAGACCGACACTTCAAAACCGACACAATTGTATTCAAATTACAATATACCTCGATTTAAATTGGAAATTACGTGTCGCTCTTTGGTGCTTTTTGTAAAAAATATCGTCGTTTTCCATTGTTAATTTTTTGAGATCGATAGTACACCACACGTTGAATAATTGGTATTTAATTGGTATAAGTTTCACATTAAAAATTTTAAAATTTTTTTAATCCATTGAGAAAATTATTTTTCACCATAATTACTCAAACCTTAATAGATTTTTTTTTAGAAATTTTCAATTAAACATTTCATCATCAAAAATCAATAACCGAAAAAAAAACAAAATAAAAAAAATCAATACTTTAAAATTAACAACAACCTTTTTCAAATCTGAATGTTCCAAACAAAGTTAAAAAAAATTTAAAATGATTTTATTTTTTTTTTTTATGTGTGTGTAATATATTCTGGTCTAATAATGATACATATACAAAGATCAATATATTGCTTTTCTCGAAATATTATTTTGGCAGGGTTTGATTGGTTAGATGTAAAGTTTATTTTTAAGGTTTTTTTTTAAATATTTTTAGTAGATACTAACAATTGGTATGTTTAATTAAATGAGTGTTTGTAATTTGGGTGATACAATGATTTATTTCACAATTCATTCTTCACTAAAAAAATTTTTTTTTTCTTATTCTTTTCTTATTTAAATTCTTTATAAAATAGACTTTAGAAATTAAAAAAAAAGTTGATCATGATTGCTCAATTGAAGGGTTATGTGTAGACAATGAAATAGTTTATTATGTGTTGTCGAAAGAAGCCGACAATGTGGTCTTATTGAATATAAATGTAAATATTTTAAATATTCTTTGTTTCTTCTAAAACTGAAATTATTCTTGATATAATTTTCTTCATTTTTAATAAATATTATTATTTCTATTCCAATAGACATATAAACATATCAAATTTCTTGAAGGTCATACTGATAAAATGGTTGTTGTAAAGAAAATGATGGGGCACCTTTTTACTGTTAGCCAGAATTTCGTTATCAGAATATGGGATCTTAATGTAAGAGTTTTCTATTTTGAAAATTCCAATATAAAATTTGGTATTTTAATTTATTCTACAAGTTTTTATCACATTAATTAGAAATTATTTTTTTTAGTTTTGATTCATAATTTTTAAAATTGATAAATATTTTATTGGATAAAATTATCCATTGGTAGCTCCTAAAATGTGTCACACTAATAGGCAATTTTTTTCATTAAAAAAAAAAAAAAAATTTCATATATGGTTTTTTTTTTAAAAAAATACTTTTAGAATAATCATAATTTTCAATGAAACATTGTTCAAATTTTTGTACTCTAATTGATGTACTTTTTAAAGGGTTTTTAATCTTTTTAAAGAGATTCTTTATTAAAGATTAAATATTTTTCTTGTTAAATAATAATAACCTCTTTCAAAAAATACAAAACTTACTCTTTATTTGTAATGTTTTTATATATATATAAATTATGGTTATCATAATATTAAATATAAATATATTAGACGCATGAATGTAAATTTATTATTAATACAACCATGGAGGTTTGGAGTATAGATTGCACTGATAAATATTTGGTATGTGCAATGTCTAAATCATTGATTCTTGTTGATATCAGTGAGCATATAATATACAATCCACGATTAGATTTTTATGATTTATTTGAAAATAAAACATTAACTGATAATGAAATACATGGGATGGCAGTCCATGGTTCAATAATTGAAATTCGAGCTCGCGAAACATTTAATAATGTAAAAAAAAGTTTAGAATCCAATTACTCAAAAGAACAAACTCTTCAATTTTTAGAATGGGCTTATGGGAAACCAGGAAATTATCAAAAAATCTTGCAAATTTTTCAAAAATTAAAAATTGAAAATTATCAAGATAAAAACAATTTTCAATTAGATCTGAAAAACTGTTATCAAGATGATGATTCAAAAGATTTTTTTTTGGTGGTTAATACAGCATACTCTGATTGTGAAGAGGACGAAGATGATGATTTGGAAGAAATACCAATACATAAGGTTATCCTAATAGCCCATTGTGGCTTGTTTCGCGATTTTTTTGAAAATATCAAAGAAGAAACAAATAAAGTTACAGACTATTCAGGAAAATCAATTGAATCCATTGAACAATTTATTAAATATTTATATTTTGGTGAATTTAATTTAACAGCAGATGATGACCCCCAATTGATAATTGAAGAACTTGAAGATGCGGGTTCATATTATCAATTGAACCAAATTGAAAAATATGAGTCATATATCAAGAAGTTGAAAAATGAATACAATTTATAATTATTGGATTTGTTGCGTCATTGGTTATTCCATTCTAGATATATCCTTGGAATATTAATTATCCATTTTTTATTAATAAAATAATACAATAATGATACTTTTATTTTTGATAGGTTGAAATGAAAGCTTATTTATGAAAATTATATAGAAATAATAAATGTCAAAACAATATTTCCTTTTTTTTTTTTTTTTTTTTTTTTTTTTTACTTCCAAACCAAATTTTGAATTTATTTAAAAGTGCAAGTTTTACAAAAAAAATTGTACATGTTTTTGATTCATAATTTGTATTTGATTATAGGATAATTATTTATCAATTAAACAATATTACAAGAAATTATCTCTAAAATAATTTTGTAAATAAAATTATAATTAATCTAAATTTTTAATTGTAATTATTTATTTACTTGAAAATTCCATAAAGAGAATCCATATAAACCCTAGTTCACTCAAAGATATCCAGCCAAAAATGAGAAATTGGTGGGTTTTTTTTTTCAGCAAAATCAACTTACGATTGTTTAGAAATAATAAACTTCAGTTTTAGAGTTTGATAATCATAAAATAAATAACCTGAACAAACTATAAATTTTCCGATAAAAAATAAAAGTCAAAAAATTTTTTGGGCTACTTTCATTAGAGGGATGTCTATCTTGCAAAATTTCACAATTTCTTTTGGAAATTAAAATTGTTGAAAATTAAACTAGATTCAAAAATTTTAGGCACAGTTTAAACCGTGGAAAGAACATCATTACTGCACTTTTAATTCAAATTGGAAAGAATTTTTATTTTACAAATTATTTCATTTTTTGTCTTTTTTGTTTTGTTTTCATATCCTTTTTTGCAGTTACGTAATCTGTTTCGTTAGATCTAACATTTTTCTTCAATGGTTGATAGAAGGTTAGTGTTGAGTTTTCTAAATTGGAAAATCACATACAATTGGTAGATGGTATCTTAACATTTGATCGATCAACAATTGTTGGTGAAATTTCAACAAATTTACCAATACATTTTTTGTTCCGCTCGTTTCATTATTTTGTACACACCTGTTTTTATTTTTGAGTTTTATATTTTTTTTCTTTTATTTGGGTTAAAATGATTACTTATTAAAACATTAATCTGGGTAACTTAAATGTGGTTTTTTATTAGATTGGGAAAAATACAATAAATTGGTTTTTTTTTTTGCCTATTTTTGATTTTGGGTGTGTCCAAATTTTTGGAACTGGGTTTAGATTATTTAAATGATAAATATATTGATTTTAAAAAGAAATTTCAAAGCATCAATTTTCTTATAGTTAATTTGGATTTTCAAACATTTTTTTTTTTTAAATTGTCTTTTTAAAAATAAAATAAAAAAGAAGAAAAAAAAAAAAAAAGCCAAAATATTAAAAAAAAAAAAATTTCCAAAACGAGAAAAAATGATCAGATTTAAAAACGAAAATTTATTTCGAGAAAAAAAATGAATTAAACTCATAGAATATGTTCAATTTCTTCATTAAATTTGCTACTTTGACTGGAAAAGATTTTATTTCCAAATTAGTCAAAAAAAAAATTATCTTTGTTTGAAGTAGATTGTAATCTTATTGTCTGGTAAAGGAATCATTCAAAAGTGCATTATCAAAAATTATCAAATAAATTTTAAAAAATTGTAGTAAAAAACTACCTCGGTTTCAAAAAAAATATAATATTTATTGTAAACTTTCAAAAAAATATCACTTTTTTATTCACAGAACAGTTGGAAACAATTATTTCATTTTGTTGCGTTCTAACGTAAATACTCTACTTATCAAATTATTTTATACTTTTTCAAAATTTTTAAAACTGTTAGCAAATAACTAATATAAATTTAAATAAATAATTTGAAAATAAATAAATTAATAAATAATATCAAATTACCTATTATACTGATAAAAGTTCGTTGTTTATATTCTTCATATTCGAAAAAGAAAATTATATAATCTTTTAAAATTCAATAAATTTAATAAATATTTGTAAAAAAATAAAAGATAAATTTTTAGATCTTCAAGGATTCAATATTTGATTAACATTTCGTTTATTTTTAAATAAAAATAAAGTTTTATTTTCAATTCGTGCATAACTTATTATCAAAAATTAATAAAAGTACAATTTCTTCAAAAATAAAAGATTGTGTTAAAAATTTTTCATTTTCTTTTTTGATCCTAATTCCCAAACCAAAAGGATCAGATCTTTTTTACTGAAAATTTCCCATGGAAAAATGAACTCTTTTAAGACGATAACTCATCTCTCTAAAGTTGATAAATGAGTTTTTTTTTATCGGGCTTAATGGTTTCATTGGGTAAAAATTACTGTATAGCCTCTAGGGGGGGGGTTATATAAATAAGGGCTACAATTTACAAGAAATCATAGTTTAACAACAAATTTTATTTCATCTTAATTGTGAGAACCTTATTGAATATTGTTTTTAAAGTGCGGTTTTAGATTGAAACTTTGAAACCCAAGTATCATCAACTGCTTTTTTTTTTGAATAAAAAAGAAAGCGAACACCAATAAATCCAGAGTTGAATCTTTAATTTTTCATTTTTTTAGCAGCTTTTTTTAAATTAAATTTTAGGTTTTTATTAAATTAGGTTTTATATCTAGAAATAGATTTATTCGAATGCCCGAAATTAATCATAGATTAAACTAAAAAAATCACCCTGAGAAGGTGAGTAAGCTAAATTTTAAAAATATGGGCAGCTTTTTCGTCAGATAATAATTTGTTTAATTTTTTTTTTTTTTTTGAATAATAATGTATTTAACTAAAGTTTTTAGGGATAATAGCCAATATAAACCCCAATTCAAAATTTTTAACACACCAAAATTTGATTTGTGAAAAAAAAATCTTATTTAATCAATTCGAGAAGATTTACCAAATTAGAACCATTCACTAATTGAAATGTTAACACTTGTTTATAAATTACAATACTCAAAAAATAATAAATAAATAATTATCCATGCAAATAAATCATGGGTGTGTTAAAAATTTTGGAGAGAGCAAAACAAAAAAATACATTAGTAAATTTGTTTAAATTCTATTAGGAACATTGATCTATCAAATGGTTAGATACTACCAACTAATTTTATTTGAGTTCTTCTATTTGTAACAACTCAACTTTAACTTAATATCAATCGTTCAAAAAAAAATTGATCCAATGAAACAAATTACGTAATTCAATCAATGAAATGAAAACAAAAACTAAAAAGATGAAAAAATGATCTTCCATATTTTTACAAAAATCAAAATTATCTCCAATTTCAATAAAATTGTATTATTGTGATTGTTTGGAATGTTTTATCAGTGTGGAAAATTTTGAATTTTAGTTTGCATTAATTAATAAAAATATAGAGTAATCATTTGATTTTTTTGAAAGACAAATGAAAAAAGAAAATAATAATACTAAGTTTTGCCCTTAATTTTGAAATTTTGCTTATTTTAAATATTTTTTTCTTTTAGAATGACCAAACAAGATAGATCACGTTTTCTTAATCAACTTGTTGAAAGTAAGAATCAAAAAAATACAATTAAAGTCTATTTTCAAAGTTTTGTTTCTTCATTTTCTTCTTAATTTAGATGAGAATAAACAATTTATTACATTGGATAGTCGGCTCGTTACTATTTTTTATTCTTTTTCCAAAACATTTTTTTTTGAAATATGTTTTCAAAATTCTTTATCCAAATATTTTTTCCAAGAAAACCAAAATAAAGAATACTATTTAAAAAATTAATGTAAAGTGGCTGAATTATTGAAATCAAAAAAACAACTAAAAAAGATTCAATCCGAAGAAATTGAAAAAATTGATAAAAAATTTCAATCAAAAACTTCAGTCAGAATGAAATAGGTTTTCAATGTAATCCAAAATAAATAATTAAGATATCAAACAAACTCATCCAATAAATATTTATTTCTGAAAAAGAAATCTAAAAAAAATCTTATTTTTTTTTTAATAAATCAAATTTAGAATGAGATGAATTAACCGTTGTGGAAAAAAAGTGAAACATGGAAAAAAAGTGAAACGCGGTTTTTAATTGGGAACATAACTTGAAAATTCAAAGTAAGATCAATGAAAAAAAGAATAAATAAATAAATAAAGACAAAATGAAGTATTCGCCACAATAGCAGTTTTTTAATACTATCTTTTAGTATGGGTTTTTCTTTGATCAATCAATTATTAAAAATTTGTTCAAAAAATTGACTATTTTTGAGATCTCCAAAACCACAAGAACTATTTTGATAAATCAAGTAGATTTAAATTGTATTTGTTGGGTTGATTGAAAATAATACAATGGGTTATTATTTGAAGTTAATTGGTTTCTTCTTTTTATTGGTTTTACTTTTCATTTTCAGTAATGTTCCCAATTAAAAATCGTGTTTCACTTTTTTTCCACAACAGTAAGTTAAAATAGTATTTTTTAAATTCATTTTTAGAATTCTTCAGAAATAGAAAGTAATTGGTTAATAAAAAAAATTTTCAAACAAGGGTATTTTCATAAAGAATTCCAACTAAACCAAGTAGAGAAGAAGCAATTGCATCGATTTTTAGAGATAATATAAATAAATAAATGATTTTTATTTATTTTTTCAAGCTCAATTTTTTCATTTTTTTAAATTCAATTATTTCATAGTTTTGTAAATAAACCATATTCCAAAAATTTGATTGAATTGATCAATAAATTAAAAACCTAAAAAAAATGAAAAAATAAAAAATATAAATAAAAGAAAAACAAATATTTGAACTTTAAACTAAATAAAAATTAAAACAAATATGAGAGAGTTCACTTATAATATAGATTGTGTGGATGGTTAAATAATGATATTCTATTTTTTATACTATTTTCCTTGAAAGATGAAATTTTTTAATATGGTATTTGGAAAAATCGGATTTGAATTGCAACAAAAACCATGCTTATCTAAATTTTAAAAAACATAAATCTTTTTGGTGTAACAATAACTTTTGAAAAAAGAAAATAGTTTGTTAAAAATACTAGATGAAAAGTCTAAAAATGGATAATGATATATTAATAAAAACAAATTCCAAGATATTTTATTGAATAATACAATTTGTGTTCAAAAATAAATAAATTTTGATTTTTATTTTTCTGCTTTTTAAAATCTGGAAAGAGATATTAAATGAAAAACCATATTGAAATGTGATTCTAGTTTATATGTTTATTGTAAATATGTGGATTTGTGGTAAGGTCTACATGTGAATAATAATTTATGGATTGAAAAAAAAATATGAATTGTAATTTTTAAATGTACTAAAAATATCAATTAAAAACAAACAAGTGTTTGAGACAAGAACGATCTTTAAAAAATAAACCATGATAAAACTACAAAAGTTTCCGAAAAAATACCAAATTGGTGACACTAAATTTCCAATTTGAATCAATGAGAATTCTCATTTTGAAAATAATTGTGTTGTTTAAGAAGTTTTGTTCCAAGGTTCTTTTTGAGATCTTGAAGATTTTTTTTTTTTCATTTTTTTTTATTTCTGAAAAATAGTTATTATTTTCTCAAGAATGTTCCAAAATCCTTATTTTTGTGAAATATAGGGGGTTACAATCCAACCAAAACATGTATTAAAGTGGGTTAAATTGGTTCTATATTTACAGAAAACAATTTGTATTAAAGAGGGGGGGTAGAAGCTTTTGGAAATAAAAATTGAGAATCAAGTGCTATTTTTTTTTTGAGAATTTTAAATTTTTTGAAATTGGGGATTCCTTTTAAACTATTTTTTAATACTTAATGTTTGTTATCAATTACTTGTGATGGTTTTTTTTTTTTTTTGATAATTGTTAATTTAAAAATGAGAATACTCTGATTCTTTTTTTTTTCAATTTTTTCGTCTTTGAGATCTTTCTTGAAATATATTTTTTTTTTTTTTTGGTTGTATTTTTTCATCTTGAAATCCTCTGAATTTTTATTTTTGAAAGAATAATTTTTCAAATATAGAATTCTTTTCAACTTTTTTTTGGCATTGAGGATACTTTGAAAATGTTTTTTGATATTCAAATTTTGTCAATCATGTGGATTGTAATTCCACAATATCATATTTGGTGTAAAGCTACCCTTTGAGTATGGAAGAAATTCAGGGAAATAATTTGAGCCGAAAGTGAATCCTTTAAGTGGTATCTTGCCATTATTTTCTCTGAAATTCTTTTACTTAATAGTGACATGTTTATTGACTTAAAACAATGTTAGGTCATGAGATCTTGTTCAGGGTCTAGTCATTTACCGTGAAAAGGTACCATACTCAAGGGGTGACCTGAGACCAAAAAGGGTATTGTAAAATAGGCCTTCTTTTGGTTGACAAAATTCAAATAACAAAAAAAAAAATTCCATAGGATCTCTTTAACAAAAAATTCAACGAAGAAAAAGAGTTCTCAATTTCAAAAAATCAAAATTTAAAAAAAAAAATTCATCTTTTCTCATTTTCTTTTTCAAAAGAGGTTAAATTTCTTTAATTTAAAACAAATTGATTTCTTGTATTTCGCAATCAATTTAATTCGATTTAGTCTGATTTGTGGTTATTTTAAACCCCTCTAAATCTGACCAAGTAAGGATTAGGTAATAGTCTTTCAATAAAAATAACTCATTTGAAAAAAGAAAAAAAAGAAAAAAAAAGTCACCAAGATCTCAATAAGCGCCAAAGAGTGACACTTCAAAACTGAAATAGTTGTTTTCAGAATTGTAATTGAAGATCATTCTAATTGGAAATTGAGGGTCGCTCTTTGGCGCTTTTTTCTAAAAATGTCCTCATTTTTAGTTGTTGATTTTTGGAGATCGATCGTACATCATAGGTTGGTTGGTTTTTGATTGGTGTTTGGTGTTCAATAAAATTACTAAAAAGTTTTTTTCCATTTCAGAATAAAAAATTTCACCTTAATGACTCTACCCTTAAAATTGAATATTTTGGGTTTTTTTAATTTTTTGAAAATTTGATATCTTCGATTAAAAGATTTTCTGAGAATCAAAATTCGTAATTTATCTAGAGAGAGTTTGAAATTCTAAATACAATTGGTTAACCTATTTTCCACTTCATTTTACAATCTAATAGAGTTCATGAAAATGGTAGAAATATATTTTCAGATCGGGTAGATAGTCTGCAAATAACAAAAAAAAAAATAACTTTGCAAATATTTCCGTGTTTTGTTTAATAATTTCGAAAAGTTTATCAATCAGGAAGTGTTTTTTCAATTTTCAAAAAAAGTAAAAAACTTGTAATTTTGAATATTTTGACTTTCCTTTATCAATATTCTTATATAAACATTTTTTCTATTTACTTATTGGGTTTTATTTTTCAAAAAACAATTAATAAAGTTGGTCCTTAATTGAATAAAATAGAAGAATTTTAAAAAAATTTCCAAATTCCAATTTCAAGATTCGGAAGCTTTAGCAAAGAGTATGGTGTGTTTTAAACGAACCATTGAGGATTTAACAAGTGCAAACTTTTCTATTTGTAATTATAAATTGGGTTTTTTCCAAAGAAAAGCCTTGAGATGTGTTAGCAAAAGTAAAGTTTGTCTTTCAAAAACTCGTCCAATTATTAACCTTTTTCCTTGATCTTGTCTGTAGTTTCCGTGGTAACGTTAAAAACTCAAAAAACTGAGACAGGAGTGAAACTTGAGAAAACTTTACAATTTCAAAAAACACACTAACTGAGACAAATAGAAAAAAAGATTCGAAGAATATTTAATTCTTTTTTTTAATTTTCGAATTTGGTAAAGTTTATTCTATGTCTAAGCAAGAAGGAAATGAAGTGGCGGGCGCATACAAAGGAAGACTTTCAAAGAAACAAGACAACCACATATTATTGTGTTTTTACCCTTAAAATCAATATAAGAGCTTTTTTAAGTTATGGTTTTCACATCACCTATACGACAGCCCTCAAGAATTCTTCTGAAATGAAAACAGATCAACAAGTAACTAAAAATTTGGAGAAAAAGAAACTTGAAATTTTCAATGTGAATGATTCAGATTAAACCCCCTTTTCAACCTAAATCTCAATTGACATTGAAAAAAAAGTGTCTTGTTTTTCAATTTTTTGTGTCAAAAAGGAGAAAAAAAAGCAAGTCAACAAAATTACTCATAAAAATAAATTTTCTATTATTTCAATTGAAAACCACTCAAACCCCCCTTTCTTGGAAACCATAGCTTTTCGATTTTCAAGCAAATCCTTCCATTTAAGATTTATTTTTTTTTATTTTCTTGAATTTAAAATGCTTTCTCTTTTCCAAAAAACTAACTCTACTGTTGCCAATTTATTGAAATCAAATTTACAATCAAGTAAATAACAACAACCCCTTTTTAGTATTTTTTGCTTCTTATGATCTTCTTTACAGAAACTTTTTTTAAATAATTTTTACACTTTTTTCTCCTTTTTCTGCCAATCTTTCTCACTATTTATAGCCATCCGTGGTCAAAAAAAAAGATGGGTATATTTGTTTCAAGACATTGAAGAAGCAGAAAACCTCTACAATGGAGACTGGGACAAAGTTCGATTATTGTTAGGAGGAAAAGGTGCTAACTTGGCAAAGATGTACAAAATTGGGATCACTGTCCCACCAGGTTACACAATCACCACAGAATGCTGTAATGAATTTTTAAAGCTCGGTGGAAAGTTTCCACAAGGAATGTGGGATCAGTCGAATGAAGCACTCCGTGTTGTCGAAAAAATGACTGGAAAAAAATTAGGAGATCCAAATTATCCATTATTGGTTGCTTGTCGTTCAGGTGCTTATAAATCAATGCCTGGAATGATGGTAAATCAATCTTTTTATCTGAAAAATTTTCGATTTTTCTTTATTTCGAAAATGACATTTTTTTTTTTTTTTTTTTTTTTTCTGAATATTTCTTGGACTATTTTTTCTCATTTTTCTTCTTTAATTATTTTTTCTGTTTTTGTAAATAAAACTTTGACTAATTAAACAAATAGGATACTGTTCTTAACATTGGTCTCAATGATAAAACAGCCGAAGGGTTATGTAAAATTTCTGGTGACCCAAGATTTGTATATGATTCATATCGTAGATTAGTTCAAGGATTTGGTGCCATTGTACTTGGCTTGGACGACGAAGAGTATGAACACCCACTTGCTCAATATAAAAAAAAATACGGATTCAAATATGATAACGAATTACAAGCAGAAAATTGGATTGAATTAACCAGACAATTCCAACAAATTACAAAAAATATTTCAGGTATTGAATTTCCACAAGATCCTATTAAACAATACGAAATGAGTATTAAGGCCGTCTTTAACTCATGGAATGTACCACGTGCCATCCAATATCGTAAACAAACGGGTATTCCTGATCATTTAGGTACAGCTGTTAATATTGTAAGTCTTTTTCCTTTCACGATTTTTCATTTTTTAAACCTCTCACCCGAAAACAAAAAAAATCTTAAAGAAAAAATAGAATAAACTCAGAATGGAAAAAATTTATTGTGAAATTAATTGAAAATATCTTATTGTAAAAAAAACACTCAAATTCTTTGACTTGGGTGTAATAATTGTTATACAGACTGTTTTCAATCTGAAATATCTTCACTTTCTTCATTGAAG
This sequence comes from Anaeramoeba flamelloides, assembly GCA_027625915.1. NCBI lineage: Eukaryota > Anaeramoebidae > Anaeramoeba > Anaeramoeba flamelloides. The sequence continues at coordinate 658,797 of JANTQA010000038.1, forward strand.
AATTAAATAAAAATTTTTAAAAAAAAAAAAAAAAACCCAAATAAAACTCATGTTTATAATCTAATTTACGAAACTAAAATTTTATTCTAATTAAAACCAAAAAAATAATAACCAACAAAAACTATTTATAGGTAACAATGGTTTTCGGAAACATGGGAGAAGTAGATAGTGGAACTGGTGTTGCCTTTACCAGAAATCCATCTAATGGAAACAAAGAAATCTTTGGAGAATTTTTATTTAACGCACAAGGAGAAGATGTTGTTGCCGGTATCAGAAACACATTACCAATCAGTGCCTTAAATGACCAATTACCAGGATGTTACAAACAATTCATCCAAGAATGTACCAAACTTGAGAATTACTATAAAGAAATGCAAGACGTTGAATTTACCATTGAAAAGGGTAAACTCTACTTTTTACAAACGAGAGACGCCAAAAGAACAGCATTTGCCAGATTCAAAACAATGGTCGACATGGTCGAAGAAGGTTTGATTGACAAGAAAACTGCCATCAAAAGAATTTCACCATCCGATGTTGACATGATGCTCCATCCACAATTTGATCCAAATGTCCTCAAGAAGGCCAAGAAGCAAGGAAAATTATTTGGAAAGGGTGTTGCCGCCTCACCAGGTGCCGCTGTCGGAAGAGTTTACTTTAACGCCGACAAATGTGAAGAAATGTCCAAAGAAGGACCAGTCATCATGTGCAGACCATTCACCAAGCCAGACGATGTCAACGGTATGTTTGCCTCCAAGGGATTGTTCACCGCCGAAGGTGGCGCCACATCGCATGCCGCTGTTGTTGCCCGTCAATTCGGAACACCATGTGTTGTCGGAACAGGGTTAGTTATTGACGACGAAGAAGGCGTCGCCACCAATGGTAAGATAACCATCAGGGAAGGAGACTGGGTCTCTGTAAATGGTACCACCGGAGAAATCTTCAAGGCCAAAATTGATACCATCGATGTCAAATTAGAAGATCAAAAGGATTTACTCAAGATCCTTGGATGGTGTGACGAATTCTGTGCCCAAAAAGGAACACGAAACATCAAAAACGGACCAAACAGAGGACTTATGGTCTGGGCTAATGCCGATACCGCTGAAGATGCCCTGAGAGCCAGAAAATATGGTGCACAGGGTATTGGACTGTGTAGAACAGAACATCAATTCCTTGGTGACCGCGCCAAATATTTGAGAACCTTTATCATGTCCGAAGATAAGGACGACAAGAAAAAGGCCCTCGACAAATTAAGAGAACTCCAAACCAAGGACTTTGAAGAATTGTTCATCGCAATGACCGATTTACCAGTCATCATCAGGTTACTCGATCCTCCTCTACATGAATTTTTACCAGATCTCCTCGAATTGACCCGTGAAGTATACGAACTCAGAGGAAAGGGACAAAAGGACGAAGAAAAGGAATCCCTCTTAAAGCAAGCCGAACAAATGCACGAATCCAACCCAATGCTCGGTCTCCGTGGTGTAAGATTGGTCATCATTAAACGAGAACTCGTTGAAATGCAAGCCACTGCTATCATCCAAGGCGCCATCAACGCCAAGAAAAGAGGATACAACCCAGACCCAGAAATCATGATCCCATTGGTCGGACACATCAACGAATTGAAGGAACTCCAGCCTGAAATTGACGAAATTGCAAAGAAACTGTTGAAAAAGAACAACACCAAGATCGACTACAAAATTGGTACCATGATCGAAATCCCAAGAGCCTGCTTAGTCTCCGGTGAACTCACAAAATACGCAGAATTCTTCTCATTCGGTACAAACGATTTAACACAAATGACCTTCGGATATTCTCGTGACGACGCAGAAGGCGGTTTCTTACTGAAATACGTCGAAGACGGTATCCTCCCTTGTAATCCTTTCCAATCCGTTGACCAAATCGGTGTAGGCAGATTGATTAAAATGTGTGTAGACGAAGGCCGAGAATCGCAACCTCAAATGGACATCGGTGTCTGCGGTGAACACGGTGGAGACCCTAAATCTATCAAATTCTTCTCTGATGCTGGTCTCTCCTATGTTTCTTGCTCATCTCTTAGAGTTCCAGTCGCTCGTTTGTCAGCCTGTCAAGCAATTTTAGATTAATTTAATTATTTTTGATTTTTACTATTGTGTTTCTTTGTTTTGCTTTTTTTTTTTTAATTTTTTTGAATTAATACTTTTAAAAAAAAGAAAAAAAAAAATTTGATTTTAAATTTTACAGTAAAATATTATTTTCTTTTCTATATTTCAAAGGTTATTAAAATTATTTATGTTAAATATTAACAATTAACATCAAAATGTCTAAAAAGTAAAATAATAAAGTATATTTCTTTATCAAAATGTCTTTTTTTTTTTTTTTTTTAATTTTTTTTTTTTTTTATTTAAAAAAAGTGAAAGTAATATAACAAATACACTTTTGTAAAAATTTTATATTGTTACATGATCAAATTTTCTAGGAGTATTCTTTATTTTACACAGAAATTCCAAATCCTATTTGATACTAATAAATTGAGAAAAATTTAATAAAATTTTTTATTCAATTTCCCATTTTTGTAATTTATAACCTCTAAACTTTTAAAACAACCAAAGAGAAAAAGTTTTTTCAAGTCAAATCAATTTTAAAAAGCTTCTTCATAAATAAACCCAATAAAATATTTTACTTGAGGCTAGGTATAAAAAATTTCAAAAATAGAAAATGAAGTAAAAATTTTCATATATTAATTTGAATTTATCAGTATCAATTTTGTGTAATTGAGATAATTAGTATTTTTAATATTTTATCAGATAGACATTATGGTAATTCTGAGAAAATTAAAAAAATATTGAAATCAATTTTCAAAATAAAATTTTGTCTTGTTTATCAAAACCATAAAAAGTGCTATGATATTTTATCATAAACTGTAAAATTTATTCTAGAAGAAAAAAATTATATTTTTTTGAATTTTTAATCGTTAAACATTAACGAGCAAATTCATAAAAATATTAACATTGATGTGGATCTTCAAGAACCAAAATTGGAAAAATCTCAATTTATAACAATTTAAAGCCAAGGATCTAAACATACTGTCAAGTTTCTATAATTATTTTAATTTCTTTGATTTCTTACAAATATATTTTTTCTCTTATGGTACAAATCAAATTTGGATAACTTTAAATACTCTATTTTCACAATTCATATATTCATTTTTTTTTGTCGAAGAATATTTATTTTCGAAGATGTGGCCAAATTTATATTTTTATATTTTTTTTTTTTTTTGATTTTTTATCTCATATAGATTAAAATTCTTTGCTGTTCAATATTTTTCTCCAAATTTTGCAATGAATTTTGATTTTATTGATTATTTACTTTTAGTATTTATTATTTAAAAGTCAATATTATAATTTTTATAACTTGATTTAATATTAAAACTCCGATGAAAATTTTTATTTATTTATTTAATTTTTGAAATTGAAATCGCTATGAAGTATAAAATAAGGAAATGATATTCAGTTTAAAATTGAATATTTTGTTTCCAAATTTGAATAAAAATATTTATTGATTAAATAAAAAAAATGAGAATAAATGATTCAAATAATTGAATTACACTCCTGTTTCTGTGTGGTATTAATATTTCGCTAAAATAATCAGTAATAATACTGTTTAAAAAATAATAATCAGTCAACATTTGTTCATAAAATGAACCATATTATTTTTTTAATTATTTAATTATAATTAATTTATCAATGGTTTCTGTGAGATTTTTTCTTCTTGATCAAGCAAAAATTAATCTTATGAATTTTTTAAAAAGTTTTCATACTTTTAAATTTATTAAGCAACTGTCAAGAAAACTTGATATAATGAAATACATTTATTTTTTTATTTTTTTTTATACTTTTTAATTTTTCCAAATACACCTTTTTAATTTGTTTGAGTCCATCCTATTTTTAGTTTTTTAGGTGTTTGTAGAAGGTAAAATGAAATAAAAAACATTTAAGAATTTGTATATTTATCCATGACTAACTTTTCCAACAATTTTCATGATTAAATCAAAAATAAACTTAACTTATTCTGGTTAGATTAGAAGCAAACTGAGCATATTCTTGGCGTTTTGTAATCAAATGAATTGAACTGAAGTGGCATCGATCAAAATGTGCTACACTTCTTTGGATGGGTTAATGTTGTTAAATATTTCTCTCATTTTTGGGAAACTTGTATAAATAATTCAATAAAAGAAAACATAATAAAAAACAATAAAATAAAAAAAAAAATTAAGCCCATAAAAATTAAATATTGAAAAACAATTCTTTAAACTAAAAAATTCTGTATTTAAAGGTACATTATTGATAAAAAACTAATTGAAAACTGAATAAAGTAGATATATTTTATTTGATCATTAGTTGTCAAATATTTATAATTCTTTATTACTAAAATTATTATAACATATTAAAAATACAATGTAACAACTACTAACCCATTCAGCCAATAGGATGTATAAAATTTTTTTCATTGAAGTTTTTACTTTTTTCTATTATTTTTTTACTTTGTTTTATTTTTTGTTTTGTTTTCTTTTTTTCTTGTCAAGAAACAAAAAAAAAATTTTCTTATCATTTTTTAAAGAAAAGATATCCTATGAGTTATAATCTTACCTGCATCTTATCTCTGATAACAAAATCTAAATAAAATTATCTTTTCAGATAAATAGGGGACAATTTTATTTAATCATCTCTCCTTAATAATATAAAAATATATTCACCTTTTTTCAAAGATTTTTATTTTTCCACCTAAAAATAAATCAATTTGAAATTCTTTTTACCACATTTTCAATATTTTTTCAAAAAAATAGTTAAAGAAAATTAATATTTTCTCTTTAAATTTATTTTTGGTTGAAAAATAAGTTTTTGATCATCCTAAAAAACTAATTATTTAATATAATTAAAATTTATCTTTGATCATTTGTTTTAATTAAAATATTACATTAATAATAAAAAAAAATAACCAATTTTTTAGTTAATTATATATGCAAGAAAAATTAAGATTTTAACTTTTAAACTTTTTAAAAAAGAAAAAATAGAACTCAACTTTTTCACCAAATAATAATAATAATAATGTAAAAAAGATACAGATTTAAAAATGATCGCGTAATACTCATAAACATATTATTCTTATTTATTTTGCCTTACTAGCAGTAATAGTTATATTTGTTCTAAGAAAAAAAATAAATTTCAAATTATCATTACAAAATTTAGTTTTTTTTTAGAGTTTTAGCCGTTTTGAAAAACTGTAAAACAAATTTAAACTCTTTCAAGATTTTATATTTGTAATAAACACCTTTTGAAACACACACACACAAAAAAAAAACATTTTCAAAAATAATGTGAATAAACAAAGGTTTTTTTTTTTTTTAATAATATAAAATAAAAATAATTAATCTTAATTATTAAACAAATCTTTATGTTTAAAATATGAATTGGTTCAGATTGTCTGTCTAAAACGAGGGCTAACCATATACACAAATAATCTCTAGGAATTTGAAAATCCGTTACTTATTCTTGGGATGAGTAGAAAGGATTTTTTGCTTTTCAGAAAAGGAAATATATAATTGGCGATTACCAATTGTAAAATTGTGAAGCGATATCAGGGTATTAATCGCACTTTCTTTACTTGCCATTTCGATTAAGGCCTTTTTTTGATTATTTTTTAAAAAAGAATAATAGTTTATAACTTGGCCATATTGCCTCCAAAAAGAAATCAAATTATTCTCTGTGAATTTCACTTCCCGTTGGTAATAACTGTCAGTAAAAAATTCTGGGATATTTGAAACAAACAAAACTGGAGATGGGATGATAATTCTTTTTTTCGAATTATCAAAAGAAATCGGAAATCTATGCAGATTTGTATTTCGGAAATCCATGGTTAGCGGCGCATTTTGATTTTGATTTTGGTTTGTATTTGGATTGGTGTTAGTGTTGGCATTATTATTGTTTCGTCGTATTTCAATTTCAGGAATATGCGAATAAGCTATTCGCATTTTTCTTCCAAATACTATTTCATTTTCTAAATTTTTTTTTGCCAAACCTGAATAAATAATTGAGCTCATTTGAATTAATGCTGATCCTCTTCGTTTATATAAGATTTTAATCTTTTCAACCCTACCATAGCAACTAAATAGTGTAAATAGTGATTTGCAATTTGTAAAATTATCGGTTAAATTGGTAACCAATAGAATTTTTGATTTTTGTACATTTGTTTTGCTTATTTGATTTGTGGATAATGTTTTGATTTCTGGTTTTTTTACATCATTATTTTGTGGTTGTTTGGTTTGTTTTTGAACTTTGATGTTAAATCTTGTTGAAGATTCCTTGCTTGTTGGTTTTGGCTTGTGTTCAGATTTTTTAAATGGTTCTTTGTCTTTTTTTATTTGTAGTAATTGTGTTTGTAATTGTTGAATTTGTTCTTGTTGTTCTTTTAATGCTTGAAGAAATTCATTTGGTAAAACCGATTTACTTTCCACTTTTTCTTTTTCCTTTTCTTTATCTTTTTCCTTTTCCTTTTCTTTTTCCTTTTCTTTTTCCTTTTCTTTATCTTTTTCAAATTCATATTCTTTTGGTAAACTTTTTTTCTTTTTTTTTAATGATTCTTTATTGTTTTTCTCTATTTTATTATTATCTAAATTAATAGTCATTGAATTTGAATTTAACTCATTCAGAGAAGTTTGCCTTTTTCTTGAAAAATGGTAATTATACGAAGACGAAGAATTTTGGAAATTTAGATCTGGTAAACAGCAAGAATTGATTGTAATTGTGCAATTTTCATTAAATCCATGATTTAAATATAAATTTTTGGCTACCTTTTGTGCTCGTTCAATCGTTGAAAATTGAATTAAAGCCTGAAGATTATTAGACTATTAGCGAAAATGGGTAAGTTAGAGAGAAAGAAGAAAAAAGGCACATTAATAAAAGATTATAAAAGGGAATAACAAAAATTATAAGTAAAATTAAAAATATTAAATATTGAGTACTTCGTTAAAAAGAATTAATATTTCTTCAGGTACAGAATATTGTGATATGTTCTCATGAATTGTTTTTAAAGTTGGTTGTTCGAGAAGATTGCTAACTTTTAATATTATCACCTTACTATTAGGAAGTTTCATATCTTGGTTTTTGGAATTAATATTTTGATGCTTCGAAAATTGAAAATTTATTTTTTTAAATCTATTAATTTTTTTTAAGATATTTTAAAAAAAAATACAAAAAATTAAAAGAGAATGAATAAATTATTGAATTTGTTTTGTATGTTTTTGAATATTCAAAAAAAAAAAAATTAGTGTTTAATTAAAAGATAAAAAAAATAAAATATCTTCCAGTCAAACTTGTGTTAGTGTAATGGTGAAATTATATATATTTTAATAACTTTTCTTTTTATTTCCCAAAGTAAAAGAAACGTTGTTATATTTTCGAAAATTTAAAAAAAATGGAGTAAAATATTTGATTTTATTCCATTCTTTTGTATTATGGAAAAGCGTAGTTACGTTTTACAGATAAAATAGGAAACCTTAAGAAACACGCCGTTAATTTATTAAAATTTTCTGTCAATTTCAGAAATAAAAAGAAAATTCAAGAAATTTTCTTATTTCTAAAAGTAATCAAAACAACATTAGCTTTTCCAGAATTTAAAAGAATGGAGAAAAAACATAGATTTTACTCCAATTCTTTTAAATACTAAAAAAGCTATGCGCTGGAGGGCACTTGGTAGTATGCCACAGTACAACTGTTTATTTATATTATTATTATACCTAACAAATTTTAAATATTCCTTGAGTTTTCGCTTCCAGAAATATTTATTATCAAATTTTCTCGAAAATAATTTAGATTTACATCTAATAATTTGAAGTTATCTATTTCCCAATTAATATTTTCATTTTCTTTTTTTGGGAAATTTTAAATTTTTCTGATATATGTTTAAAAGCCAGGAATTGCTAAAATTTTTTTGAGTTTAAATCTTCTTTTATAGATTGAAATTCTGAATTGGTCTATTTTTGCTTCAGTTATATAGATTATTCTTGGTGAAGGTGAATTAATTTTTAAAAATTTGGTGACTTTTTTTTATTTATCGTAACATCTATTGAGGTGAAATCATTTTTGAGTTAGATTAAATATAACTAAGTACATAAAAATAATTGACTCAATGCATATTGATTTAAATATTTGTAATTTTACCCCATTAGCTAATTTTTGTTGGTTAAAAATTATTTTGATTTTTTTAAAATTATCTTTTATCTATTTGAACTTATTTTGGTAAATGTTTTTCTTTTTTCAAGACAAATTTCCAAATATTTTATTTCGGGTAATTGATTTGATTTTTATGTTTTTCTCAATATTTGAGTTCATTCCAAATTCTTGGATAATTTTATAGATTAGAATTAATTTTTTGTCAATTTCTGGAATAGTTTGCCTTCCATAATTAAAATTAAGTCATCTGCAAAAATTTTGAACATGATGAACTCAATAATCTTCTATTTTTGTATTTTTTAGTCAATTAAAAAATTACTGATAAATCCAAATATCAAAAGATAAAGAGGATCTTGAAAAACTCATATTCTTTCTTTTTTTGATAATATTTTTGTAACCAAATTTTGATTTTTTCATTTTTAATATATTCATTAAAAGCATAGTGAACCAAAATATATTACTAATTTTATCAAAGAATTTGTTAATATTGGTTGTGACAATAAAAAATTCTTTATTTTTATATTTCTTTCTGGGTTTTTTAAGTTCAAATAATAAATTTAGCAGAAAAATTTTTGATGTTATCCAAATAAATAATTGTTTTTTTTTTTTTTTTTGTTTAAAATGGTGTTTGATTTTTTTTACCACATCAGAATAATTATATATTGTGTGCTTTATCAAAAAGTACGAACTTTAAATTGTACCCATACTTTGGTGTACATTGCCGAAATAAAGCATAAGGTACTTTACGAATCTCTTCAAGAAGATTACTTTACAAAATAATTTTTTTTTTTTTAGTTTTTGTGTACATTCTTAATTCAGATAAGTACTTCGCCCATCTTGGTTTTTTCGGATTAGATGGGAATTTTTTTCCACTTGATCTTTTTTTTTTATTCACTCAGATATAGTCATACAGTTAACCTGATAACTTATTCAACAAAACGAAAATTAATCTCTCTGAAGCACAAAATGTAATTAGGGAAATGATTTATTCATTTTGGAAAAAACCCACTTTTGCCAAAATTTTAAAAATATCACCACCCATCAACTATATATCCCCTAATAAACATGTTGGTGAACCAGAACAATGATAAAAAATGAAAATAAAAATTTTTTTTTCCAAGTTTCTTTTTTTAAAATAAATTCGTTTTTCAGAAAATGAACATAAATACAAAGTATTTTTTGAGATAATATGCATCCTATTGATCGCAAAATGAATGAAGTGTCAGAATTCCTTTTTAAATATTCTTATCAATAATAAATAAGGACACATTGTTTTTTTTTGTGAGTTAAGGTTTGTTTACTCTTAACATCATTTTCGTTCAGGGAACTTAAATCTTTCACTAATTCAGACAAAAAATTAACATTACCAATTGTTTTCTGAAACATGGATCCATAAATTATCATCTTCTTGTTCGGAATTAAAATTTTTTAGGAATATAACAACGTACATCACTTTCAAGCAAAATACCTTAAGTTTAAAAAGATTTTACATTTACATCTTGACCTGTCCTCTCAACAAATTCACATATTTGCTGTTCAATCAATGGCATTAAAATTGTTTAATTTTGTTTTTTTAGATTTCGAATCTTTCATTATCTTTTCCAGTTTGGTTTGTTCCGTCATTTGTTTTTGAAAGATTTTTTCTTAATTTTTAGATATGAGAAAAGTTTATTCTAATAAAACAAAAAATGATTTCACCCAAAATGTTCAAAAAATGTAAATTATTACATTTATTTTATGAATCTTTTTTAGGGCATCTCTTTGAATTTCAGATCAAAGAATTCAAAATTTCGAACATATACCCAAAGATTTTTCCAGTTTCGTGAAAATATTAAATCTTAAAAAGTAAATTATAATTTTCTTGATTAATTCTTAAAGGATCGAAAAAAAAAAAAATTGATAAACACTCTTTAATTCATTCAAATTTCTTTTTTTCCAACTCAATAAAAGAGAAAATATTGAAAAAGGTGCCTCAATTATCCTGAAGGTAAATTTTGCGATTCAAAACACTTTTTTTACAAAAATTAAATTTAAAGTGGTGCTCCATAATAATTTGTCTCAAAACTCCCTGATATTTTTTTCGAGCACATTATCAAGATAGCGAATTTTAAAATCAATCAAAAGATTGATTTATCACATTTGATTTTGCCATTTTTTCCACATTTTTTCATTTCAAGTATTTTTTTCCACCAAAAATGAGCAAAAAACGGCAAACCACCTTTGAAGTGAAAAATCGAATATGAATGGATCTTTGGAAAGGAAGACCAATCAAAACTTTAACCAAAAATAATAATATTTCAGTTCAAACAATACGAAATTGGGATAAAAAGCTTGATTCAGGAAACTTGAAGAGACGGAAGTGCCAAGGACGAAAAAGTATTTTTAATAATGAGGAATTAGAAAAGGATGATAAGATATTCTGAACAAAATCGGAAGAAAAGCTCAAAAAAAAACCCATACCAATAATCAAAAATCAAATGAACACATCATTTTCTTCAAGTTCTATCAGAGGATCTCGAAGTAAACTTGAATGGAAATCTGTTCGGCCAAAAACAATTCCAAAAATTTCACTCAAAAACATGCAAAAAAGGGAAAATTATGCCAGAAAATATCACAATTATAATTGGAAAATGGTCATTTTTACAGATGAATCAAAGATAGATTTGTTTCGAAACATTTAACAAGTTTATATCAAGAAAGGTGAAAAAAGACCCAGAAAATAACGAACCCCAAACAATATGTCTGTAATGGTTTGGGGTGGTATTTCTTGGCATGGGAAAACTGAAATTGTGTTTACAAAAGGTTTTTACAAAAATTCCAAATCTGGTATAAATTCAAAAGTTGATACCAATTTACTTAAACACGATCTTCTCTCTTTTGAACAAAAAAAATATCAAGACGAAAATTGGGAATTTCTTCAAGACAATGCGCCAATCCATAAATCAAAAATCGCCTTAAAATGGTTCAATGGAAATTCAATACAATTTATTGTTTTCCCACCCGGTTCACCTGATTTGAACCCAATTGAAAAAATATGGAAAGAGTTGAAAGATATGGTTGAAACAGATAACCCATCAAACCTCAAAGAACTGAGATTTTCAATAAAAAAAAATGGAAAAAAATTAAGATGAAAAAAATCCATGCACAGATAAGACACATGAAAGCAATAATCACAAAAGTCATTGACAACAATGGAGAATTTTTGGATTAACATGTATATTTCAAAATGTGATAACACAAATAGTTAATACTCAAACATTGTCATGATAAAGAATCATGATTTTTATTTTTGGATGTTTGTGACAAATTATTTTTGAGCAGCAGTATATATGTTTGTTATTTCCAAAAATATTAAAGTGCAATTAGATTAAAAAAATGTTGAGAATCAATCCAGATATCTTAAAATATTATAAAGTTTCTCAATTTTTTTTAAAAATGATTAAATAGGATTTTATCTTTACTTTCTTCTTAAAATTTTAGATATTTTGATAATCACAGAAATCACAGAAACTAATTTTGAATAATCAGTAAATCCAAAACACTGTTAACCATACTAAATAAGAACCAAACTATTGATAAATTAATTTAATTTTCAAATTGAAGCTAAAACCTGGAAAAATAATTTACTTTAAAAAAGTACATCAATTGTCTAAAACGACATATAAGCCGTTCATGGAATTCATATGGACTAATCAAAATTAAATGGTTTTTCCTTTCAAAACAATGTCTAGTGAGTAAAAAATACAAAATAGAAGCGCATTTTTTTTTTTACTTTCAATCTGAAAAAAACACTCAAGAAAATGTACAGTGGTTAAAAAAAAAAAAACTTTACCAGAGAGGATAAAACTCGTGTTTCAAATCAAAACCGTTTTTTTTTTTTCTTCTTGTTGTAATATAACATCTAATCCAGTATCCAACGGTATACCCAGATTTAAATCAATTTTGAAGGTTAACTTGTTGGTTTTTTGAGAAAATTGTTAAATTATGAATTGAATTTTTTATTATGAATTGAATTTGTTTAGATTTTTCGTAATTTTTCAAATTTATTGTTTGTTTATTTAAAAAATTTTCAATTTTGTTTTTATGAGATAAATTTTTAAAAAATTTAATCTATTTTTTAAGGGTCTAGTCATTTACCGTGAATTTGCTCCATACTCAAGGGGTGACTGGGACTAAAAATGGTATTGTGAAATAAAACTTCTTTTGGTTGACAAAATTCAAATAACAAAAAAACAATTACATTGGATCATCTTTGACTAAATTCAAATAACAAAAAAAACAATTCCATTGGATAATCTTTGGTAAAAAATTCAACCAAGAAAAATAAGTTTATTAAAAGCATCTCAATTTCAAAAAAATCAAAATTTAAAAAAAAAAAATTCATCTTTTCTCATTTTCTATTTCCAAATGGTGAAATTTCAATAATTTAAAACAGATTGCTTTCTTGAAGTTCGCAATCAATTTAATTCGATTTAATCTGATTTGTGGTTATTTTGTAACACTCTAAATTTGACCAAGTAAGGATTAGGTAATATTCTTGAGATAAAAATAACTCATTTGAAAAATGAAAAAAAAAGAAAAAAAAAATCAACCGAGATCTCAAAAAGCGCCAAAGAGCGACACTTTAAAACTGACATAGCTGTTTTCAAAATTGTATATTCTAACCATTCTAATTGGAAATTGAGTGTCGATATTTGGCGCTTTTTTCTAAAAATGACCTCATCTTTAGTTGTTGATTTTTGAAGATCGATCGTACACCATAGGTTGGTTGGTTTTTGATTGGTGTTAGGTGCTCATAAAAATTACTAAAAAGTTTTAGTCCATTTCAGAAATTAAAATGTCACCGTAATTACTCGGCCCTTAAGATAAATTTTTCAATTTGATCTTTCATTTTTAAAAAGATCATTTTTAATAGTAGAACTTTAAGAAACCAATGTCATATATAATTTTTGTTTTTTGTGGGTTTCTTTTATCATTTAATGTGCATGTCTTCTTGGAAAAAAGAAAAATAGTTTTTAATTTGAAATCAGGGGTTTACCAAGCCGGCACGTGGTTATTTTGACATCAGCAAAAATCAAAAAATACCCTGTAAAAATAGAAGGCCTTCAAAGCTTTAATGAAAAATTACAATTATTTCAACAAGCCCACCAAAGTAACAATTAAATTCAACATATTTCCAACAAAGAGCATTTAAATTTTTCTAAAAATAATGAAACACATGAACATGGAGTTATTACACACACTGAATTGTGCATGTTTTTCTTAAAAAAATAAAAAAAAAAGAAAAGAAAAGAATACAAAAAAGAAAAGGGGCTTGTGCATACAAAATTTGCAAAGGGTTGGTTTGGAAATGTTGAATAATTCTAATAGCGGTTTCTAAATTTTTCATTTCGACAAATGCTTGCGATTTGTCTTCCTGAGGAAAATCAATTTTATGAATCTCGCCAAACTTTGAAATCAATTTGCGTAATTTTTTTTCTCCAAGATCAAGTGGTAAATTTGAGATGTGAAGGACTTTACTCGCATTTGGAGGCACTGTATTGCTCTGTTTGGTCCCAGTTATTCGATTTGAAGATGTGGTTGGTGAATCCGAGGTTGATAATGGAATTGTCTCAGTTTTATTAAATGGGTCGGAAATATTATCTATATTGTGTCTTCTTTCAGTTGATGAAGGAGACGAATCTGAAGAGTTAGAAGACGTTGAGGCAGAGTCAATGGAAATCCCATCAACCCACGGTGATTTGGTGCTGTTGTTCTCGGCAATAAGCAAATTGTTAGAAAGAGAAATCTTTATTGGATCTTTTGTTGTGTGGGTTTGTTTGCTCTGCTCTTTTTGTATTTCCTTGTTCTTTGTTAACGCGTTTTTTTTTTCAAGAACCTCTTTTCCTTCATTTAGAGAATTAGATCTTGAAATTAGTTTTTTAGTTTTTGTTTTGTTTTGGAATTGGTTTTATTAGAAACGAGGATCCAAAACAAGTGAAATTGAATTTGAGAAACAGAATTTAAAGAAAAAAAAAATTAACAAGAAAAAAAACAAAAGAAGGAATTCACGAAGATACAGAAAACCAAGTAAATCACTTAAAAAAAATTCTTACTCGCTCATATCTTTTAAAAAAATCTTTTAAAAAATGAAAGATAACCAAAATGAAAAAAATGATTTATGAAAAGAATAAAGTCTTGACTGTTTATGTAGGTGTATAGAAGAAATTTATTTTTCAAAACAATCTAATGTTTTTGAAGGACTTTTGATAAATTGAAGGAAATAAAATTTCTATAAGTATTTTAAAAAGAATTTTTGATTAACTGGGCTATTTGAAAAAAGATAACTCAAACTTTGAGTTATTAAAAATCATCAAAAATATATTTTTTAACATTTTTCCGACTCAAAAGTGTTTAAAATCTGAAAAATCTATTGTTGATTAACTTTTGATCTTATCCAAAAAAAGAAATTTTGAATTCATGGTTCGAAAAATCAAACCAAGAAGGTAGCTATGATCAAGATCTTTTCAATTGGTTGGTAACTTGTTGTTCAGATCACTTTTTATGTAAAACAGTATGTAACTGTTATTTGAAATGATAAATGGTTAAAAAATTTTTCTCTTTCTTTTATTTTTTGCTATATAAAGACAGATTTTCAAAGGAAGAGAGTATAATTTATCTATATCTAATTATCTGTTTAGTTCTGCTTGTTTAAGTTCTCTATTTATAAAGGAATCTAGAAAATGAAATGAAAAGTCAATCCAGTTTATAATTCAAATACCAGTAATATTATGATAAAATTAAATACTTGAAATGTCTACTTGTTTTCCTTTCTATTTTAGTAAACCCCAATTTAATTTGGACAATAAAATGGTACACTGAGATACACAGTTTGATTCAGAATATGAGTTTTTATGAATTTCTTCATCAACTCCATGATAAAAAAATTGTTAATTAAATTGTATTTTATCAAATTGACCACAAAACATATTTCAAAAAAAGTACAACAAACACAAGACAATTACTAATTGGTTTTCATTAAAAAAACTTTGATATTTCAAGAATTAAAGATATAGAACCAAAAAATTTCTTCTGTTTACAATTACCAATATAAAAACCCAAGCTTTGACACACAGAAAACTACAGATCGCTAAACCAAATTGCAAATATCAAAATAAGTGAATTTCAAAATGTAATTTTATCTTGATTACGTAGTAATATTTTAACACGTGTTAATAAAATATATTTTTTTCTTGACTTACGAGAGAAAAAAGAAAAATGAAGACCAAAAAGGAATTGATAATACTTGCACACAACCAAACTAAAATTTTCAAGATAGATTGAGAACCTCAATTAATCAAGAAAAATCAAACAATAATCATTTTTTTTTACAATTCTCTGAAAAATTATTATTTGTTACAAAATACAATGAACTGGAGCAAATTTGAAAAACCACTTTATCAATTAGCCTGGCACGATTACCAATCTTTTCAATCAATTAATTTGGAAGAAATTGAATTAACAAAATATTCAGAACATTTGAATAATTTGTTTTATTGCAAGTTCCCCGAGATCCTTCAAAACATTGAAAAATTGTCTATCAACTTGGAGAGCATCCCAACAAATGTTCAAGAAATACTCCCTACATTTCAAGACCAATTGAAAAAATTGTTACCTTCTTTCGATGAAGAACAATTATTTGATCTTTTTGGGATAGCTATTGGCTGTATTTTAATTTTTATTCAAACAAACTGGGTTGGGCCAAGCCAAATCGAAGATAAGAATGTTCCAATTTGCCCATTCGTTCCATCACTAACAAAAATCCCCGACGAATTGAAGCAAATCTTTTTAAAATCAATCGAATTTGATGGTGAAATCCCTTATCACAATATTAACAATATTTCTTTTCTTTTGTTTGCCCAAGAAATTTTTAAAAATGCTTCTTACTTTGAGAAAATTCCTGTAAGCAAAACTCAATTTTTTCTTTTGTTTTGGTTTATTTTTTTTTTATTTATGCGTTTGATTTCTTCTTTCTTTTCAAAAACAAAATATAACTAGAAAGAAAATATACATTAAAAGCAAATAATTTCTTGAATCTTGAACAACAAAAATTGGTTAAAGCATTTGTTTTCTTCGACCAAGACGGCTTACAATAGATCGTTTTTCGTTCGATAATTTCTGGAATTATTTCAATTAGAGATAGTCAAAACACCCTTTAAAAGTTGCAATTCATAAGTGAATTTTTAAAAATTTTTCTGTAATCAAACTCAAGAAATTGTTTGCTTTTAATTTATATTTTCTTTCTAGTTGTGATTTGTTAGGGAAGAAATCTGAACAATTTTCAGAAATTGGCTCTATTTTTTTTTAGCTTTTATTTCTTCTTTCTATTTGCAAATAAAAGAAACCAAATTCAAGTATGGTAGTCTTTGTTCATTAAAAATATGCTGGAAAAAAAATGAACTTCAAACCAAGAATTCATCAGTTAAAAATTGATTAATTTCTTCTTTTATTCGTCAAACAGACTATAACACTATTCTATTCCCATTTGTTTCTGAACCGCTAAACTGAAGAATCACTTATTATTGAAACTGCAAGAGCTAGTCAATTTTCTCAAGAATTGGATCCACTACATAAATTCAGAATGAGCTTTGTTCCTACCCTTATTGAGGTTCGATTTTTGATAATAGCCCAAAAAGAATCAAATCTCCTGTGTTAGTGTGTCTGGAAATTCGTGGTTCTATGAAGTGTAACCATTCTCACCATTTAAAATTACTACTAAACAACCTTTCAAATAAGAATAAACATTGCTATTTTGTTACACTTCACGATCATTAAAAAATTTTTTCAAAAAAAAATCAAACATTTGCTAATTTTACACTTTTTGATAACTTCACTTATATTAAACACTATTAGTTAATAAAGGATCTTGGATCAAAAAATACTTTTCCAAGATATTTAACAATTTAAATTGGAAAATTCAATTTTCCAGTAAGATTTTTTTTAAATTTAATAGTAAAAAATTTGAATATTTTTATTTACACAGTTAAGAGGTTATAATCATATATTTTAAAAGTATTTTAAATTTAATAAAACTCTTTCAAACCGATAACCAATTATTTAGACTATTATGAAATTATTTATTAATATAAATTTAAAAAAATCTGTTTTTTTTGATTTTCCGTTAGGTTTTCTTTAATTTTTGAAATGAACAGAAAATTTTAGAAATTTTCGGTTTATTCCAAAAAGTAAAAAAAACCTAGGACACTCTCAATAATTATCATCAGTAATTTTTTTTCTCTGTTTCAGTTTTATTAGATGAGTACAATGTTTTCATAACTATTTGTTATTACCTATCAAAGTAAATATCTCCAAGTTGAATTAATCTATAATTCATTCTTCCGTTTATTTGTAGTTTTTTACCCGAAAAATGCCTTTTTTTCTAGACTAGAGACTTTTCAAAATCGTAGTACAATTAACAACAATAAATACAATAGTCTCATGAATTTGAAGTTCTCGAATTTTGATTATATTGTGAATAAACTTTATTATTCAAGATGAAAGGTTAAGGAATGGAGTATTTTTGTCTAACTTTTTTTTTTCAATTTTATTTTTTCATACTAGTGTTGTCAAAAGAATTCACATTATAAGTTTAGTATTGACAAATAACCTGTTATTTTAGAGAGTGTAGCGATTTAAAATAATCTTAAAAATATCATATCGAATGTAATGAGTGAGATTTCATTACTATATTGGAAAGACTTTATAAACTTTGTTTCTGTTAAAGGTGACAAGAAAAAATTTTCAAATATCAATTATTTTTTATAATTGTCCCTTGAAGAAAAAAGAAGAAATAAGTCGAATAATACACATTAGAGAATTCTTGAAATTGTCCTGAAGTAAATTTAATCAATCTATATGTTTTTGGTTGACAAATCTTGAATTTTGAAAACTAAATATTTTTTCAAAAAATAATTACTTATGGCTCTGATCTACTATCAAAAATCTTTTTTCATGGATATTTGACTTTTAAAATATGCTTTTTTTTGTTGAAAATTCCCTCTCTGATTAAAACAATTACCTTTTGAGACCGGTTCTTGTTCAAAATTTTCAATTGAAAATCTCAATTATTAAAATATGTGGTATCAAATCTTGAACCAAAATAATTAGAACACAAAAGTATAAGATTATTTATTTTAAAACTAGAGAATTTGAAACTTAGTTATTGTGATTTTAGCACCTTTATTTTGATCCAAAATCTTTTCGATTTTTTCGAACAAAATAGGTCAAGATTAAAATCAATTTTGTTTGCCTCTTGGTTAACTCACTTTTTTACTTTATCTGAAAATACATTTATACCAGTACACTAAACTCTATTATATTTTAAAATGAAGTCGAAAATTTAGTTCAACCAATAGGATTTTGATTTTCGATCATTTTCAACGTAAATTTCGAATTTGAGTAGCGAAACAAAATAGTTGTTTTCCAAATTTCAAATTTTCGAAAAAAAAAAAACCCTAAATTTTAAATTTTAACAAGATATCTTGAATCCACATTCTTTTAAGTCAACAAATAGATTGTTTGTCATAAAAGTATTATTCACTAACCATGGAATTCAGATAGCCCTTAATTTAACTAAAGCCCATTTATTCTATAAAAACACAAAACATAGAAACTTTAGAATCACTTTTTTTTTTTTTTTTTTTTTGAAAAAATAACTTTTTTATAAAAATGATCTTTTATAGATTATTTATAATTGGATTTAAAAGAGTTAAAATAATCACCAAACCTTTCTTTCAAGGAACGCATTTATAACAAAGAGCTTATTTAAAAAGGAAATTGAAAATAAAATGAAGGAAAAATTTCCAAAATTCTTCTTTTATCATGACAATGGGACTTTAAATGAGTATTTTTCTCATTTTTTTTTTTTTTTTTTAGTTATTAATACTATAATTCGAACTGTTTTAAAAAATATGCTTAAAGATTTCTTTGATAAGAAATTTGATAAAACGAAATTAATTACAATTAAAAAAGAACAAGAAAAATAAAAAACAAAACTCAAATAATTATAAAGCAATATAATTTTTTCAAATTATTTAAACAGATATTCTTATTTTATGAATAAAAATAAATCACAATTTTGTAAATTGTGTTAAAAAAATAATAATTTGGATACCATTTAAAGAAAAGGCGCCATTTTCTCTGTGATCGTGTCGTCAAGTGTCGTAGAGTGCCTAGGTTTTTTTTAATTTTAGAAATAGAAAGAAAATTTTTGAAATTTTCTTTTTATTTCTAAAATTAAAAAAAAGCTAACGGCGGTTTTCCAGAATTTAAAAGAATCGAGTAAAACCAAAGATTTTACGCAATTCTTTTGAATTCTGGAAAACTTAACGAACTTACAAGACCATGAAAATAATCGTAAAATCTATATATTTGAAATACCAAAAAATAATATTTTAGAAAACTAAATTGAGTTTAAAATCCTTCTAATGACTGTGTCTATTTTAGATACTCTTTGAATTAGGAAATACAACTTTTAGTCACTTCAAAATTCCCTCTTTACTAGGCTAAGTTCCCAACACTTATTTCTTAACAATAAATCCGAAATACAAAACAATAATACTTTTCAATTTTTTTCAAATAATAATAATATTTTTAATATTATTAATAAATAATATTCAATATCTTTATTCGCTCGAATGAAGAAAAAGGATATGTTTGAGTCTTTATTAAAATTTCTAAATATACATTTAGGAATTAAGGAAGTGTCATCAAGTGCCGCCAGAGTGACATGAGTACCGTAACGTGCCTAGCCTTTCCAGAATTTAAAAGAATGGACTAAAATCTTAGATTTTACTCAATTCTTTTAAATTCTGGAAAAGATAATAGCGTTTTTTTTTTCAATTTGAGAAATAAAAAGAAAATTTAAATCAATTTTATATTTATTTCTCAAATTAAAAAAAACCTAACGAAAAGTGCCTAGGTTTTCCAGAATTCAAAAGAATTGAATAAAATCTATGATTTTACTCCATTCTTTTAAATTTTGGAAAACCTAACGAAAAGTGCCTAGGTTTTCCAGAATTCAAAAGAATTGAATAAAATCTATGATTTTATTCCATTCTTTTAAATTTTGGAAAACCTAACGGCAAATAAGAGGAATTAAAAACCACACCCTTAAATTACAATAAAAACAAAATATAATTTTTTTTTTTTATTTTTAAACATATTTAATAATTATTCTCAATAAATCATACCAATATTAATAATTCTAATAGACATACCATTTATGGAATTTAAGAATTCAATATACAATCCAAAAGATCATCAGCGGGCCATCACCAAAATTAAAAAAGGAAATTGAAAATATGATGCTTAAATGTTTAGAAAAAATATCAAATATCTATAACAAAGCAAAAATATATATTGAATTTAGTTTGATTTCCTTATATTATTATGAAAACGAAAAAGCAGAAGAATATCTTGGGAAAGCAAAGGATATAACCGGCCTTGAAGGCGATTTAACTGGATTTTTAGGAAAACGAACAAAATTTCAACAATTTGAAACCCCACAATTAGTCTTGAAAGTTGAATCGAAATTAGATAAATTAATTACTAATGAAGAAAAGAGATTAAGTTTCGAATTATTTTCAGAAGATGTTGAAAATCAAGATGAAACATTATTGAATCAAGTTAAATTAAATATTAAGAATAAAAAAGAAATCGAATCATTAAAAAAGCCCATTCATGAAATTGATCAATGTATTATTTTAGCAACTTCCGAATATATTTTGAAAACTAACCCAACCAATATAATAACCAAGGAACGAATTAAAACACATTACATTCGAATTCTTGCTTCGCCATTGAATTGGATTTGCCATAATTTTAGTTTATTGAATCGCTCGATCTTAGAAAAGGGATCAATAAAAACAATCGAAAGGTCTACAAACCAAGTAAAAGAATTAGTTCATCAGTTTTATAATGAGGAATATGCCAATGTTTTTTCGAAAAATAATATGAAAAAGCAAAAAGAAAAAAAGAAACAAAAAGAGAAGGAAAACCAAGAAGAAAAAGGAGAGGAAAAAGAACAGGATCAAAAACAAGAAAAAAAAGAACAAGAAAAAGAAAAAAAAGAACAAGAACAGGAACAAGAAAAAGAAAAGAAAAAAAAAGAACAGGAACAGGAACAGGTAAAGGAAACTGAAAAAAAAAAATATGCCGAGAATTACCAAAGGTTCCCAATGTTTTTTTGTTTAAGTTATCCAAACTTTTGGGAGATCCAAACATCCTTAGCAAAGTTATGGTTATCAATTGGCGTCTCGTCTTCTGCGGTTGTAATTTTCGAACGATTAGAATCATGGGGTGCATTAACGGAATGCTATTTATTTCAAAAGCAATATTCCCTTGCCGAGAAATTGATCAAAAAATTAATCAATAAAAAGAAATCAGATTTATCTCTATTATATTGTTTAATGGGCGACATTAATAAGGATATCACATGGTATAAAAAGGCATGGAAGCATTCAAATAAAACCTATGCAAGAGCACAGCGATCCATTGCAGAGCATTATTATAAAAAAAAGAAATACCAAAAGTCGATCAAATACTTTGAAAAATCCTTACAAATCAACCCCCTGTATCCCAGCATTTGGTTTAAATTGGGATATGCTTCAACGATTACAAAGCAATATGAAAAGGCATTGTCAGCATATGGCAGATGTGTCAAACAAAAGCCTAATGATGGGGAATCCTGGAATAATTTGGCAACCATTTTTTTAAGGTTGAATCGAAAATCTGAAGCCTATTTTGCCCTGACACAATCCTCAAAACAAAATTATAATTCTTGGCAAATCTGGGAAAATTTGTTTTTGCTTAGCTTGGATGTTGGCGAAATTCAAAAAACGGTATATGTGGGTAATAGATTATTCCAAATGGGTAAAAAGGAATTAAATATTCATGTTCTAAGAAAATTAGTTTTATTTGTTGGCATTGAAAATGAAGAATTTTTCCATAGATACAACTCTGACCAAAAAAAGAACATTTTAAATCAATTGAAGAATAAATTTTTCAAAAATCAATTACACCAATTACTCGAAAAATGCTCAAAAAGGTCTCCTTTAAATCCAGATATATGGAATGTCTATGCTATTTTTTGGGAAAGGAACAATATTATCAATCAGTCGATACAAAGTAGACAAAAGGCATTAAAATTTTTAGAGAAGGGCAAATGGTATACGGAAAAAGATCCCTTCGAAGAAGTTTTCGAAACGGCAATTGAATTAAGAAAATCAATGCTCAAATTATCTAATGGTAATTATAATGAAGAAAACGAACAAAATTCTAATTCTAGTTCAAATTCACAGTTGGAAAAAAATCAAGATATAATCGATCTTAAAAAATTATTAAATTCAATAGAACTTCAATTAAAAAGTACTTTGAAATTAGCCAATGAATTTTGGAAGAAAGAAGAATTATATTTAGAGTTTGAAAAATTATTTGATCAAAAAATCAATTTTGATTTTAATTATATTCATAAAATACTATTAAATGAAAAGAAATTGTTGAATAAGATCACAAATTTGAGTGAAAATAATAAATTTGAAATGAAAGAAAAAGAAAATGAAACTGAAGAAAAGGAGAAAGAAATCGATATTGAAAAAGAAACAGAAAAAGAAACAAAAAAAGAAACAGAAAAAGAGACAGAAAAAGAAAAAGAAGGGGAAAAGAAAAAGGAAAAGAAAGAAACAAATGATCACCAATTTGGGTTTATAGAAGCATTTGAAACAATACAAGACATGAATTTTAGCGATTCTGAAGATGAAGATGAAGATGAAAAAGAAGAAAAAAAATAAAAAATTAAGATCCAAAATTATAGAATAGAGGAATTAAATGAAATAATTAACTTGTTTTTCTTTTTTTTCATTTCTAATACTAAAAATAATAAATCTTTATTGATAATAATTTTTTAGTTATACATAAATAATTAGATTGATTTTTTATTTTTTTTTTTTTTTTATTTTTGTTTCTTAAATTTGATTTATTAAGTAAATTGTCAATTCAGAAATAAATCAAACTTATTTCAGAAAAGTAATTATAACGTATTAGGATAAATTTGTTTCAATAGTTTTCCCGATTAAATTTAATTAGATTATTACTTGGTTTATTTAATAATTCGCAGGCTATCTAAAAATACAGAAAAATTTATTCAAAGTTAATCTTTTGGAAAATGACAAATTTTTATTCATAAAAGAAATTTCACTCTTAATAATTAAATTATTTGAGAAATATCAATATTAGATCCCTTACTTGTTTGGATTATGAATAAACAATTCATCAATTAAAATTTGAATTTTTTTTAAAAGGGTAGAAAAAAAATAATTACCAGAAAGTTTTTTGGTTCTGAATATGAGTAATTTATGATCTATAAAACTGTTTCTTTCTTTGAATTTACTTATTTTAACTTAAATTTGAAATTTTATTTTAATGAATCGACTAACCCCAGATTTTTTGGAAGTTCTTTAATAATGAACAGATTTTAATAAAATTTTATTTTTGATTTTATTAACTTAGATACACCTAGAATTAATAGAAAAAAAAAATGTCAAGGACCATCAGTATTTCAAAATATTAATTAATGGGGTTTTAATGTAAAAATAATTCCATTGGCCAATCTCAAAAAATATCCAAGAATGTTTATTCTTAGATATCTTGAATAAAAGTCTTTATTTTATCTTAAGTTAATTTCATCAAAGTTGTAATCATTTTGAGTCTTTTATTTAACTAAAATTTGATTTTGATATCTTATTTGTCCAATCTAAAAGCTTTTTAAAAAACAAAAGTTATTTTTGACAAATAACAAAATCCAGAAGAAAATAAATTATTAAAAGGACCAAAGAAAACCAGACCCAAAGAAAAATTTTGATTAACAATCGATAAACTCAAAATCACATTTTTTATAAAATTCACACCAACCTATTTGTCTTTCATTCTTCAATTCTGATTTACGATGATAGATATAAAAATTCATTCTTAAAAATTGCCTTTTTGAACCACTATTAAAATTCATATTAAGTTGAAAATTGCACAACAAAGAACCAAAATAACAAGTTTTACACCTTTATACAAGATAATCTTTTTTCCAATTTTGTGGACATTGTAAACCTTAAATGTTTTACAACACATTTATGAAAAAACGTACACAAACCCATTTTTTTTCCTTTTATTGTTAAATCGAAAATGAAGCGTTTATTAGTCTTTGTTTTGTCAATAATTGTAGTCTTGCTTTCTTATTATTTAATACAAAAACCAAAAACAAGTGACACTGATCCGGATCTAATTGAAGTTCATCTGATTCCTCATTCGCATTGCGATGTTGGTTGGATTGAAACCCCCATGACCTATTATGACACACGAGTGCACCAGATTTTGGATAACGTGGTTTCCTTGTTAGGCCAAGATCCAAAGCTAAGATTCAATTGGGTTGAAACGTATTTCCTTCAGCTCTGGTGGCAAGACAGCAGCGATGAGCAAAAAGCAAAATTAATTGAGCTGATCAACAATGGCCAGCTAGAAATTTTAGGTGGCGGTATTACGATGTCTGACAATGCCTCGCCACATTACATGGATGTCATTGATCAATTGACAAACGGCCACACTTGGATCGTGAATCATTTGCACCCCAAGAAAGCCAAATTGCCACGGTACAGTTGGCACATCGATCCTTTTGGCATTTCACCAACCTTCTCGTCAATCTTCCACGAGAGCTGCTTCCGGGGCTTTGTTGTCAACAGGGTTAACGAAACACAAAAGGAAACCTTTCTTAATCGATCTCAAGGCCAGTTCTATTGGCAAACACCCCATAACCAAAAAAAGCACCTATGGACCCATTTGATGGATAAGCACTATGGGCCACCACCATCCTGTGACTGGGAAGACACGCCAGAAAAGTCTCCGCAAATCGACAGCAGCAACGTTGCAAATTCTTCTCTTCAGCTAGTCAAATTCTTAAGAAGAAGGGCAAAGAACTACCAAAGCAATATTGTAATACAGCCGTTTGGTGATGACTTTCGATTTGTGTATGCAGATTGGCAATTTGGCAACATGACAAAATTGATTAATTATATCAATAGCCATTCGGACACCCTTTCAATGAAAATTCAGTTGTCCACTCTTTCGGAGGCAATCGGCAGGATAAGAGACACCCAAAAGGAAAAAGTACCCGAAGTCCCCCACTCTGAGGATTTTTTCCCATATGAAGACGAATGGGGCTTTTGGACGGGCTATTTTTCTTTAGCGAGTTGGCTCAAACAGCTTACGGCCCGCTCGTCAAGCATTTTGAATAACGTGGAAATGTTATATTCGCTGGCCAGCCTTAATGACGAAATTGACCAACATATGATCAAAGATTTGGAACAACTAAGGATAAGTGTTGGAATTTTACAACACCACGATACAATCACTGGCACAAGCCCACCTTTCTCTTTAAAATGGATCAAAGATGAAACACTATTATCGATACTATCAATTTCAAAAAGTTTGTCAACAATATTTAATAACTTAATTGGCGTAAAGACAGATTGGTATTTTAACAATATCAATTATCAAGCAGGTATTTGTAATGATATTTATAATGAATCTAAAATAATGGACGAAGAAAATATGAAGAACAAGGATAATGTAAATGAGAAATTAAACGAAAATGAAATATTTGAAAATGAAGAAAAAAAGGAACAAGAAAAGGCAAATGAATTGAAAATCGAATTTTATAAAACCGAAAATAAGAAATATCAGAATCTTAATCCAAAATTTTTACAATTTCAATTTCCAAAGAATATTTCCAAATTTTTACTTTTGATCAGTAATACTTTAGAAATGCCCAGATCTGAATGGATATCATTTCCAAATGTAAATATGCTCAATAAAAAATGTATTAGAATTAATAACCATCGAAAGAACAATGACATTCCTATTGAAATAAGTAATAATCAATTATTTTTTTATTTAGATATCCCAGCTATTGGCTTTCAAACATTAGAAATAATTTTCAATCAGTCCAATTCTTGTAAAGAATTAACAAATAAAAATCCCACATCAATTTCAAAGAAAGATAATAATGATAATGATAATCATAATAACAATAACAACAACAACAACAACAACAACAACAACAACAACAACAACAACAATAATAATAATAATAACAATAATAATAAAGAAAACGATAGCGACCAGAAAGGAATGCTCGAAAATAAATATTTAAAACTCATTTTTGATCCAAAAACAGGAAGAATGGAACAAATTATTAAAAAAAAATCAAATTTATCAGTTAATGTAGAGCTAGATATCCAAGAATACAAAAGTGGCCGATTTGATGGTACATATGTATTTTCTGCAAAAGAAATGTATTCAACACCATTTAACGACAATCCAATCAAAAATATTTGGTCATTTTCTGAGAACTTACAACAAGTTACACAAATTTACCATAATAAATTAAATCAAACTATACGACTTTGGAAAAACAAAAAATATTTTGAAATAGAATTGAATACAAATAAAATTGATTTATATTCAAATATGATTTTAAAATTAAATTCCACTTTCAAAAACAATGGTATTTTTTATTATGATTCAAATGGTTTCGTTTTAACAAAAAAGGATTTAAAATATATGCCAAATAAAACAATAGCTTCGTTCTATAGACCAGCCACAACAACCATTTTGATACGTGACGAAAAACAACAACAACAGCTTTCAATTTTTTTTGATTTTGCACATGGGGTTACATCATCGCACGAAGGGTCACTCGAAGTGATGTTTAATAGAAGACACAAATATGCTTGGGGAAACGGCCCCTTTTGGATGAATGACAAAACACCAATGAAACATAATTTTAAAATTAGTTTTGGGAAAATCAAAAATGAAGAATTGGAAAGAAAAAATTTGGAGTTACAAATGAAACAACCATTAGAAATATTTTATAGCCATTTAGAACAAAAGATCAAAAACAACAGTGATGAAAAAAATGATAATAATGATGATAATAAGGATAATGGTGATAATTCTGATCCTAAAAGTAATGATGGCAATGTTGATGATAATGATAATGATAATAATAAAATGGTCAATAATAATTATTTACTAAAATTTTCTTCAATTAATTGTACATTTCCCAAAAATTTACATTTACTTTCTTTTAAACCAAGAACTTTTGGTAAAAATGAATATTGGTTAAGATTAATTAATTTAAATATGCCAAGTGAAAAACATTCCTTAATTAATTCTCCCCTTTCAATTAATTTAAAAAAATGCTTTTCACCAAAATATAAATTATTTGATTGGAAAGAATTCTCACTAACTGGCCTTTATCCAATCGAAGAGTGTAAGCCGTTAAAATGGAAATATATAAACCAATTTGATAATACAAAAGAAATAAACCAGAATAATAATTTTGAAAACGACGGTATAATAAATCTTTTACCCGGGCAAATTAGAACTTTTAAAATAAAAATAATCAAAAAATAAATCATTAAATTATAATTTAAATTTCCTCATACAAAATTAGTTTGGTTTTTTTTTTTTATTTTAAAAATAATTAAGTTTTTTAGTAGTACTTTTTTGAACATGTGTACTTCCAAAAAAGTAGTGTATTTTTTTTTTCACATTTCATAAGAAATCATCTTTTTTAATGAAGGTATTCGTTAATTGACAATTCCAAATTAAGTTTAATATTAATATCGATTGAATCAAAAATTAATGTATTGCTTTCAAAATATGTAAGTTGAATTGTTTCTAAAAAATGAAAAAAAAAAATTGTACTTTTTTTGGTGAAAACATTGTACGACCAATTTCAATAAAAAACTTGAAATAAGAAACGGGAACAAATGATTTTTTAAACAACGAAATACATTTATATTTATTCAATTCTATTTAAAAATTTGTTGAAATTAAAAAAGGTATGGAAATGTTTTTTTTGATCAAAAAGAAAATAATAAACACCAATTTCCACACCTAAAAAATATTAAATAAAATCGAGATCAGAAATTTTAATATCTTTTATTTATGTAATACAATGCTAAGAAACAAATTGAATTATTATCAAGAATCAATAAATGGCATTTAATGATTTTGGCATACTTAAATACTTTTTTGAAGATTTAGTTTAATAGAGACATTTTAAAATAAGTTTATATCACTTTCTTGGAAATAGAACATGTCATTCAGGGATACCATTGAAAAGTTTTGGATAAAATTAGCTTTCCCACAATTAGAAAAATGTCACCATCTATCTACTCTTAAATCATTTCCAAAACCAATAGTGGATCAGAACAATCATAAAAAGTTGAAATACAAAATGAAAATAAAATTTTTTTTTTTTTCGTGTTTCTTATTTTGAATTAATTGGGTTTTCAGAATATGAACTTGAGCAAACCGTTTTTTGTGAAAATTCCAAAATAATATTTATGACGTAATCAATATGTTAACCAAATTTCTAACCAACAATTTTCATAAATAAAAAAACACTTTTTCGGATTATTTTGTGTTGAATGATATAAATTTTCACTATTAAAATCATTTTATTTTGTAAAATGTAAATCTTTCACCAATCCAAACAAAAATAATTAACATATCCAATAAATTTTTTACTACGTCACAAGTAATCACTAAAAAGAATATTTTGGTAAATTGAATAAAAAATTCAAAAACAAAAAAAAATTACCCCATGTAGAAATTTCAAAACTGAGGAACAATCTGATTATTATAAAAACTAGATATATTTTATGCTGATTTTCAAAAATGAATTATTGGTTTTAAAAATTTTGATCCATTTTTCTCATTTTGAAAAGTTCAAAATTCAACATATTTCTGAATTATTTCAAAAAAAATTTACCTCTTTGAAAGAAGATTGAAATCTTATAGTCTACAAAATTAATTTACAAAAATACACTTTAAATTTAAAAAGACTAAGTTTTATAATAACAAAGTTTTAAAAAATCTACTTGGTTTCAATAATAATTCTAATAATTTATTAGAATTTCGAAAAAAAAAATAATTTATTAATTCACCGAACAGTTCAAATCAATTTTTCTTTATATTGAATACAAAAAATCTGAGAAAAAGAACCAAACAATTGAATTAAAAATTCTATTAAAATACCTTTTTAAAACTAGAAACATTTAATATATAATTTAAAGAAATATTTTTTAATTTGAGTATTATAATCAATAATTACTCTCTCAATCTTACTTTTTCCAATAATTGATTTACAACACAAAGATTAATAGTAAAAATTATTTTACTTTTATTTCTCAATACTTTTTAAATATTTTCAAATAAATAAAGCCAATCCAAATTTACAATTCATATTAAAAAAATAAATATAAGAAATAATATCAAAGAACTTATTTTAATAATAATAGTTCATTTTGATACTCTGAATGTTTTATCAAATGATATTAATTAATCCTTTGAATTTTGTGGAATTTGACAATAAGTTAATAAAACTATAAAATTTTCAACAAAAATAATTTTAAATAAAAACAATTTAGAAAATATATATTTTAATTAGATAAAAGAAATCAATAAAAAACCAGAAATTGATATAACAGTCAGTTTCACTTTTAAGGCACAAACTTTCAACAAAATTTAAGGCACAAAAAAAATCTTAAATTAAGGCACAAAATTCAAATTCTAGTAAAAATAAATTGTAAAAAAAATAATTACAAATGTGCTTAAATTTGGAACTTTTTTGTGCCTTGAATTCCATTGAAAGTTTGTCTCTCAAAAGTGAAACTGACTGTACTCAACAAAGAAAAGAATATTATTTTTAAAACTGTGAAGATTTAAATCCAATTTTAGAGATAAATATATAAGTTACCTTTTACCATTAATTACATTAACCATGATGTAGTATAACCACTCTAAATTTATTTATTTTATTTTTTTTTCTTTCAACAAGATTTATGTTTTAATAAATTACCAAAAATATAAAAAAAACAAGTACAACATTTTGACCAAATTCACTTTTATTAAATGGATTAGAAAAACGGTTAGTAATATAATATTTTATTTTACAAAAAAATGTTCAAAAAATGTTTTTGTATTGGTTCAACAATCACCCTGAAGAGAAACAATTAATATTTTTTTGGTCAGTTTAACTTTCAAAGAACAAAAAAATTTCAAATTAAGGTAGGATTTTGGAGAATTTTTTTTTTTTTTTTTTTTTTTTAACACAGTTTATTTTATGAGGATCTAAATTTATCCCGTTTATAATTTGTTATTTTTTTGTCTTAAATGTCGTTCAAAGTTTGTGGATTAAATGATACACTTGATGTAATGAAAGAAATATTTTAAGCATAACTTTGGAGATGAAGGAATTCTTTTTAAATGCAGACCAATTTTTATTAATAATACTTTAA
This sequence comes from Anaeramoeba flamelloides, assembly GCA_027625915.1. Taxonomy (NCBI): domain Eukaryota; family Anaeramoebidae; genus Anaeramoeba; species Anaeramoeba flamelloides. Next base: position 689,398 of record JANTQA010000038.1, read on the forward strand.
CGACAATTTCCAAATTTTTTTGAAAGGAATAAAAGGATCATGAAACCTAATTCTGGATTAGTGATTTAGTTTCAAAAAGTTTAATAAGTAGATAGAAGAATAGAGATAACAAATTTTATATTTAAAAAAAAAAAAAAAAAAAAAAAAAATCTAAAAAAGAACTTTTAATATTACTTATTTTATTAAAAAATGATTAGTACTATTAATCATAGATTTTGTTATTATACACTTAAGACAAATAATAAAATTTAAAAAATCAAAATCTAAAAAAAAAAAAATTCTTATATCAAGAAACTTCAAAAAGTAATATATCGATATACGATAAATCACCACTTGACTTCAATTTGAAATGATAATAAAGATTCACCATAAATAAAATTTTCTATTAATTTTGGTGGATTTTATTTTGTTTTTTGAAGAATCTGTTAAAAATTATTTTTAAAATTTCATTACTTTTTCTCTTTGAATTTCAAAAAACAATAATAATATGACAATTTTTAGAAGAGAGAAAAACAGATTTTCAGATTTCACTGATTTGTTAGTTCTATTATATTTCTGGTTTTGCTGTTCTAATTTTGGGCTTTATAATCTTAGTTTCCCTGACAGTTTTTCAAAATTCGGCCAAGATATCAACTTTTCTTTGATTGGGTAACTACATAGATGAAATTTTATCGAAGAGTTTATTTTTGAGATTAATTAAAAACTCAACTCATAAAATGACATAAATGAAAAGCTTAATTAAAAGACCTTTATATTATTTTATTTTGAATATCAGAAATATAATTTCTTCTTACAGCCATTAGTTTTTTTGTAATTTGAGAAATAAAAAAAAAATTATTTAATTCCCTTTTATTTCTGTACTCTAAAAAACCGTGGCACTTTTTGTTAAGTTTTCTTGAAGTTTCTGTTTATTTGTTAAGTGTTCTAGGTTTTTTTTTTACTTTAGAAATAAACTGGAAATTTATTAAAATTTTCTGTTTATTTCTAAAGCAAAAAAAACCTAATGAAAATCCATAGACTTTAAAGTTAAAAAAGAAAAACCCAAGAAAAAAGGTAAATACTCGAAGATACTTGTTGGTACTCGAAGGCAATCTATGACAATTCGATGATACTTACTTAATTTCAAAAAAAGTTTATACATTTAAATAAAAATCATAATTTTCTTTATTATCAACCAATTACAAGATAAATAATGAATTTTTATTTTGAATAGTACCAAAGATATTATTCTTGATATTGCTATTAATTTGAATTAATTCTTGAATCCCGATTATTCTATTGTCTTTATAAACTCCATTTCACTTAAAGGGGTCCAACAAACAATGAAAAAGTCACTTAATTTTTCAGAATCAAACAAACTACAATTGTTTAGAAATAAGAGAAATAATAAAATTCCGATTAGAGTTTGATCATCCTAAAAGAAATACCTTGTCAAACTTTAAAATTTCAAAAAAAAAAAAAAATTTTTTGCTCCCCTTTTGTGTGAAATTTCTCTTGTAAAATTTCTCAATTTCTTTAGAAAATTCAAATTGTTGTCAATTAGATTATTTAAAAAGTGTATGAATTTTCTAAGAAAATACAGACTCACTTTTCTTAATCATAAGTTGGATTTCCAAACATTTTTTTTTTTTCAAATCTATTTTTTAAAAAAAAAAAGAAAAAGTAAAAAAAAGCAAAAAACAAATTTGCAAAAAACAAAAAACTTTGCTAAATGAGAAAAAATGATTAGATCAAAAAATTGAAAATTTATTTTGAGAAGAATAATGAATTAAACCCATATCATGTGTTCTATTTCTTCAATAAAACAGGGTGACTTTGACTGAAAAAAATTTTAGAATGGGCAGGCCCCATAAAAATTAAAAAATTTTTTACTGATCTTTCTTGGAAATAAAATTAAGGATTATAGTATCCCAAATGATTTTTTTAAAAAACTATTGTCTTAATTCTTTTTGTAAATCATAAAAAAAAGGTTAGTCTGTATAAATAATAAAAAAATAAAAAAATATACATTTTTAAAAATTTTGGTCAGAAAAAAAATGTAATGAATAGACGGTAATAATATAAAAAAAGTAAAAATATTCAAAATAAAAATCGAAAAAATGTTTGTTATTTTAACCCTTTGGATTGAAAAACTCAATCCAATAGGTTAATAAAATTAAAACTACTTTATGGCATTTATGTAATCTATTTGAAAGATTCAAATTGGCTAACAATGGCTATCCAGAATAATATAAATACAATTTGTGCAATACTGCCAATGATGATAACTATTTTATAAAATATTTTGATAATTGGTTATTTGTTTGGAATGTTGGTTTTAATTATTAAACAAACAAAAAAAAAAAAAAATACAAATTATTAAGATTATCAAATCGAAAAATAAAATTTAGAAATCAAAAAAAATAAATTATTATAATAAATAAAACAATATATTAAAAAAAATAAAATAAAATAAAAAAAAAAATAAATTTTTTTTACCTGGAGCTATTGTTCCTCTTCCCTTTTCATATTCTGTTGCAAAGGCAAATGATGATAATGCAAGTGGTAAACACCCAACAACTACACAAGCCTGGACAGGTTTTCCACTAATTGTTTGAATATTAATATAGATCATAAGGAAGAGTAAGAAAGAAGAAGAAGAAAATTGTTTAATAAAAAATAAAAAAATAAAAATAAAGGGAATTCTATAAATTCCATGAAGATTTTTTAAAAGACGAAAAAATTACGTTAATCCAAAGATTAAACTAAGGGCAAGCATCATCGATGGGAAAATTATATGCCTTGCGAACAGATGTTTTATTGCCGTCAATATTTCAGCCTTTCCAAATTTAATTATACACTATTTTATTTAGGGAATAATAAAGATATGGTTATAACAAGATAAAATGGATTAAAATCAATATATAATATTCAGATCGATATTTTTTTTTTTTCTTTATAATTTGATTATTTGTTTATACAATTTAAGGTGTAGAAATCGAGAGTTAGGAAAATAAAAATGAAAGATGAACTTAAGGTTCAATTTGTGTTTGGAAAGTAAAAATTAAACTTTTAATTATTCTTAATACTAGTGATCAATTCGTTCATGTTAATTGATTTAAGTAATTAGCATCATCATAGAATTGACTATAAGTAAAATATGATGTAATTAAGCGGGAATCATATTATACGCTATATTGTTCAAATAGTTTCTGTGACTCTAAAAAAATTTATTTTATATCTTATTGCAAAATAAACTATTTCAGATTTTTTAATATTGATTACAATTAAAAATTTTCATTTTATGATTTTTTTTAAAAATTACATTCTCCAAATCTTAAGATAGAAACTCGAAATATTATTATTATTCCAGTATTTATAAATTAAATATTTAGAATCACCCAAAAGTAACTATTTTTTCAATTTTGTTTTTTCAAGATTAAATCAATAATCATTAACTTATAAAAAAGAAAAATTGATTTTTTTTGTTTCCTTTTTACGAAACTAGTTGTATTTTCAATATATTCCTAACATTTGAGAAATAATTTTGTCAAAAAGATCAAATGGTTAAATTTTTCATTTTTTCTCAGAAAATCTTGAAGTTTTTAGCAACTAATCTACATTTCGAGACAAATTTAAGATTGATCTTTTCCAATAAAAAAGTCTGAAGATTGGTGATCCAACCCTTAAAGAAATTCTTGAAATTTAGATTTTATATTTTTTTTTCAATTTTGACCTTGTCTGTTTCTTCTTTTTATTGGAAGAAGAGTTCTAAAGGAAGAAGAGTTATAAAGGGAAAAAGACCAAGTTTCTATTTGTTAATACTGAAATACCGAAACACAAAAGTATGGGTAACTTGAAAATAAAATATAAAAATTCAAAGTTAAAAAATAACAAATGTTTGTAGCAAATCAGATCAAAAAGAAAAAAGAAATTACAACAAATAAAGAACGAATTACCAAAGTGAAAATTCATTATCAATTATCAAATCAAATCAAATTAAATTAACCAAAAGTATCTTGGTTTTAGTTTTAGGTGTTCTTAATTAAGATAGCCTTTTTTTTTTTTTTTTAATTTTTTACCAACTGCTTCTTATAGAGCCTTTTTTTTTTTTTTTTTTTTTTTTGATTTTTATCAATTGACTTTTTATAAATCCTTTTTTATTCAATTTTTTAAACCCTTCAGAAAATTCGGGTGTGTGTTTCCCTTGAATAGTCGTGGATTCTATGATTTTAAGTTTAAATTAAATTTTTGAAAATAAAGTAAAAGGGCATCTAGAGTGTAATTTATATACTTCTTCAATAATAAAAATAAGAAGAAATGTAGATTTTTTTCTAATAGAAGGATCATATTTTTAATTGATGAGTTCAACTTTTCCCTAAAAAGAAATTCTAAATTAGGGTCATAGCTAACAATTATCAAAAAAAAAAAAAAAAAAAAAAAAAAAAATCAGTTTATCCTATTCTCCATTTAAAGTTAATAGTAAAGAATAAAATTATTTTATTTGAAAGAAATTTTTTAAGATCAGCTATTATAATTTTATTTTGATGGCCTATTCTTTGACTTTTTTTTTTGAAAAATGTTTGTGAAAAAACAAGTTTGAATTTAAAATGAAACTTGGCCTGGAATTTAATAAATTTTAATTGAAATCAATTGAAATGCTATTTTTAGAATTTTCTAATTTGGTTTCCTGATTGAACTTTTAAGATCCAATTTTATTTTGTAATAATTTGATTTTAACAGTACACAAGTGTAAATCTGGAATGTTGTCACAAAATAGAGTTTTTACAATTTTCGAGATAAATAAAGAGTTTCTTGCGTTTCTTCAAATTTTGGTAATAGTACACGAAACCTCCTTTTTGGTTTTTTAATTCAAAGGGATTTTAAATATAAAACCATTTGATTAATACACTGACTTTGTTTGAAAAATATTTTGATTTGAATAATTTCAAGATTGGTAGTTACCAAACGATTTTTTGATTAAAATTCTTATTAGTCTGTTAAAATAATCAGAAATTATATTTACTATGACCAAAATTTGAAGAAACGCATGATTCTCTTTATTTATCTCGAAAATTGTAAAAACTTCATTTTTTACAACACTAATATTTTACATTGATGTCTTGCTTTTGAATTGTTTAATTTTGAGATTTTGCAATTTTGGAAATTGAAGATCCCCGTTAAGGGGTGTTTTTTTTTATGAATATGTTTGTCAAGGCCAAAAACCAAAAGATGTTCGAAATTACATAATTTTTTTTTTTTCGGTTATAAATTTTCCGGTTTATGGTAAACTTGTAAAAACCATTTTAAGGTTTGTTTTTCGAAGATAAATTTTTAATAAATAGAAATTCAATTCCGAGTGACTTTTAAATTTCCATTCTAAGGCTGGAATAGCTGTACTCAATTTGCCTATCTCCGTTTCTATTTTTTTTTTGCAAAATGTTTCAATAAAAAGAAATTATGGAAAAAATATAAACAAATAATCTCTTACAATAAACATCCCAATTGACAAGCAACTACATGGAACTGTACAAGCGCTTATTGGTGTAATTACGTCCCAAAGAAAATCAGGAACCGTTTTGATAGCAACAATATAAATGAAGCCCAAAATTGTACCCCAAATTGGTGGGTTTGTTAGGAGTGCATATCCAATTCTTTTGAAGAGTTTTTTTTTGGAGATTATGGGAACCGTTTGGGGGCTTTTTGATGATTTATGAGAATTTGTCTTTGAAGGCAGATCAATTGATTCGTTTACATCAGAGCTGAGAAGTTCAATGTCCTCTTCTGTTGATTGGTTTTTTGAACTATTACTTCTTGAAGATTTTGCTTCGAAATTATCGCTTTCATTGTGAACAATATTTTCTTTGATTTGGTTTTTTTTTTGATCGTCTTCTTCTTCTCCTTCTGACAAGGGTCCGTTTTCTTCATTTGGTGAAACGCCCTTTTGGTATTCGTTTTGTAATCTCGTTTGAACTTTATCGTTTTCAAACAAAATTACCAAAAAGGGCATCCTAAAAAAGTTTACCATGTTTCCCAAGATGGCATAAATTGCAAACTCTTCACCTAAAACCTCAGAAATAATGGGGATGCCAAAAATAATGTTGTTTGGCCAATTCATTGTCATGTAAGTGATGACAAAACTTTCTTTAAAAAATTTCGAAAGTAACCCAAATTTTTTCATTACGAAGAGGATCGCAATACCAATGATATTTGCCCCTAAAAAAATCAGAAAAAAGGACCATTGAATGTTTTCGTATTCTACGAGAAGAAACGATCGAAACACAATCGTAGGGATACACGCACGAAACACAAAAGTATTTATATGCTTGATCGCTAGTTGGGGATCTTTGATAACCTTAGTTTTTGCAAGAAGGTATCCAATCATCATCTCAATTAAGAGCACTATTTTGTGTTAAGTTAAGGAAAGAAAAAAGAGCAAGAGAGAAAATGTTAAACATTATTAGTCCATCATGTTTGTTGCTGGTGTTGTGGTGTTGTGGTGTTGTGGTGCTGCTGTATGAAAGTTATTGATCTGACAAACTGCGATCTTGCTGGGCATGGAAGGCACTTGCGGAAAGATCTTGTTTATTCTTCCTTCGTGCGATCCAATTACAGCCAACCATTGCTTGTTGTATGATCTAAAAAGAGTGTTACCTGAACAGATCATGAATGCTTTTGTGTATACTCCCATTTTTTGAACAAATCGAATATTTTTTTATTTTAAAGAAAAATGGTTTTTCAAATTCAACTGTTTTTTAAAAGTTGTCTGATTTTAGCATTATTAATCATTCAAAATTCTGAACCCCCTTCGTTATTAAAAGCAGAAAATGTCCTAGTTTGCGAGAATCTTATTGATTACTTTTAAAATTTAAAGGGGAAACACAAAAAGGAACTTTTCAATTTGCATTTTAGTAAACATAGAATTCCAACGTACCAAAAGCAAGTAGAGACATTTTCCCATTTTTGAAAATTTGAAAAATGATCATAAATTAGCTTTTTTTATCATGAGCAAGAACTTGTTGATTATTAGGACAAAAAGTCCGAGTTGAAAAATAAAATAACTCTCAAAATCAATGACCCTCTCTCAAAATTTTCTCCCAAAAAACATAAAGGAATACGAATTCGATAACACAAATTCTCCCTTTTCGATTCAAATTATTTTGACATGATCTTTTGGTTTTTTTTTTTATCAAATAATCTTAAAAAATTTTTTAAAACCTGAAAAAATTCTTGACATTTATCAAGAGATAAGATGACACTGAAATGAAAAGGGTTAGTGAATAATCAAAGTTTTTTTGAATAAAAATAGTGATTTTTTCCCTAACGGTCTTACTTTTCCAGTGTACCCCCAATAACTAAGAAACTTATCAGTATATTTGATATTTTAAATGATATCAAATTCCAATTTAAAAACCATATGGGAAGATTGAGTTTGGTTGAATTTGAAGAAATATTTTTGATTTTAACTTAAAGTAACTTGGTTCTTGGGGGTACACTGGAAAAGTAAGACCGTTAGTGTAAAAATCACAATTTTTATACCAAAAAACTTTTGAAAAATCATGATATCATTTTTTAAATCTGTAATATTGAAAAATTTTAGTTGCCTCTTGAGATTATAACTTTGAAAGCAAAACACCTTTCGGTGCTCTTATTTATGAATTTAGAAAGCGAACCCAGAGTAGATCAGAGTTGAATCATTTAATATCAATTTTTTGAAACATTTCTTGTAATTTTTGGTTTTTTTAAATTTGGTTTTGGATCAAGAAATGAGCTGGCGTTGAATCGTTGAAATTAAGTAAAGAGCAAACTAATAAAATAGACATGAGAAGGGGTGTGTTTAAATCAAATTTTTTTCTTTTTGAAGACCAAACACAAAAGATCACCTTTTTGAATAAACTTGTTGGAATTAAAAAAAAAAAAATCCCGACCAAAGTCTATTTTCAAAGATATTTAGACATAGTCTTCTTAATTTGGATGAATCCAAACAAATTATTGCCTTGAAATCATTGGCTTGAATTAGTATTGATTATTATTCTATAAAACTTGTTGTTACAAATTTGTTTTCAAAATTCAATTTTCAATTATTTTTCTCAAAAATAAGCCAAAACAAAGAATTCTGATTTCAAAGATACAAGTAAAGCATTGAATTCTTGAAATCAAAAATGCAATAAAAAAGCTTCAACCCAAAAGAATTAGAAAATATATTTAAGGGAGTAATACATTCAAAATCATGATCAGAATTATTTTTGTTCCTAATTGATCAAAAATAAATAATTAACAAAACACAAAAATACTTTCAATAAAACTTTATTTCTGAAGAAAAAAAAATTTCCCCTTTTTTGTCCATTTTGAATATGGCATTACAATGTCTTTTTTTTCTTTTGGTATATCTTGTTGATTTTTGGTATATAAAGTTCTTCTTGAAAAATAATAATACTGGTAGATTAAAATTAAAAAAAAAAAAAATTTTTTTCCTAAAAGCTCATAAAGTAATCTTAATTAGATAATTCAAATTCTTCCTTATCGCTTCTAATTAATTTTTCAAGATCTTGGGGTTTTTAAATCAAATAATAATGTGTAAAATATCGAAAAAATTAAAATAAATCTTTTTATTTATCAATTCAAAAAAGATCGAATAGAATTGTTTAAAAGTCCTGTCTTGAAAAACAAGATCTATCAAGATTTTTCATTTTTTAATATTAGGAAAATTGTTGTGTTATTGCTTTTAAATAAAATATAATCCTTTTTATAACTAAAAAAAAATTTTTTTAGGAACTTAGTAATAAACCCTATAAAGTTTATCAAAGTATGGAATCTAAAGAATACACTTTTAATTATTTGATCAATGATGTAGATCAATCTATTTCGTAAAAAAAAAATAGAATTTTTATTGATCATTTGGGAAAAATTGTGAAACAGGGAAAAAAAGTGAAACCCGTTTTTTAATTGGGAGCCTTATCAAAAATAAAAAGGAAGATCTAATAATACTCCTACTTTCACTTTAGCAAATGAAAAATTTTAATTCAGGTACACAAATATTTTAATAATTTTTTAACAAAAGGGTAAAATCTCCTCAAAACCAATGAAAAATGTTTTTTCAAGAAATTAAAAAAGCTTCCTTATTATAATTTGAGATAAAATTTTAATTATGATAATTTGATTCTAAGAGTAAAAGAAAAAAACAATTATTAAAGACAAAATGGAGGACTCTACCTAATAGTAGTTTTTTTAATACTATCTTTTGGTAGAGGTTTTTCTTTGATTGATCTATTATTAAAAATTTGTTAAAAATGTGATTATTTTTGAGATCTCCAAAACCACACCTCGGATTTTTATAATAAAGGGAGATTTCACTTTTATTTGTTTGATTGTTTGGAAATAATATTATGGATTATTCTTTGTAGTTAATTGGTTTCTTCTTTTTATTGATTTTGCTTTCCATTTTTAAGCTCTATTAAGCTTCCCAATTAAATCCCAAGTTTTCACTTTTTTCCCTTATTTCTCTTTTTTTCCCAAACCGTGAGGTTTTTTATGAATTTTGACAACCCTAATTATTTATACTTGTTTTTTGATTTATTGAATATTGTTTTGTATAAGTGTACTTTAATTAATCATCATTCTAATAAGTGTGTGGGTTATAATTATAAAAGTTTGATTCTTAAATTAATGAAATTAGTTGTCAATTACAAGAATTTTACCAATCTTAAGCGATTTGCATCTACTAAGGAGAATCCTAAGATCAAAGTATGTTTTTATTAAACCTAAACTCATTAGTGTTTCATGATTCAAACGCGTCCGAAAAATGGTTTAGCCAAGTAGTAATACAATCGGTTTCAAATTTAAGGCAGAAACTTATAACCGAATTTAAGGTACAAAAAAATCTCAAATTAAAGAACAAATTTTGGACTTTTTATTTTGTCACTAATTATTTTAATTGAATTTAAATTATGTACATAATTTTGAGATTCTTTTTGCACCTTCATTATCATTGAAGTTTACACCTTCAAGGTAGAACTGAATGTATTTCTTGATCTTCCTCAATTAAAGTTGATCTATGAATTGAGTAAAAAACTCAACAATTTCAAAAAAATCTGCATTTTACAAAAAATTTAAAGGTTGAATAAACAATATTCAGACTCCAAAGTTGTAAATAGCTTTCTTAAATTTAAGACGAAGTGTAGATTATTAGCTAAAAAATTCAATGTTTTTAATAAATTAAATAATTAACTAATAGATTTTTTTGATATATTATTTCTGAAACATTGGAAATATATTGATGTTACAATTAGATTTAACATAGTTAAACAAAAATAACTAGTATTTAGATTTTTATGTTGATACAAATGAATTCAATCTTCGAAATTAAAAAATTCATATCAAAATAGTTACTTCTGGAAGTTCTAAATATGAATTATTGATGACTGTAATACTATTATTTTGATTTTCAATTTTTAGATTTGGAAAAGGAATTTTTTTTAAAAAAATTCCAAAATGAAAAATTTTAAATTTAGATCATTACTAAAAAATGTAATAATTTATTGTACAATAAGATATCTAATAGATTTTTAGTGCTATTTGAGCCATTACGTACTATTATCATATACACCGAATTATAGCATACTTTATTTATAGAGAAATGTAGGGTGGCACTAACCCCTTAACAACAAATAACTATTCATTGGATTATTTTCCTTCACTTTATTTTTTTCAATACTTTACTTTTTTTTTTTTAAGAATGAAAATATTTTATTCAATTTTTCAAATATTTTCCATAATATCATTTGTTTGAAAAAACACAAAGATCTTGTAAAATTAATTGAAATGATAAGGAAGTTTTTGAGAAATTTAATTAAGATATTTTTTTAAACTTTTGTGATTAATTTTTTGTTTTTTTTTTAATTTTAATCTAACCATAATATTATTTTCTCCAGATTAAATCAAATCTTACAATAATGTTTTTAGTTTATTTGCCTTTTATTCTTTAAGAAAGATAAATGGAATCTCTCTTGTTATTATCTCAACATTCTAACTTTTATATTGTATTTTATTCTTGAAAAAAAAAATATTATTATATTATTTACAAGTATACATTTTTATTGTTAAAAAGTAAAAATTAACCATATTATAAAAGTTTCCCTTTGAAAATTAATAAAAAATTAAAAATTTTGAAATTCTGTTATTACGTCTTACTCTAATTAAACTTACCTCAAAATTCTAAAGTAATAGTAAAAGGTATACTATGAGTTCGACAAAAAAAAGAGAGATGGTTAAAAACTTAAGATTTATCATTTTATGTTAAACTCATTGTTAAATATTTTGAATTTAAATTACTGTTTTCTAGATTTAATTCATTCAATAAAATGATTTAACTAAAGAGTTTTGATAATTTAGAATACATTATATGATTTGTATTATCCGGGAGATTTTTATAATTAGTAAACCTAATACCTTAATAAATTGAAAGAAAATGATAATTCATTCATAGAATATTATTCTTAATGCATAAGTTTAATCAATCTTTCAATCAAATCTACATCAAAAGAATATATTCTTAAATTCGGTTCATTGGCTTAATTTCTAATTTTTGATTAAAGTGTTCAAAATTAATTTTTTTTTTAAAGATCTTTGTGTTGATCCAAATTTTTATTTTTCTAATTCAAAATAGGGGAAAATTACTTAAAAAATTCTAAAGTATTGAATTGGAATTAATTTTGAATAATGATTTGGTTATCAATATCATGATTTGTAATTTATTTTCTATTTATATCATCTACATAATCCCAATTATTTAAATCTATCTTAAAAGAATTTGTGTTGGAACTGAAATAAAGAGTCGAAACAACTTGTATATGTTGAAAATAAAAATTCATATGAACTAAATGATTGTGTAAATTCACAAAAGAATGAATTTTTAAGATTAGAAAAAGAATACAAAATGATAATTTTTTAGTTTAAATGTTTAAATATATTTTATTACGTTTATGAGTTAAAGGTGAATAAATCTTTTTTTAAAAAATTATGAAAGAAAAAATAAATATAGTTCAAAAGTTCAAAAAAAGAAGATATTTTTAGATATGAAAATTCAAAAGAATTATCGAGGGGATGAAATTTGTGTCTGTCAAAGTTGTCTAGTATTTTTTTTTAAAATATCATGTTTTTTTAGAATTGACATTTGGAGATCAAATAAAAAAAATAAGTAGTTACATAAACGTTTGAGAATATTAGATATTCATATGAAGTAAATCTTAGCAAACTTTATATTTTCTTAAAAAAAAGAAAAACCCAAAATTCTTAGGTAATATTGAGAAAAAAAATAATAAGCATGTTCATTTTGATCTTTAATTGATGAATTTCAGAAAATTCAAATAAAAAAATATAACCCCTTTTAAAACCATTCTTAATGTTTAAATAACATCAGAATAACATGTTTTTACCAAGTGACAATCGGTCTCGTAATAAAAAATATTTTTGCGACTGAATTGCAAGTCAAAAAAAAATTAATATCTAAAAATTGAAATTATATTTTGATAAGTTTAGAATAATAGAGATATACAAAATTACTACTAATAAAACAAAATGCCAGAAAATATTTCTGAAAGAAAGATAGTATTAAAATTAGAATTATAGAATCTGTTAAGCCCGGGGTCCAATCTTTAAAAGTCTTGTAATCATTTTATTTTATTTTATTTTATCAAAAAAATGTAGTATTTGTTTTCTTTATTGCTCAAATAGCTATTTGAAAACTTTTTAAGATTATTTTTAACAAATAAATATTTCCAACTTTTTTCCACTTAGTTAATTAATAATTTCAATCACGTATCCCCAGATCAAAAACATTTTTCCGATGAATTTTTTGTTCATCTATTTAATCAAAAAATTCTTAATAGAAGTAAACAAAAAACCAATGTTTAATAAAATTTAAATTCTGATTGAAAAAAAAAATAACAAAAGAAAAAAAAAAAATTAAAGATTGGAATAAAAATTAAGTGTGCTTTTGTAAAATATCCTTTGGCAACTATAAATATTATCCCACAATACATTATTTTACCCTCTTTGAAAATAAATCCTTTGACTTTTTTCAATAATTAACAAATTATCTTTCGGATTTTTATTACAAATTATTTATATCACATGCTGAAAATAAATTTCAAGAACGACTAACTTCCTAAGGCACATACAAAAATAATCAATCTTTAGGTTTTTATGACTTTACGTACACCAGTGTGATAAATTAAAAATTGAAAAATAAAAGTTTGACAAAAAATGACTTTAATTAACCTTTCATCACTAATAATAAAGTTTATTTTACAATATAATCAAAATTTCATGATTTCAAATTCATGGGAATATTTTATTTATTGTTTTTAGTATAAATACCTTTTTTAAAAGTCTCGAGTCGAAAAAAAAATATTTTTTCGGGTAAGCAATTCTCAATAAGTAAATGGATGAATTTTGGAAAATTCAATTTAGGATATTTACTCTGATAGAAAATAACACATCGTTTTTATAATACTGTACTCATCTAATAAAACTGGAATAGAGATAAAAAAACCCTCAAATTTATTTTTGTTTACAAGATTTTTCAGAATTCAAAAGAATGGAGAAAAATCATCAATTGTAATTGATTCTTTACAATTCTGGAAATTTAATGAAAAGCTCTGGTAGAATGCCGTCAAGTGCCTAGGTTTTCTTGAGCTTTTCTGTTTTATTTGTTAAGTGTTCTATGTTTTTTTGAGGTTTTTTATTATATCAGAAAAATTTATTGATTTTTCAGTTTATTTCAAAAAGTAAAAAAAAACCTAATGACAATCTATTGATTTTCTGAATAAATAGAAAACTCAAAAAAACCTAACAAAAATCTATAGATTTTTCAAAGAAACAGAAAACTCAAGAAAACCTAACAGCGTTTTTTTTTTTTTTAGTTTCTGAAATTAAAAGAAAATTCATTTAATTTTCAATTTATTTCTAAAATTCTGGTAAACCTAACGAACTTGTCTTGTTTTTTTTTTAATTTTATTTCGGAATGTACCAAAAAAGAAATAAATTGTTAGTTTAGTTCTAAAATAAAAAAAAAACTTAACAGAAAAATTTTTTAAACAATTTAATAACTTTAAATGAATAAACAATTCTAAAATTGTCAAAATAATGGATTATCCATTTGAAAGATATTTATTAAATTTCAAATACTTGTGGAATATATTTTTGAAACCTCTTTAATAGAATTAAAATATTTTTTAAATTTTTTACTTTTAAATTTTAATAAAATCTTAATAGAACCTGGAAAATAGGTTTTTCAAACTTAAATTGTTAAATATCTTGAAAAGTAATTTTTGATCTCAGATCTTTTAATGAAACCATAGTATCTATTATCAGTGAAGTTACCAAAAAGTGAAAACTTAGTAAAGTTTTAATTTTTGTATTGATAAATTTTTTCATGATCTTGACCACTACACATGTGAAAAAACTGATGCAATAATATTTGAAAAAGTATAGTGGTGTAAATAACCCATTTTTGTTTTACTTTTAAACATTACCAAAATTTAATTCCTGTATTAAATATTGGCTTACTTTCAAAAGAAATAAAAAAACAAATAAATTGTATTATAAGGATATATCAATAAGAGATAGGATTCTTTCAATAAATTCCAAACTTGAATTATCAAGATATTGTAAGTTTTGATTGTAATTTTTGATAAAAATTAAAAGAATAAACTCATTTTATAGAATATATAAAAAAATCATTTAATCTCTCAAATTTTTAAAAATAAACAGAATTTTTGAAATAAAAGGAATTATTATTATTGAGCCATTTAGATTAATCACAGATCTAACATTACAATCACATTTAAATCTGAAACGAGTATGTGTCTTCTTCTCTCCCAATACCGAAGCCTGGAAAAAAAAACAGTTAAATTTTGTAAAGAACTAAAAGTTTGACAAATGGGTTAAATATACATCTTTAATTATTGAAATATTCTAAAAATTGAAATAAGATTTACACTTGGCGGTTCCATATCCCAATTTGAAATCCTAAAATACTCTTATTTGGGTTTTTGTTTTAGATTTGGAAAAGAAATTAAAAAAAATTATTTAAAATGAAACTTTTTAATAATGATCCTTAGTAAAAAATGTAAGAATTTATTGTTGCATCAATATTTGTAATGGATTTCTTAGAGTTATTTGAGACATCCCACACTCATACCATTTACACCCAATTACAACATAAGTAATTTCTATAAACATCTAGAAAGCCACTAATCCCAAAAAAGGAATTACAAAATATTTTTACTCAAAATTCTTCTGTTATTCGACATCAATTTTTACAACTTGTTCCAAAGATCCAAACCTCACCAATTTCACATAGAGTCTTCATTTTTTTTTCAATTCCTCCTATCTTTTTATTCCAATGGAATACAAATTTAGTGATGATATAAGTTCATTCACAGAGAGCCATCAAGAATGGACAAAAAACAAAAAGCATTTTTATGATTTTTTTTTAAACAACAGTATCGGAAGAACATTTACTTGCCAATGGGTCAATGATCAGTCTTTGTAAATTTTTTTTTTTTATTTTCTCCAAAACCAAAACAGTAAAAGACTTATTTTGCACCTTTTCTTTTTGATTGGAAATAACAATAAAAAAACAAATAAGGAAGAATTCGGATTTTCAGTATATAATTCTTGGACAGCAACGTAATAAGAGCTATGACCTTTCCGTTGTTAAAGTAAATTTAGATCCAAAAACGATCAACGGTAATATTTTTTAAAAACTTTCGTTTTCTTTTGTCGAGACATCCCAATGTAGATAATTTTTTTTTGTTCCAATTTTTTTCAACCTCTACAGATTCCCAACAAAATAAATTCCAAGACGTGTTTAGCGAAAACCAAAGATCTGAAATTAATAGAGCCAGACACCAACCAGGCAATCCTAATATCATTGCTGCAATTCAGGAATCTGGAAGCATCATTTTACTTAAATACAACTATTTTAACCAAAACAGCAACAACGATAGCATCTCAATCACCGTAAAGCACGAACACACTTGTACAGGGTAAGAGCCAATCTTAATTTCCAAAATTTTGGAAGAAGAAAGCATTCTCTTTTTGATTCTGTTTTTCAAAAAACATTTTATTCAGTCATTAGTTTACAATTAAAATACATGACACTAGAATTAAACCAAAACAAGAAAAACCAACCATGAATTGAAAATTATCGGTTTCTTTTTGTGCAAAGTTTGAAATTCAAATACAAACATTATTTTTTGATTTTATTGGAGTAATTATAACAAAGCGTGGAAAAAAAGTTTTCAATCGACTAATCGACAAACTTCTACAGAAAACTATTTTTCGTTTTTTTTTAAAACCCTTTTTTCAAATGGCTTTATGAAAAAACTTAATAGACAAATCACAGAAACTTTGTTCCTTAATTTTGAATTCGTTTGATCAGTTTCACATCAAATTTTTGATATTACTGAATTTTTTATCTATTGACTGAAATGATCATTGTGATTAAAATTTGGTCCATTTAAAATAAATTCGGTCAGTCAAAAATTTGTTTTGGCTTTTTAATTAGTGAATAATGGTAAAATGAATTTTGATCAAGGTAAAATTTTATGAACAAGTCTTACATTTAAGAAAAACCAAAGTCATTACCAATTCACATTTTCAAGAAACGTTATTATTTTGTGATATTTCGACCCTTTGGAATAGCTTTGGAAGGCTAAAAAAACAAAAATTGAATTTTAATTGTAAACTTTACTAAAGATAAGATAACTATTTATGGAGAAATACTCAAACCTATTAATTCAATAAGTTATTTATCATTGTTAGATAACGTGCATTTATCAAGGTTTATCTTAAATATTTTCTTAAAGCAAAATGAATCAAATAATCTTTCAAAAAAGATTTTTTTTTCAAACAAGTTTGATTTTCACTAATGTTTTACAACCAAAACTTCAAAATAACCAAATATTAAGATTTTAGAAACCATTTAAATTCTCTGAAAATCCCAATAGAACAAACCTAAATTTAAAACAATTATTCATTTTTGGTCTTACCAAACAATGATTAACTTGATCTTGGAATGTAATCTAATAAAAAAAAATTAACATTTATAGTAAAGTGTGCAATTAAAATTCAATTTTTGTATTTTTAGCCTTTAAGGGACTAGTCTTTATTAATTTTTTTTTTTGACCAATAACTAAATAAGGAATCCTTATCTTGAAATAGGTTTAAAATTGAAAATAGACAGGTTTTTTCAATGTTAGAACTTTTAATTCTTGTTTTTTTAAAATTTTACAATTCTGTCAAAAAAAGTGACTTTTTAAATTTTTTTTTAAAAAAAATATCTTTAATGGATGAGAATTTTTTGATTAATTTTGGATTTAATTATTTTCTCAAAAATAATATTTATTCTCATATTGAAAAACGAAAAAATAATTTAAAACTAGTGAATATTTTCTCTTTCACTTCTGTTCATCCAAATTGACTCTAAAAAGAACTCAATTTGTTTTATCAATAATTACTTTTTTAAAAAATAGTTCTTATTCTTTTCTTTGATTTTTTTTGACTCTGACAAAAACTTTTGGAATGATAATTTGGGAATACTTTAAAAAAACTTCAAATTCAACAAAAACAAAAGAACCTAAACTCAAAAAGTAGATTCATGAAAAAAAAAGAATGGTACCAGAAAAGAAAGAAAATCTTTTATTAAGAGTAAAGCATATATTGTATATTTTTTTCGAATCAAACTGTTTTTTCATGCAAATCCAAAAAAACATTTTCAGGTTTATTTTTCAAACTATTTTTTGTAGGTCTTACACAAACACAACAAGGTTTTACTTTCTTGCTCATATTTTTTTTTATTTTTTGTATTTTTGCGAAAAGTTGAAAAAAAGCATCTTTCAAGAAAGTGAAAAAATGGAAAAATTTTTTATTTCTATAAAAACAATAACTAAATTTAATGAATGTCATTTATCTAGATTTCATTACTATACAAGAAGTTTTTCACTTTGATTTCAAATCTAAGTAATTGTCAAAAAAAATTCTCAATCTCTATTAAATTTACCTAAAAAAATTTAATATAGACTAGTCCCTTAAAAGCAATTCAAAAGGGAAAATTATTATTTTTCAAATTTGGTCAAATTCTCATTTTTTAATAAAATATTTCAATTTCATTGAAATATATTGGCTGTATGTGTCCATTGAAAACCCCCTTACTGATATGTTAGGGTACGTTGGGGTTGGGTGACTGTGGTGGTTTGTATGGTATTTTAGAGAAAATTTTGGCAAGTAATTATGAAAAAAAAAATAATTAAGAAACCAATTAGACTTTTGTAACTTGTTCTAAGGGGTAAAAATTTCCCACTTAACTGTGGTGGTTAGAATTGTGTTTTAGAACAAATTTTTAAAAATATTTAGTATTGATGATTTCAAAATTTTGGTTTTTCTACAATTGAAGTAATAAAATACTTCCAATCACAAAATAATCTTTTTGATTTTTCCTCCCAAAATCCTTAAAAAAACTATTAAAAACTTTCGTGTCAATCAAAATAATCAACAAACTCTTCAAAAATATGAAATAATTCAAATTAACCAATTTTGAAATTTAACCAAATTTGAAATTTAATAATATAGACATTCGAAGGGGAAGAAATACCACAAAATAATATCGTTTCTTGAAAATTATAATTGATAGTGACTTTGGGTTTTTCTTAAATGTATGATTTGTTCATAAAATGATCACTTTGATCAAAAATCATTTTGCCAATATTTACTATTTAAAAAACCAAAACAAAATTTTGAATGAACCAATTTTTTTTAATTACCCAAATTTTAATCACAATCGTGATTTGAAAAACAAAAACAGGTTTATTTTTTATTGATTAGAAATTGAAAACTCTGTTTGTTTTAGTCTGCCCCGATCCCAAAGAAATTTTGTTCTAAAAAAAATAAATAAATCAAATTTAATTTAAATTATATTTACTTTAATCCGACCATTTTAAAAAAATAAAAAATTTTTAAGAATTAAAAGTTTTTTAAAGTTTGCTGTTTTAATAAAGTGAATAAATCAACCTTTAAAGGTGGGGGTAGAGGTTAAAGTGGGAAGAAAAACACCCTTTTTTAAAAAATTACTCACTTTAAGAAAAAACGAAAACCTTATTAAACATTTTAATTCTGACAAAATCATAAAAAAAAAAACAAGTACTCACTTTTTTAAAATGACTATAATACTTTATGAAAGTTTTCTGTTTTAATAAAGTGGGTACTCAATCTGTAAATATGATGTAGAAGTTGGGGTGTGAAAGAAAGCACCTTTTTTTAAAAAAAGTTTACACTCTATTAAAATAGAAAAATTTAAAAAACTTTTAATGCTGGTCTTCACTACAAGGAAAATTTAAATACCTAAAATTAAAGTTAGCCAAAACGATACATTGGATTACAGTTATACTTCTTTTATAAATTATTTTTTCAAAGTTATCATAATTTTATGTAATAAAAAAAGGATATCTATTAAACTCATGAAAATCTGAATACCTCCCCTTTTCAAAAATACCGACTTTTGAAAAAAACACCTATTTTCAGGGTATTTTTTTATTGGAAAAAGTTGAAATGAATTAATTTTTGATTGAACATTAAGATTGAAAAAAGAATAAATGTTAAAGCAATTTGTAGAAAACAACCGGGAACGTATTTAAAAACTCAAACATGGAAAAAAATAAATTGATAAAAAATATTCTAAAAACAGATAAAAAATCAGATTTTTAATTTAATTTAGCAATATCTTTTGATTGAAATATTTTGTGCTATTTTCAAATTGAAAAATATGTTTCTTTTTAGACTATTAAAAAAATACTTGAAAATTATTTCTCTACTAAGTCAATTAAAAAATTCAAAAATTTTACAATTAAAAATGAAAAAAATATTACTGAAAAATTTCATTTTTTTTTTCAATTCCTATTAATATCTATTAAAGTTGTAAACCTCATTGAAAATTGTTATGTATAATAATGTTTATTATATGAGTGTATTTCAAAAATACAAAATTTAGAGATTTTTTTTTGAAAAAATTTTCCTTGTACACTACAAGGAAAATTTAAATACATAAAATTAAAGTTAGCCAAAACTATACTTTGGATTTAAGTTATACTTCTTTTATAAATTATTTTTTCAAAGTTATCATAATTTTATGTAATAAAAATAGGATAGCTATTAAACTCTTGAAAATCTGAATACCCCCCTTTTCAAAAATACCGACTTTTGAAAAAAACACCTATTTTCAGGGTATTTTTTTATTGGAAAAAGTTGAAATGAATTAATTTTTGATTGAGCATTAAGATTGAAAAAAAGAATATATGTTAAAGCAATTTGCAGAAAAAAACCGGGAACGTATATAAAAACTCAAACATGGAAAAAAAATAAAATGATAAAAAATATTCCAAAAACAGATAAAAAAATCAGTTTTTCAATTTAATTTAGCGATATCTTTTGATTGGAATATTTTGGGCTATTTTCAAATTGAAAAATATGTTTCCTTTTAGACTATTAAAAAAATACTTGAAAATTATTTCTCTACTAAGTCAATTAAAAAATTCAAAAATTTTACAATTAAAAATGAAAAAAATATTACTGAAAAAATTTCATTTTTTTTTCAATTCCTATTAATATCTATTAAAGTTGTAAACCTCATTGAAAATTGTTATGTATAAAAATATTTATTATATGAGTGTATTTCAAAAATACAAAATTTAGAGATTTTTTTTTGAAAAAATTTTCCTTGTCGTGTAGTGTTGGGAAAAAAAAAGCCCCTGTTTTTCAAAAATAGTTGTTCATTAAAGAGTTTTTTTTTTGAAAAAAAATTATTTTGAATTATTCTTTTTTCTCACACCTTGATCGGAAAATTTTTTTACAAATTATAAAAGAAGGAGCTATAGATATATATTTGCTTCTAGTTCTTTTTGTTGTAAACGAGAAACAAATCTGTTCAATTTTTAAAATGTTGGAGAAAAATAATCCTTTTCAAAAAATATATATTTTTCAAAATCAATTATTACAAAACAATAAAATGGGTATTTATGAAATTCAATAGTTTTTATGAGAAACTTATTCAACAAAGAGATTTTAAAGAGATCTACACATGTCCACTTTTTGGTAAATATCTTATAGTCTTATTTATTCATTACCTTTTTAATATGTTAAAAAATTAAAATATGGCTAAAAAAATATTATAAAAAGGTAGGATTAGGGGTTTATCAATAAGATGCTCTTTTCCCACCTTTATTATTTGGATTTGTTAGTCATTTTTAAATTGAAAAAATTAAAGATTTAGTTCATCATGAACAAATATTTGCTGATGATTTGATTTTGACAATGAAAGAAAAATATTCCAGAAATTGATAAAAAATTAATAATAATCTATAACATTATCCAAGAATTTTCATTAATCCAAATACTGATAAAACTTTAAAATCAAACCATTTAGCAGAAATATGATTTATTTGGGAATTTTGGCATGAAAAAGAGAAATATTTCCAAAAAAAACTTGAAAAAAGTAAAAGACAATTTTAAAAAATTAAAAAAGATTTTTATCCAACAAAAATTGGCTAATGGTAGGAAAATTACAAATGTTTAAATCAATATACATGAGTCAATTATATTATGAGTTAGTTATATTTTAATCTAACTCAAAAGGTTTTTCAACTCAATTGATGTTTGAATAAATAAAAAATTCACAAATACTTTAAAAATTAATCCACATTCCCCAAGAATAATTGACAAATCTGAAGCAAAAATAGACCAAGCCAGAATTTCAATTTATAAAAAAAGATAAAAACTCAAAAAGAAATTAGAAATTCTTGATTTAAGATTTACGATCCCTGAAATTTGAAAAAAAAATTATCTTGCGTATGGTGTGACTTGTCAATTTGGTTCTTATCTGATCCATCTTGTGCTTTGTATGGGTTTTAAAGTTGTCCAAAATGATAATATTTGACAATTTATTTATTTTTTTTTTCCGAAATCCGGATTGAAGAGTGTAAGATGAATTGGTGGTAACTTAAGTTATAGAAAAAATGTGATTTGTGGGGTTTTGATTGAAATTTTTAATTAGGTTTGGTTTTATCTGGAGCTTTTAAAAAAGTTTTTTTTCCATTTAGTTAATTGACTAAAAAGTAAATCATAATTTTAATTATTAGCCTAGAAATCAAAATTTATTTTTAAACACCTATCAGTCTATTAATCTTCCCCTCTTCAATTCAGATTTCGGAAAAAAAAAAAATAAATAAATTGTCAGAAATTGCCCTATTGAACAACTTTAAAACCCATACAAAGCACAAGATGGATCAGATAAGAACCAAATTGACAAGTCACACCATACACCAGATAATTTTTTTAAAATTTCAGGGATTTTAAACATTAAATAGAGATCAGAAAAATAAAAAATTTCAAAAAAAGATAATGAAAATATTAATTGGAAATAGATAACTGAACAAATTACTTGATGTAAATATAAATCATTTTAGAGAAAATTTTATAATAAATTGCTCGGGGTGGAAGGGCCAAAGAATATTGAAAATTTATTAGGTATAATAATAACATAAATAAACAGTCGTGTCGTCAAGTGCCGTAGATGCTGTAGATTGCCTCCCAGCGCCTATGTTTTTTTTTTAATTTTAGAAATAAAAAGAAAATTTCAAAAATTTTCTTTTTATTTGAAAAATTAAAAAAAAACTAACGGCGCTTTTCCAGAATTTAAAAAAATTGAGTAAAATCAAAGATTTTTGAAATTTTCTCTTAAATTCTTTCAAATTAAAAAACCCCTAACGACTGTAAGAGAAAATTAATTTCCATCCTTCAAAATAATAAAAAAAGAAATAATAATCATTTTTAAAGGATTTTGAAATTATTATTTGGTACAATCTAAATTGCTAAGAAAGTTTTTTTTTGAAGAACATTGAATATTTTGTATTGTATGGAAATTATAATATCCAGATTTGGGGCTATTGAGAACCAAAGATATATTAAAAATAACACGAAATAAAATCTTTTTATTATATTTTATAATCATTATATATATAACTGTATATGTATTTATAGTTATGGTTTAGCATGGAACCCATATAACAATTTACAGTTTATTAGTGGTGCTTATGATAAAACAATAATACTTTGGGATGTTGATAGAATTGCTAGTAAACTTTCAAAGTTAAATAAATTTAATGATCATGATGGGGAAGTGGAAGTATTATTTATATTCTTTCTATTTATTTTATTGTATTTTTTTTAAATAATCTTTCTTTATTAATTATTCATTAAATACACTCTGACCAAAATTTAAATTTTCATCATATAAATTAAAATTTTATTAGTTTTTAACAATCAAATATGATATTTAAAGATGTATACAACTCATCATCAATTAATAGAAATCAGAAATAACAACACACGCAAAACAAAAAAATTCAATTCATAATTATACCTATCATTCGTAGTTTTTTTTTTTTTTTTTTGATACTTTTTTTTTTGCAAAAGATCATGTGGATTAAAAAAGGATCTACGAAAAGACCAATAATCATTTAAAAATTTAAGACTATGAAATGTCTTTTAAAATGAATTTAATTATTAGCAAATATTCTTCTTGTAATTCAACTTTTTTTCAACAAAAGTTCATTAATAAAAAAATCCTTAATTCTCTTTTCAAAAATTGTGATTCACTTTTTTTAGGTTTTTATTTTATTTTTTTGATAGAATTTTTAAAAAATCAGGTTTTTATATGTGTAGAATAATTAAAAAGTAAATTATTAATATGATTTAATTATTAATCGTTCTTGAATACTAAAGCGCATATATTTTTTTTTCAATTTATTATTTCAGGTGGGTCACAATTTTTGAAATGGAGTTTAGTAAAATTTAATATCAAATTCAAAAAAAAAAAAAAAAAAAAAAAAGCTTCTTGAAATTGAAAAAAGAAGTAAAAATCTGATTATTCCAAAACATAATTACTTTAGATGCTATTTTTAGAAATGAATTATTGTTCTAAAAAATTTGAACCATTTTTCACATTTTCAAAAAAGTTAAAAATCCAGCATCCTTCGAAATATTTCAAAAACAATTATTTTCTTTGGAAGAAAAAGAAATCTTAATATCAATAGATAGTATCTAAAAATAACACTCAAAAATGAAACCATTAAGTTTCAAAATAATTCAGGATAAAAAATATACTTATTTTCAAAAAAATTACAATAATTATTTTAAACTTGAAAAAAATATAAATTCTTAAATCAAAAACAATTCAAATCAATTTTTTCTTTTTAATGAACAAAAAAATACAAAAAAAAATCACTAAACCATTAAAGAAGATAAAAATATTCCCAAAATACTTTTTTTAAAATCTGGAAAATTCAACTTATAATCTAAAGAAATACTTTTTCATTTGATTATTTTTATTCAATAATTAATAACCCAATTTTAAATTATCTCAATATGTTGTTAACAACCCAAAGACTAAAAGTGTAAATAAATTTTACATATTATTTCTCCAAAATTTAATAGATTTTTAATAAAATAAAATTAATTTAAATTAATATTTCTAATAATAATAAAAATAATAGATATTATCAAATCACCCATTTTAATAAAAAAAAGGTTCGTTTTTTTTTTTCTCTTAATATTTGGAAAAGAATATTCACATAATCTTTGAAAATCCAGAAAAAATAGATTATTTATTTTATTTTCAATAATTTGCTAAATTCCTTGAAATTTCAAAGATTCAATAATTGATTTATTTTTTATATTAAGCTATTTCCAATAAAGTGAGGCAAATTTATTTGAAAATATATCTTTTTAACACAATCTTAAAAAAAGCATTTAAACATCCAAAATTATTAACTACCAATTGTCGATTCTTTGTAATAATTCAATTTGTTTCTTAGTATTGTATTACATAAATAAAAGATATTAAAATTTCTTATCTCGATTTTATCTGAGATTTTTTATTGGTTAAAATTGGTGTTTATTATTTTCTTTTTGTTTGAAAAAACCGTTTTCATAACTTGTTTAATCTCAAAAAATTTTCAAATAGAGTTGAAAACATATCAACTGCATTTCATTGTTTAAAAAATCATTTTTATCCTTTCCATATTTTCAGTTTTTTATTGAAATTGGTCGTACATTGTTTTCACTAAAAAAAGAGCTATTGTTTTTTTCATTTTTGGGAAACATTTTCAAGAACATATTTTGAAATAAATACCTTAGAGATTTATTCAATCGGTATTAATATTAAACTTAATTTGGTATTGCCAATTAATGAATACTTTCACTAACAAAGATGATTTTTTATGAAATGTAAAAAAATTTCCCCACTTTTTTGGAAATACCTTATATAGATAGATATATCTGGAAAGAAAGAAAAAAATAATAGCATTTTCTATAATTTTTGACTTATTAATTTCTTTTTTTAATAAAAAAAGCTTTCAAGACTTTCAATGCTAATTCACCAAATCTAATAAAATTTTGAATTATATTTTGTTAAAATTAATTTTTTTTTGGTCAGTAGGTATATAATTTAATTCTATTTTGATATCTAGGATGTTCAATGGGATCCTTTTCTCAGGAATGTTTTTGCAAGTGTTTCAGATGATAAAACTTTCAAATTTTTTGATACTAGAAAAAAAAAATGTTTTCAAAATATTATTGCACATGATCAAGAAATAAACACTATTTCATTTGATCATTTTAATGATCATTTGTTTGTAACTGGCTCTTCAGATAAAGTACATTTATTTCTTTATTAATTTTTTTTATCTTTTTTATCAATTTCTATGGTTTCTTTATTCAAGATTTAACAAAAATATATAAGAAAATTTTCAAAAATTATTTACAACTGTTCTTATCCATTTTTAAAGCAAATCGCGCTTTGGGATACACGCGTGTTAGAAAAAAGAATACATAGTTTTATACAGCATTCCGATAAGGTTTATAGAGTATGCTTCAGCCCAACTGAAAAAAATGTTTTTGCCAGTATTTCAGAAGGAAATAATTTAATTATTTGGGATTATTCCAAAATAGGTCAAGAACAAATTGGAAGAGAGGCTGACATTGGTCCACCAGAGATGATTGTTTGTTTTTTTTTCAATTTTTTTTTCTGCTTTCTTTTTGTTTCTTTATGACTAAAATTTTTTCTATTGATTTGGTTTTTTTTTTTGTTTTTTTAATGTAAATAATTGTTTTCCACAAATATAGTTTACACATACAGGACACACAGAAATGATAAGAGATTTTGATTGGAATCCTCATATTCCGTGGACTTTTACAAGCGTAGATGATGATGATCAAAATCAGGTTTGGAAGGTCAAAGAATCTGTAATTTTAGATGATGAAGAAAATAATTATTTCAAACAATTAGAGGAATTGTAAATCTAAAGATAATACATGTGTTTAATATTATTATTATTATTATTATAAAGCTGAAATAATTAATGATTTTTTTTATCAGTTTGAATTTAAATTTTTTTTTTTTTAATGGATACAATTTTAATGGATATATTTATAAAATAATGTTTTTTGTTTAAACTTCTTAAAATATCCTTATTTAAGGGTTTTATTTGATCCATAGATTTTAAGGGACTAGTCTCTATTTTTTTTTTTTTTTTTTGAACAATTTCTAAATAAGGATTTATTATCTAGAAATATATTTAATATTGAAAATAAACAGGGTTTTTCAAATCTCAGTAATTGTCAAAAAATTTTCCCAATCTCAATTAAATTTAGGTAAAAAAATTTAATAGTTATTAATCCCTTAAAAGAAATACTCAAACAACAATATAACTTCGATATCGAACCCGATTTAATGCTTCATTTTGGGGTTTAAAAAGTAGAGAAAAAAAAATGAAAAAAAAAATACCTTATCTATTGATTTATCATCAAACTACTTTATATTTTTTTTTCTACTTTAATTTTTATTGTTTGAATCTTAAAATATTTATTTGGTGGTAATTGAATTTCATATTTTTAAAAAGTTATTTTTTTTTTAATTTTCTTTTTATTCCTAATAATGTATTTTTTAATTTTTGATCAAACAAAAATATTCTAGATTTTGTAAAGAAAAGAATGGTTTTTTTTCATCTCCCTTTTCAAAATATAATGTGACAATTGGATCAATTTGAAGATGGTTTTTAAACAAAAAAATATTATTATTTTTTTTTTAAGTGGGATGTTATTTATTCCTCTAGTTTGTTGTTAGGTTTTTTTTAATTTCTGAAATTTAAAAAAAACCTTTGGTAGCTTTTCCAGAATTTAAAAGAATTCAGTAAAATCAAAGATTTTTATTTTTTTCTATTTTTCCACTTGACCGAATCTTCTCTTCGTTTGAGAATAAGAGTTTCAAAGGTAAAAGATCAAGTAGTTACTTGCCAATAATCCACTATGAAACACCAAAGTCTGAGTAACTATAAAATAAAAATTAAAAAGAAAAAGGATAAAAAATGACCAATTTTTTAAAGAAAGTAAGATCAAAAAAAAAAAAGAAATTACAACAAATAAAGGACGATCCACAAGTGAATATTTATGAGCAATTATCAAATTATTAAACCAACCAAAAGTATTGAGACTGTTATTTTGGAAGTGTTATTAATTAAAAATATCATGTTTTTTTTTTTGATTTTTTACCAATTGCCCCTTAAAAACCCTTTTTAAATTTCGTTAAATTTCTTTCTTTTTTTTTTTTTTTTTCAATTTTTTAGTGTTTGCTTTTTTACTTTTGAAATATAAAAAAAAATGAGTGTGTCTTATAATTGAACAATTGTGAAATCTATCATTTTACACGTAATTTGCCTTAGAAGAAATTTTAATTAAAAGGACATCTAGAGTGTAATTTTCACATCTTCCATAAAAATACTATTTATTGCCAAATAAATCGAACAAAATTTTCATTCAGCTTTCCTAAAAAAGATTTTATCAATCAAGTAACATTCAAATTTCGATTTCCCTAAATCAATTTTTATCATTAATATTTTCTTCTGGAATTGAGGACTTTGAAGATTTATTCTATTTCTTGGGAGTTTAAGTGATTATTTTGGTAGCTGAATGAAAATTTTGATCTTTTTATTTTACAATTAACAGTAATAAAAAAAAAATCACTGAATTTTAAAATTGTTGAACTTGATTTTGATTGATAAATTACATCTTAAAAAATAGAATTTTTATTTTAATCAAAAAATTAAAATTAAAAAATCAAAAAATATTTGGAAAAATAAATTAAATTTTGATACATCAATCTCAACAATTTTAAAATTCAAAACATTTACTAATTGCCTAAATAGCTATTTTACCTAATAAATAAAAACTCAAAAAAATTTTGTACTTTATATTTAAAATGTGAGCATATTGAAAATATTGATCACTTTTTTTATGGATGTTCCCTTCCTATTAAAACAATATATCGATATTTCAAAATAAATTAAAAAAATTAAACTAAATTAATAATTTTAAACTGTAATAGTTTAAAATTATTTTCATTAATTAATAATCGTGAGATTAATAATTGTACGCTTAAATTTTCTGAAAGGAAAATTTAAGTATCGGTGACACTCTTGAATATGATTTACACTTCTTCATTAATAAAAAATTTTAAAATTAAATAAAAAAAATTTAATTTTTATATTTTTATTTGATGTTATTTTTGTTAATAATACTCGGATTTTTTTTATTCTTTAGTTACTTTTTTTGCGATTCATTTTCTTTCAACTTTTTTTCTCTTTTTTCTTTTGCTTTTTGTTTTTTTTCCTGTTTTTTCTTTTCTCGTTCTTCTTTTTCCTTCTGTTTTTTCTTTTCTCGCTTTTCCTTTTCTATTTTTCTTTTCTTTTCCCGTTCTTCCTTTTCTTTCTTTTTCTTCATTTCTAGTTCTTCTTTTTCTTTTCTTGTGATTTCGTTCAAAATAAAAGTAAACCTTTTGTTTATATGCAATGATTTAGGAGTTAATGATATTAAATCAGTTGCAAGAATTACATTTTTTGGTAAATTATCAAAGCTGGCCTTATGGTATCTCTGAGAGAAATGAGTTAATAGTATCCATTGCGCATTCATTTTAGTGCCGACTTCTAATGCCTCATCTATTGTGCAATGTCTTTTTTTTATGGCATTTTTTTGTCCACTTGAATCAAAAGTTGATTCATGTATTAAAATTTTCGCGTTCTTACCATGTTTTACTAATTCATCGTTTGGTCGCCCGTCGCCGGAATAAACAATTTTCATTCCGTTTCTTTCTAAAACCAAGCCATATGCCTTCCTGGAATGCTTCATTTGGATTTGTTTAATTTTTTGAAAGTATTTAAAAAAGTTTGATCCTGGTATTTTATTACTCTCATCATCTTGGTTATTATTATTATTATTTGTTGTAGATTTCAGTCTCATTTTCAGTAATTCTTGTAGTATTGGGAACTCTTGGTGTTCTAAAAAGTTGATATGCTTTAATTCGTATGTAATCATCGTCACCCCTTTAAAAAATCTATTTACAGTATTGGGTAAAACTACTAGTGGCTCCTTATAATTTTTTAATGATCCGTGTAGTGTTTCATAATAGTATTCTCTCATTCTTAGCATTTTCAGTAATCCAAAATGGTGATCGGAATGCACATGACTAATCCAAATGAATTTTAAATTTAGCAAAATTTCACCTATTTTTGACCCATAAAAGGTCAACAATTGGCCAAATGAACCTTCTCCGCAATCTAATAAAATGTTATAATCTGAAGTAATTCTAATAAATATGCCTGCAACATTCCTATATTTTGAAGGCTGTGCGCTTCCTGTTCCTAAGAAAAGAATTTCTTCAAATAGATTTTTGAGATCTTCTTTACTATTTTTTATGGTCTTTTGATCTTTAATTATTTTTGTGTTCAATTTTGTATTATGTAATTGCTTTGGGATTTTTTCATTTTGTTCTTTTTCCTGTTCTTGTTCTTTTCCTTTTCCTTGTTCTTTTTCTGTTTCTTTTTCTTTTTCCTTTTCCTTTTCTTTTTCCTTTTTAATTTCATTTTCATTTCTAATTTCACCTTGATCTTTAATGTTATTGTCCATGTTCAGTAATTCTTGTTTGAATTGGTCTACTTTTTTTTTATAATTCATTAACTTGGTTTCATTTTTTTGATTTTCTTCTGTAATTTTTTTCAGGTCATATCCGTAAGTCAACTTTCTCTTCCTTGAAGGTATAAAGGTAATTACACTATCATGCTTTAAAAAGTAGCATTTTTCTGGAAAATTCAACTTGAGTTTATTTTCTTCTTGTAATTCTTTTTTAGCCAATTCTTCATTAAATTTTATTTTTACGGGGAACAAAATTGGATCAATGATATTTAATTGTTGTCTATAATATAAAGAAGCACGATAAATAAAATCTGTTGGAATTTGAAACGGGTCTTTATTTCTTAAAATTATATGCTGCGTATCCTCACTAAACAAATTTAACCAACCAATAAATTTATTATTTAATAAAATTTGATCATTCGCCCAATAAAAGATACTTGAAAAGTTTTTTGTTTGTTTTTTTTTCTCTTCTTTTTCTTCTTCTTCGGTCAATTGTTCCGTAATTTGAAATTCTTTAAAATATTCGTTATCAAGTAAAGAATCTAAAAAATTTGGATCATATAAATCAATTATCGCTAAATATTGTGTTGGTGGTGGTTGGTCCATTACATCTGAAGCATTTATTATTTTTCCATCTTTTGCTTTAACAGAATTCCCCTTTTGCAATTCCTCTTTTTGAAATTAGGATTTGTTATTAAAATAATTTTTGATTTTTTAGTATTGAAAAAATTGAATAATGTATATCACAATTAGTTAAATATCCCTTTTAGGTACAAAAAAACTTTTTTAATCAAGTTTTTACTTTTTTTTTATTCTTTTTTTTAATTTTCTTTCATTTCTTACTTTTCAATCTCTTTTTCTTGTCTATGTTTCGAAATAAATTTTTCAATTTCATTTTTTAAAGAAAAGATATCCTTTGAGGAATAATCTTGCCTAAATTATAGCTGAGGATTAAAAATTTTAAATACAAGTTTAGAGTTTCTGAAAGTGCCATAGAGTGCCGTCAAGTGCCTAGCTTTTCCAGAATTCAAAAGAATAGTGTAAAATCTAATATTTTACTCAATTCTTCTGAATTCTGGAAAAGATAACGGCGGTTTTTTTAAAATTTTTGAAATAAAAAGAATAGAGTAAAATCTAAGATTTTACTCAATTCTTAAAAATTTTGGGAAAGCTAACTGTGTTTTTTTTTTTTAATTTGAGAAATAAATCGAAAATTAAATAAATTTTCAATTTGTTTCTCAAATTAAAAAAAACCTAACGGCACTTTTCCAGAACTCAAAAGAATAGAGAAAAATCTTAGATTTTACTCAATTCTTATAAATTCTGGAAAAGATACAGCCATTTCAAACCTGGTGCGCACGATTTAACTTTAAATTTTCATTAAACTTTCTAAAAACTCCTTTCAATTGAAATGGAATATTGTTATTTTGGACTCAAATCTTTTTGTATTGCCCTTAATATCCAAGATCCCTCACAACATGGAATTTTTTAAAAATAATTCCAAAAAAGTTTTTAAAAAAAGGTGAAAAGTTGTTTACGAAGCTTGTCATTCACGTGTTCTTGTATTTTGGGGTTCAAACCTTAATTTTGTTTTAAAAGATCTTTAAGTTCAAAGAAAGTTTAATGAAAATTTTAAGTTAAATTGTGCACCAGGTTTGAAATGGCTGTAACGGCGATTTTCTCGAGGTTTTCTATTTTATCTTGAAAATCGATTGATTTTCGTTAGGTTTTTTTGAGTTTTCTAAATATTTGTCAAGTGTTCTAGGTTTTTTTGAGTTTTCTATTTATTCGGAAAATCAATAGATTTTCGTTAGGTTTTTTTTACTTTAGAAATAAACAGAAAATTTATTAAAATTTTCGGTTTATTTCTAAAGTAAAAAAAACCTAGAACACTTCACAAATAAAATAGAAAATCTCAAAAAAAACCTAGAACACTTCCAAATAAACAAAAAAGTTAAAAAAAACCTAATTGTGCTTTTCCAGAATTCAAAAGAATTGAAAAAAATCAAAGACTTTTCTCAATTCTTTTGAATTCTGGAAAAGCTAAGTGCTATTTTTTAAAATTTTTGAAATTTTCTATGTATTTCCCAAAAGTGAAAAAAACCGAATGGAAAACAGGTAGTAATTTTGTTGAATTACCTATCTTCAGAGATAAAAAAAAAAATAAAAAAAAAGAGGATCTTTTTTCAAATAATATTGTTTTTTTAATCTTTGTGAAATTTTCCAGAATTACCAAATCATTATATTAGTCGAGTTCTTTATTGAAGACTCCCATTTATAGGTTGATAACTTTTGTTGAACAACAAACTGGTCTCGAAAACAAATTTTGTTTTTTTTTTAATAAACAAAAGAGAAACACAAATACATCAAGTTTAGATCAAAACAATAACTGATTTTTATTTTGATTTGGTTGACAAATTTATATATCAATTTCATCGACTCAAGTAACAACTAAAGGTAAATTATCATTTCTCAATTGATTGTATCGTACATAGTGTGCAATGAAAATAAAATACTTTGGATACTTTCAACCTTTCATGAGATCTCTAAACCCCAATTCAAAATTTTTTGTCAAGCTAAAATTCAAATTTTTAAAAAAAAAAAAATCTTATTCAAATATATTACCATTCTGGTAAAAAATTGTTAAATGAAAAACAATTGTCAAATGGAAAAAAATGGTCAAATCGATTTTAATTTTCACCATTCTGAAAAAAAAGTTAAATGGAAAAAAATTGTCAAATCATTATTAATTGTAAAAAAAATAAAAGCAAAAGCTCTCATTTTCAAATATTTTTGATGTATTTGTTTGTTCATTTTAAAACAAAAACCAAGTCCAAAAATTAGATTGATTATTTAAATCAAAATAGAATCCAAAAGAATCCCAGAAAACCAAAATCCTAACCATGTTTAATTTTTACCAAAATTTGAAATTTTAATTTTATACATTAGTAAAATTTAATTTTTTGGGATTTTTTGATATTCTTTTTCCCTATTAATGTAAAATTGGCTTTAAGATTTTAAAAATAGGTATTAGTCCAGTTTGAGCAATTTCAATTTCACATATCTCTTTTATTGATTAGTGAAAAATAAGTAAAAAAATAATTGGAAAAATTTTTCTTTTTACTATTATTTTGCAATTAAAACCAATTTAACAATTATTTTCAGGAACGGTTTCTTAGGAAATACTAAATTAGAACCACTAACAAACTGAAACGTTAACAATTATTTCTCTTTCGAGCAATAACAAAAAAAACAAACACTTTTCTCCTTTCTTTGACAAATTAAAAAAAAAAGTGAAAGACGTAAACCATTTTTCATTCAAAGGCCCCCAGTTGTAATGGGTATAATACATCTGTTTAAAGGGTTTGCATAGATATTAGAAAAAAAATTTTATTTTGGAAATTTCCAAAATTGAAATCATTTTTTCACATTTTTGTTTTTTTTTTTAGATTTTTTTTTACAAAGTCATTCATTTCAAAAAATTTTTTTATTGCAAGATCAATAGTCACTTGTTAAAAACGTGTTATTCTATGGTCACCGAAACCATGTAAAGATTGTTGAGAAATCTATTGATTTCTATTGCAATTCAATTCGATCTTTGATCTTGATATTTGTTTAATAAATGTGATAAATTTTCACTTCATTTTCATTTCCTTTTTCAAATAGAGACCAAAAATCCCAACCTACTTTGTTTGGGGGCTTGATTTCTAAAAGAAAAGTATGGAAAATGAATTGAAAATTGTTTCCTATTTATTATTCAAATACCAGTAGGAGATCAAAACGAACATCCTTGTTTTTCTCAATAGGACCCTAAGAATTTGAGTTTTGAAATTTTTTTGAAAAGCTATTGATTAATTAGTTTTCTTTCAGACACATATCAACAATTCTTTGATGTGTATTATTCTGTTTATATCTTATTTGTTCTTCAAAGGACAATTATATAAAATAATTGATATTTGAAAAAAATGTTGGACTGCTTTGACTGAAACAGAGTTTAGTTACATTTCGAAGGTTTTTGATCTCTTGTAATGAAACCCAAACGAGGACAACTGTTTTAAAAAAGTGAGAACCAAAAGTTTTCAAAAGTGTTGATCACAATGCTTAAAAGAGTAAATCCAACAGCACACGCAACACTTTTGAAAACTTTTAGTAACGGCTTTTGGAAAGCAATTCCATAATTGTTTCTCGATCTGCAAATTTCACTAAGGGCTATTTCAAAACAAGACACCATTTCCTTCTTTGTTTTCTTAAAATTTTAAAATTCAAATTTCGAAAAAGAGTCAAATCAGAAAAAAAAAAAAAAAAAAAAAAAAAAAATAAAAAAAAAAACAAAAAGAAGAGATCTGGAGGTTTACTAAACAATGTCGTTTCAACACGTAAAGACTGTGCCTTCTTGTGGTCAAATTTCCCTGGTTCGTCTGGAAGCTTGACGATATATGCAAGAGAGGTTTTCACTTTGTGCTTTATAGGATCGAGCTTGTCGACAAAATCCATAATTTCCGATGATTCGGAAAGATCTATTTTACCAAATTCGTTTGTATTTTGGTTTTCATTCACATATTCATTTTCGTCAATTTCTTCCTCGTAGGGGCGATCGTATAATAAGACGGAAGTTATTGTTACGTTGTTGTCCTTGAAGGCCTCCCCAGATTTGCAATGTTCTTGAACAAACAAATTCAGCCCTCTGTTGTATGTAAGATAACACATCGAAAGTAAGAGGCGGTACGTGAATCTCTGGCCGTGTATATGGAAGTCGTATTTATTTTTGCTTGATAACGCTATTTCTAAAATCATAGAGGGCAAACCTGAAATAGCATCGTTTTCAAGCCGAGTCAAAAAGATCCCATTCACTTTTGTTAATTGTAATTTATTTTCGCTCGCTAGACGTGGTAGTCCTTCGCTACAATTAAAGAGATATCTTTTGTCTTTAAAAATTAAGAGAAGAGAAGGAGACGTGATGCCATCGGAATTTCCAACAATTTGAGCAAAGACACTCATCTGATAAAGAAAATGGTTAATCGGAAAAATATGATTTTGTTGTACCCAAAAGTATCCTAAAAATGAGGGTTTGAGGTTTATTGAAAGCATTTTGATTCCAGTTGTTTGGAGATTCTTTGGAAAAAGGTGTGGCAATTAGATTTAGATTAAATTTTTTTACGTCACTTTTTTTAATAATTTATTTTGTTAAAGATATTTTGAAATAAATTATTTCCAATATCACAAGATTTACACCTTTTGAAATTCAATTGGTAGTGCAATAACTTTTAATTCAAAATCTAATTTAATATATTGTACTCTCTTTAAGTGAATAAATAAATGTGACTGGGAACTTTTCATACGATTACTCATAAGTCCATTTAATTCACCATTTTCATTTAAAAAAGGTAAAGAGACAAACAGTTATTATCTAATAGAAATAGTATTTAATCCACTTAATAATATAATATCAATCGAGTTTCTTGAGGGGGGAAATAGTTCGATTTAATAAAATCATTTCTTGGTTGTACTATTGGTGTTAATTTTATATGAGAAACTTTTAACACAAAATTCAGAAATAAAAATCTTTAATGTGATTGGACAAAGTTTCTTTTAAATAAATTGAAGAAATATGATTAAAAAGATAAATATACAAATTTAAGATGGTACCCTTTGTCTGGATTCATAAAAAATATATACAAATAAATTTATCAAAAAACCAAAAATTTGAGAATAAATTGATCTATATTATATTTCATTTTTCTTTTTATTATTTGTCACATATAGATCAAATTTATATTAAAATTACACCATATGAGTACTTATATATTTGAATTCATAAAATTTTCAATCAATTTCAGAAAAAATTTTGGTTTTAAAATGTATGTAGTCTTTCCTTTAAATTTTATTTGATGAAATGTTGAGGAATTTTGCTAAAATTCATTTAATATCTTATATTATAAAAAGATTTTTCTACTTTTTTATTACTATTTTCATCATTATTACACCATAAATAATCTTTTTGTCAAAAATATTAATATAATGATTTTTTTTATTTCTTGAGATAATTCTTTGGGTAAAACAAAAATTGATTTATTCAATCAATCTATTGAAAAATATTTAAAGTATTCCCAAAAAAGTTTGGCATTTTTTTTTTTTACATTAATAAAATGATCCTCTTCTTTAGTGGTTCTATTCAGAAATTAAAAATCTAAAATGAAGTCAAATATTAATATAGATTGAATCAATTACTTTGACATTTATTTCAAAATATGTTCATTAAAATATTTCAAAAATGAAAAAAAAAAAAGTAATTTTTTTGGTGAAAACAATGTACGACCAATTTCAATAAATAACTAGAAATATGGAAACGGTACAAATGATTTTTAAACAATAAGACGCAGTGATAAGTTTTCAACTCTCTTTTGAAAAAATAATTAAATTAAACAAGTAATGAAAATTCTTTTTTTGATCAAATAGAAAATAATAAATAGTAATTTTCAACCATTAAAAAATATCAGATAATATCTTCAGAAAATTAAAATTTTCCATGAAAAATTGAAAAATTATTACAAAATTTTTCATTAAAGTAAAAATTTCATTTAAAGTATACAATCAGTTCCACTTTTAAGAGACAAACTTTAAACAAAATTGGAGGCACAATAAAAATATCAAATGAAGGCACCTTTTTTGGAATATTTTTTTCACAATTTATTAGAAATTGAATACCGTACCTTAATTTAATTTTTTATCTTTTACTTGAAAGTTCGTTGAAAGGTTTTTATGAAAACTGGAACTTGCTGTCGAATAGATATTTTTATATCTTTCAATTTTATTTTGAATCAAGAATTGATCCATATTAACAAAAAAATTAAATTATCATTAAGGACTATTCGAATTTAATGCTCTGTGAGGGTTGGAATACCATACAGTAAATGGTAAAACTTGTTAAAAAGTTGTAGGTTTTTCTGAAAGTCAAAATATTACAATTTTTGGAATTATTAACGATTTGTTTGTAAATTAAAAAAATATTTTGAGATCCAAAATTTAACTGAATTCCCTCAAAAAACATTGCAAATTTTTAATTAAAAATTTTTTACCTATTACTGCTGTGACTTTCCACTTCGTATATTTATATTTCAAGAGTTTAGTGGGGTGGTATCAATATACTTTAATATAAAGTAGAAAGTCACAGGAGTAATAGGTAAAAAAATTTTTAATTAAAAATTTGCAATGTTTTTTGAGGGAATTCAGTTAAATTTTGGATCTCAAAATATTTTTTTAATTTTCAAGAAAACATTTAAAATCCGAAAAATTGCAATATTTTGACTTTTAGCAAAACCTAATACTTTTTAAACATTTGAGCCATTTACTGTATGGTATTCCAACCCTCGCAGAGCATTAAATTCGAATAGTCCTTAAGAATCAATAAAGTAAAGTCGAAAAATGTTATCTTTAAGGGTCGAGTAATTACAGCGAAATTTTTTTTCTAAAACAGAAAAAAACTTTTTAGTAATTTTTATGAGTTCCTAAAACCAATCAAAAACCAACCAACCTATGATGTACGATCGATCTCAAAAAATCAACAACTAAAGATGAGGTCATTTTTAGAAAGAAATACCAAAGAGAGACACTCAATTTTCAATTAGAATGGTTAGAATATATACTTTTGAAAACAACTATGTCAGGTTTGAAGTGTAGCTCTTTGGCACTTTTTGAGATCTTGAAGATTTTTTTTTTTCAATTTTTTCATTTTTCAAATGAGTTATTTTTATTGATTGAATATTACATAATCCTGACTTTGTCAAATTTATAAGGTTACAAAATAACAGCAAATCAGATTAAATTGAATTTAATTGATTTCACACTTTTAGAAAGCAATTTGTTTTAAACTATTGAAATTTGACCATTTGGAAATATAAAATTAAAAGATATAATTTTTTTTTCTAAATTTTGATTTTTTTGAAATTGAGAACTCATTGATACTGATTTTTATTCGTTGAATTTTCAATCAAAGATGATCCAATGGAATTTTTTTTTTTTGTTATTTGAATTTTGTCAAGCAAAAGAAGGTTTATTTCAGAATAGGATTTTTGGTCTCAGGTCATCACTTGAGAATGGAGCAAATTCAGGTAAAATATAAGACCCTTAAATAATAAAATTTAAATTAAGTTTAGTAAATATATTTTTAAAAAAAATTTCCACTCTTTTTTAGAAATAGTATTTTTTTTTATAGTAGAGGAGTTATCAGAATTACATTTTTAAAATCCTTTACAAATTTTACTCCGAAATTGTGCTTTTAATATAAGATGAAATACGATTTTCTAATTTAAAATTTTCGATGAGATATAGCTAAGATAATAAAGTGATTACCTTTATAATAATGTTGAAATTAAAACTATTTTAAGACTTTTTTGAAGTTTTATATTTGAAAAACGTGAAATTTTTTTAGGAAAGAAACTTTTAAAAATTATAACTTACCCACTTATTATAATGATGATTAATGAAATCACACTTGTTTAAAACTACATTCAACCAATCAAAAAGACAAGAGTAAAAAATTATCATTTTTTAAACTCTAGATAACCTCTATAATACTTGATTATGTTTTCATAAAAATTTGATCTACTCATGCTATCGTAAAATTACTTGATTATTCTAGAGAAACTCCACTTTAATGAACTTAGGATAGATTTTTAATATGTTGATAAAAAAATTGGTTATTTATAAAAAAGGATTCCTGATTGAAAATAAATAAAATTAGACAAAAATTTTACTAATATTTTAATTAAAAATCTTGTCCGGTATTATTTTCATGCTGGGTATTTTTTCCCCTTCTATACTGGTATTGGAATTCTAAATGGGGGAAAATTTTCACTTCATTTTCCATATTTTTCTTTAATAAAAGGAGTTTTGTCAGAAGAGTGTTGTAATTTGGGATCTATTTGAAAAGGGTAATTGAAAATTGAGTGGAAATTTTTTCCTGTTTTTAATTCAAATACCAGTATACCATCTATTGTAAAATTAAAAGATCAAAATTTTCATTCAGCTACCAAAATAGTCACATCTCCAAGAAATAGAATAAATCTTCAAATTCCCCAATTCTAGAAGAAAAAATTTATGATTAAAATTATTTTTGGGAATTCTCTAATTTAAAATTTTACAGCTTTTGAAGAAGCGTTTTTTGGAAAGCTGATTGATAATTTCGTTTCATTTGTCATGCAACACATAATAAATAGTATTCTCAATAAAGATATTTATAATTTGTGGTTTCGATCTATATTTTGAAAAGGAAATTAAAAATAAAGTAAAAATTAAAACCTTTTTTGGTAATTCCTAAATAAAAATTTAGGAATTCGGACAAATAAGAGGGGTCAATAACCCCACCCTTAAATAATAAAAAAAATAAAATCAAAACCTTTTTTTATACAAATTCCAGCATTTTCAAATTTTGATTTATTTTGTTTTTTTTTTTGTTTTATTTTGAAGGGAGGAAATTAATTTCCTCTTACAGCCTTTGGGTTTTCCAGAATTTAAAAGAATAGAGCAAAATCTAAGATTTTACTCTATTCTTTTGAATTTTGGAAAATCCTAGGTAGTTTTCGTTAAGTTTTTCAGAATTTAAAAGAATTGAGTAAAATATTAGATTCTTCTCTATTCTTTTAAATTCTGGAAAACATAATAACTTAGCTTTTTTTTTATTTGAGAAATATAATAAAATTTCAACAAATTTTCTGTTTATTTCTTAAATTAAAAAAAAGCTAGGCACTTGACGGCACTTCCCTAATTTCAAAATTTTTATTTGGAAATTTTAGAATTTTCATCTATTTATGCAAGAATGAAACTATTATTTTTCAGATATACTTTGTTTAGTAAAATCAAAAACACTCTTTAAAATTTTTCATTTTCAACAACAATGAAAAAACCAAAACACTATTTAAAAATTTTAATAATAACA
This sequence comes from Anaeramoeba flamelloides, assembly GCA_027625915.1. Lineage (NCBI taxonomy): Eukaryota > Anaeramoebidae > Anaeramoeba > Anaeramoeba flamelloides. The sequence goes on from JANTQA010000038.1 coordinate 729,389, forward strand.
ATTAAAAAATAAAATATCGAAAAAAACAGTTAAGGGCTATATTTTCAGGTGAAAGTATTGAAATAATGTATAAAAACACCCTTGGAAGAGTTTTGAAATCTCATTAATATTTACACACTGAGACATTCTTTGTGAAAAAATGAAAAATTTTCACAATTTAACAATTTTCAGAATTTTTACAGTGCCAGATCATGACAAAATTTGATTTTAATATTTTAGAATTTCCATTTTAACTTTTTGAACTCACAGTAATTCCTCTTGATGTTATAAATATTTTTTGCATTTGCTTTTACAAGTTCAAAATGTTCTCAAATTTGAAATTGTACTTGAAAATCCCCGAAATCCATTTTTTTTTGCAATTATTTTTTTTTGTAATTTTTAATTTCTTTTTTATTGAAAAATATTGAAAAAAAGTATATGTGAAAAGGTAAATATGACAAAAAAATTTTTTATTTTGTGCAATTTTAATCAGAATGATAATTCTTTATGAGAAGTGAAAGTGAAATAAAACAATAAATCAACACTCTCAACGGTGAGAACATAGTCATGAAAGTCTGAAAAACCAAATTTAATAAAATCAACAGGAGTTATTGAAACATCACTAGTGAAAAAATAAAATTAAAAAAAAAAAGTTAGACAAAACGAAGGTTTCAATTATCATTTCATCCTTGTTAATTGAGTTTATCCACAATTTAATCAACATTCCGGTTCTTAAAAATCTTTAGGCTATTGTATTTATTGTTTTTAATAGTACCACGATTTTTAAAAGTCTCTAATTTAGAAAAAAAGGTCTATTTTTGGGGTAAAAAATTTTTAAATGGATGTGACAATGAATTTTCTAAAAACTCAACTTTAGGATATTTTTTTGAAATGATAATAAATTATAGCTTTGAAAACACTCTACTCATTTAAAAAAAAAATCAAATACAGAAAAAAAAATAACTGATGATAAATATTGTTAGTGTCCGTAGAGTTCCTAGGATTTTTTTTAAATTTGGAAATAAATTGAAAATTTTTGAAATTTTCTAATAATTTCTAAATTTTCAAAAAAACCTAACTTTGGTTTTATTGAGGCTTTCTGTTTTATTTGTTAAATATATCGATTTTTGTTAGGTTTTCTGGAGTTTTCTATTAATTTATGAAGTGTTCTAGGTTTTTTTTTTTACTTTGGAAATAAACCGAAAATTTATTAAAATTTTCTGTTTATTTCTAAAGTAAAAAAAACGAACTAAAATCAATAGATTTTCGAAATAAAATAGAAAACCTCAAAAAAACCTAGAAAACTTCACAAATAAACATAAAACTCAAGAAAATCTAACGACGGTTTTCCAGAATTCGAAAGAATGGAGAAAAATCAAAGATTTTACTCAATACTTTTAAATTTTGGAAAAGCTAGCATCGGTTTTTTTTTTTTACTTTTTAAAATAAAAGGAAATTTTTTGAAATTTTCGGTTTATTACAAAAATTAAAAAAAACCTAACCAAAGTGTCCGTCAAGTAACTAGCTTTTCTTGAGGTTTTCTATTTTATTAGTAAAGTCTATCGATTTTCGTTAGGTTTTTTTACTTTAGAAATAAACAGAAAATTTTAATAAATTTTCGGTTTATTTCGAAAGTAAAAAAATCCTAGAACACTTCACAAATAAATAGAAAACTCAAGAAAGGCTAACGGTAGTTTTCCAAAATTCAAGAGAATTGAGTAAAATCAAAGATTTTACTCTATTCTTTTAAATTCTGGAAAACCTAACGAGAGTGTCCTAGAAGAAATTAATTTCCTCCCTTTTAAATAAAACAAAAAAAAAAAAATAACAATTTTTATATTCAATTATTAAAAATTCAAAAAAACCTAACGGATAATCAAGAAAAACTAATTTATCCAATTTTAAAGAACATATAATTCTTTAATAGTCCAAATGATTGGAACCATATTTGAAATATGTCCTTCATAAGATTAAGCACTATTTTTTTATGATTAATATTTTTCGAAATCTAGTCTTATCACTTAATTCAATTAACCACTGGGATAAGTTTTTTAAGAATAAAAACACTCTCAACTTTTGAATATCAAAAATATTTTTTGAAATTATTGGGCACTTTTTTATTTTTTTTTGAAAAATTGTGGTTGAAAAAAGTTTGAAATCAAAGAATAAGTTAATGTATTAAATTAGAATGATTTTACAGAGAGTTTATCCTTTTAGTTTAACTTTTTTAAAATTTTACCATTTAAAACTAAAAAAAAACATTTCAAGACCCAATCAGTGCCTTTGGTGAAAAGAAAACTCCCATAATGTAGAATTTGTTTTAGTAAATGAGTTAAAACAAGAAAGTGTATCTAAAAATATACATAATTTCAAGTTTGAATTCAATCATTTAGGCAAAAAATGTTTTCAAGAAAAAGTTAAATTGAAACTTTATTTATTTTTATTTTTCGTTTAGTTTTTTTCAGTCATATTAATGGAAAGTATTTGATTAGTTTTCCATTTTTAGTGTTTTTTGGGTCGTAGGGACATATATTCATCAGATTTAAAATATTTTTAAATTTTAATAAAATGACTTCTTAATGAGAAGCAAAAAATTTTCAAATTTTTTACTATTAAATTGAAATAAAATATTAATAGAAATTGGAAAATTGGATTTTCCAACTTAAATTGGAAAATATCTTGAAAATTATTTTTTGATCAAAGATCCTTTATTAACCAATAGTATTTATTCTAATTGAAGTTAGTAAAAAGGATAAAATTAGAAAATATTTAATTTTTAATTTCACAAAATTTTTTCAGGATCGTGATGTGTATAATCTTTTGATCTTTTAAAATGAGTGGAATATTCGAAACTACAAACAGATTGGTTGATGCTTTTTCTTAATTTGTGTCACTACTCAACAATTTTTCATCCAATAGCTCAGTTCACAAAAATATATACAGATAAATTCAAATTTATTTTCTTAAATTTTTAGTTAAATTTCCGTTGTTGTAATCTCAATTAACTCAATCAATAAAACAACTCAAGAGAATGAATCTTTTGAAAGTGAAGACAATTTTACAAAGTTTTCGTCATATTTAAACCTTTATAATGGGATTTATTCAAAGCTTGTGTAAATAAACTTGTAAAATGGAAAATGAAGCAAAAAATTTTCAGATAATTCATTTGAATTTATTAGTATTATTTTTTTATTATTATAAATGGTATCGGTTTCTTCACCCTGAAACCTTCATGAAATCAAGTAAATTTTGAATTATAAAAATTTTCTTTCCTTAAACTCAATAATAACCAAATATAAAAAATCAGGAAAATCAAATAGAGAAATATAAGTCATTAATATTAGGATTCTGAGAATTGCTTTTTTCGAAAAATTTAGAAAACTTTTTTAATTATTCCAGTTGAAGAGATGTTTGAAATTATTCAAACCAGTGAATATATTTGTCTTTCTTTGTTTTTAATCTTCATAAATCAATTTTATTTGAGAAATTTTCCAAATAATATTTATATGGCAAAAGATTTTGAAATTGAAGTGAATTATTACCTATTCAAAGTCCAAATGAAATCCAAGAGAAAAATAATCTTCTCAATTTTAAATTTGAAATCACAAGGGAAAATAAGAAGAATTCGTCCTCATGTCATTACCTCTGAAATATTTGAAGGTTAAATAACAGTCAAAATTTGTAGAAATTTTAATTTATTTAATTAGATCAATTACAATAAACTTTCAAAATGAGTTTTTTTTTTCCAAATAGAAAATTGTAAATGAGCAAATAATTTTTCACTTGGCACTTGAAGAGTATTACTCTTACTATTTGTTTCAAAATAAATGGAACAAAATTATCATTTAACTTTCCAAAAATTAGATTTTTAAAAATCATGCAAACATTTCAAATTTTTTATAATCTAATAACCAGATTAAATTATTAATTTAATTTTGAGAATAGGAGGAACTTTGGGTTGTTTGTTTGAATTCTTTAGAGGTGAGTTTTTTGGAAAGTTGACTAAAAATTTTGATCTGTTTATTTTCTAATTAATAATATTAAAGATGTTAATTCTCATGAGAGAGTTGTTTGGTAATTACTTTTAAAAATCACAATTTTATAATAATTTAGCCAGAAAACAAGCTTTTTTTTGTTTTTGGTTTTTAGGTTGTTCGAAATTGACTCTGGTTTGAAAATTTATTTGGAACTACTCTTTTTGAATTAGAATTACAATTGTGGAATGATCTTGATCTTTTAATGAATTTGAGAAAAAAAGGAGAAACTAAGATAAAAATAACACTTCAAGTCATTGAATTGGGATTAGATTGAGTTGTAAGGTATTTTGTTTTTCCTCAGTGATGCTATTTTTAAAATAAATTTTGTGATTATTAAATTATTTTTTTATAAAACCTTCTTTTTGATACCAAAATGTCCGACCTTTACGATCCAACTCCAAATTTTGTTAATGTCGAAACTATTGAAATGTACCAAAACTTGGGGGAATTCGAGCACCAAATAATAAATTATAATTGCCTTGGGGCAGACATCAAAACCGAATTAAGAGAAGAGATCCACGAAATGAAACGCGTGTTAAGGCTAACAGAACGTCAAAACGAGGAATTAGATTTGGTTGTGAAGGAAAAGCAGATACAGGAACCGAAGAACGGATCAAATCGAAAAGAATACTGTTTTAATATAACTGTATTTGAGCCATTGGATGGCGACGATTTCTTTTAAACTCGCAGCAACAGTTGAAGCAGAGTTCACAGACAGAATTTCAATTTTCTATGTTCCATAAACTGAATAGTAGTAATTTTGAAGGCAATCAAATAGTGTTTATTTCAATTTATTTACAATGTCTAATAATCTTTGTGTTTATAATGATTCATAATCACGTGTATGAATTTATTCATATTATTTTGTAAAATAAAAAACTCTCATTGTGAATTGTATTTTTAAGGTTTTATTATCCAAGTATGTGTTAAGATCATCTTGTGTTTGCGCAAGTTTTCATTATTTTGGAGTCTTGGTTGTTTGATCTGAAACTTACTTTGTCTTTTTTAGGTTGGACTACATTTTAAATTTTGAAAAAAATTTGGTTTGTGAATTTCGGTAGGAAGTGTCTCAAAGGTTGGTTGGGTTTTCATCAAAAATATAGAATTAATGTAATTTTTGGTTGAGATTTTTATTTGTGTTTGGTATTATTTCAATTGTTGACAGATTTCAGAAATAGTTGGTCCAGGTTTGGATTAAAAATCTCCCAGGAATTTTGACTTTTTGATTTTGAATTGATGATATCAAATCAATTTTTTTTGAAAATGTTTATTAATTGTATGACGGAGCACAAGAGTAAATATAAAACTGGGATCCAAATTTTTTTATTGCTCAACAAATTTAAAATTTTCTTAAATTTCGATTTTTGGTGTTTTGAAGTCTCTAGGACGTCTAGTTTTCGAGATATTGGCCAAAATCGATTTTTATATACAAATTTTTTAATTGTGATTTTTCACAGCTATTTTGGGCAATAACTCGAAAAATATAAGACCCCCAAAAAAATGAAAAATTGAGATTGTTTTTATATTGTTTATATAGTGACCCCCATAGATTAAAATGAATTTTAAAGTTTTTTTTAATTGTAAAAAAAAAAATTTTTTTTTTTAATTGTAGATATTAGTATATATAAATAATTTAAAATCTTCTACTCCCCATACAGAAAAACCTACTTAGTTATCAGCATTTATCCGAATTTTGGTACCTTAAGAGGATTTGAATTTTTGAAAAAAAAAATTTTGAAAAGATTTAAGGGTAAATTCAGGTAGCAAACATGTATACTTTAAATGGTCAAATTATATATAAAAATTTAAAAAAAAAATAAAAAAAAACTATTAATTTAATTGATCTTATCAGGAATCTAACTCCGGCTACACATTTTTCAAATTTTGAGATCTCGGTGCTCTACCGCTGAGCTAATGAGTAATTATTGGATATTTTAAAATAATAAAATTGAATTTTCAATTGAGTAATTTTTCTAATATATTTTTTTTCTGAAAAAAAAACTCTAAGTTTTTATGATTAAAAAAAAAATTTTTTACATTATAAAAAAATTAACAAATTTAAATTTTAATTGAAAAAAACTTATAAAAAAAATTTTTTTTTTTTAGAAAAAATCATTTTAATAGGAAACTCTAGTAAAAAATTTTTGAATTGTTTTAGCATTTTTTTATATTTTTCTAGTGATTACACTATCAAAAATTTGAAAAAATGAATATTTAGATAAAATAAGAATAGGTCTAATAATTTTTTTTTCAAAATAATGGTTATGTGAATTTTTTTTCTGTTAAATGAGAAAAAAAATGAAATTTTACTAGAGTTTTCCTATTAAAAAAAAAATTTTTTTTTAAACTTTGTTTTTCAGTTAAAATAAAAATAAAAATCATTTTTTTGAGATGTTAAAAAAATAATTTTTTCAAAAAGTTACCTATTTTTAGTAGTTTAACAAATATTTTGAAAAAAAATTTTTATATACATTTTTTAAAATTTTCAATTTTGAAAAAAGTCAAAAACACCCATTTTAAATACTAAATATTTTCGAAACTTCTAAACCTCATAAAGTTTAAATTTAAAAACTTCACAAAAAAACCTAAATAAAAAATTTTTGAAAAAAAATTTTTGTCTATATCAAATAGATTTTTATATTTCATTTTATCAACTAATAGTCACAGTAACTTATGTATTTTTATAATTAACTTCGATAAAAGTGAAAAAAAAAATTTCAAAATTAAAAAATTTATAACTATTGTAGTTTAAAATACAATCAGTTTCACTTTTAAGGCACAAATTTTCAACGAAATTTAAGGCACAAAAAAATCTCAAATTAAAGCACAATTTTTTAGAATTTTAATTTTCACAAATTATTTTACTAGAATTTAAATTTTTTGCCTTAATTTGAGATTTTTTTTGTACCTTAAATTTCGTAGAAGGTTTGTGTCTTAAAAGTGAAACTGATTGTATATTATAAATATAAAATTTGAGTAAATCAAAAATGAGAAAATCAAAAGAGTTGTAAAAAAAATTCAAAAAAAATTTTTTTTTTAAACCTTAATTTTTTCAATTTTTTTCACTAAAATCACATTTTTAATCAAAAATTACCCTAGTAAGAAGATCTTTAAAATACCAAAAAAAAATTATTATTGTGTTAAAATGTACCTTTTTTAAAAATGAATAATTCAAAATTTCAAAAAAAATTTTTTTTGATAAAAAATCGAAAATAGAGAATAACTTCTAAACTAGAGGAGATAGAGAGCTCTAAACTTGAAAAATCAATTTTTCAGATTATTTTGATTTTGGAACTTAGGGTAATTCGTCCAGAGATCCAATATTTATAAATTCAATTTTTTTCAATTTATACTTGTGAGGGTGAGAAGTGAAAAGTTTGTGAATTTTTTTGAAACTTATTTTTGGATCATTACAGTCAGTTTCACTTTTAAGGCACAAACTTTCAACGAAATTTAAGGCACAATAAAAACCTCAAATTAAAGCTCTAAAATCAAATTCTAGTAAAAATAAATTGTAAAAAAAAAAATTCCAAATTTTGTGCCTTAATTTGAGATTGTTTTGTACTTTAAATTTCGTTGAAAGTTTGTGCCTTAAAAGTGAAATTGACTGTAATGAAGATATCTAAAAATGGAATTGTTCAAACTGTATTAATCTTGGTTTTTATACTTCCGGGGTATTGTGAGTATTCGAAGTAATTTTGTACAAGACGATTGTTAATCTTTGATATACGTTTCTGAACTTTTTTTCTCATTTTTCAATACAGTTATTTTTTGAATATTATAGAGTAATATCTTGAAAAAAAACAAGCAGCTTGTTCTTTGATTCAATGAGTATCAACTCCCCATTGATTATTTATCAAAAAAATTTTAGCGACAAAAGTGCTAATATCTTCCTCCAAAATGATCATTTTTTTTCGATCATCAAAAGCGATGATAAATGTTAAAAGTGAATTTTTTTTCTTTTCCCTTTTTGAAAATTTTGGATGGCAGTTATTCACGAGATATTTTTTGAAAATCATTACAGTCAGTTTCACTTTTAAGGCACAAACTTTCAACGAAATTTAAGGCACAAAAAAAATCTCAAATTAAAGCACAAAATTTGTAATTTTAATTTTTACAATTTATTTTTACTAGAAGCTGAATTTTGAGCTTTAATTTGAGATTTTTTTTGTGCCTTAAATTTCGTTGAAAGTTTGTGCCTTAAAAGTGAAACTGACTGTAATTTTTAGTTATCTTTTTTGAATTACAAACAAAATGTTTTGGAAAATGAAAGGGGAATTGGAAGAAGATATTACAATAATTGCTAAAAACATGGTGTGTGTTTCAAGAACAGACAGTCAATTAGAAATTCGATCTCAGAAGTTTGTCAAAATAATCATTGAAAAGAAGTATTTTGAAAAGAAAATGTCCAAAAAGTAATTGACCTTTAATATTGGGTAACAGATTTTTGAGGATGAGTCGATAAAGGGAAATGATTGTAAAATCAACAAAAAATTATTCAATAATTAAAATTTTGTTTTGTTGATTTTTTTTTCAATTTCGTGGTAACTCAAGTGAATATCATAAATTATATCTTCCCCATTGTCAGTGTAGTCTGCATCATAATTAAACCACTCACAATTGGTGATCTTAGGTGTTTTTTGAAGAATATCTTAGGTGTCATTGGAATCTGGGGGGGGGGGGGGGGGGTATGCTCTCAACAAAGATTACAACGGCCTTCGACAATGTTCCCAATAGAACTAAGATTACCAATCAACTCTTGCAAAATTATTCCGGATACTCACGACCTCTTGGAAGTGTAATAACCGATATACATTACAGTAAGTTGTATGCAGTCAGTTTCACTTTTAATGTACAAACTTTCAAGGAAATTTAAGGTGCAAAAAAAATCTCAAATTAAGATACAAAATTTGGAATTTTTTTTTTACAATTGATTTTTCGTAGAATTTGAATTTTGTGCTTTAATTTGGGGTTTTTTTTGTGCCTTAAATTTCGTTGAAAGTTTGTTCCTTAAAAGTGAAACTGTCTGAACTGTTTGATGAAATTTCATTACCTTTTTTAGATTATTAGGTAATCCATTAAAAATAACCAATAATTTATTTTACACAATGAATAGTATCTTCTCATAGATTATTGTTCAAAAAATCAAAAAAAAAAAATGCAAATTTATTTTATCTTTTAAAAAGTTCACACTACTTGTTACAAATCAATAAAAAAATATAAATATGAACAGTAAAATTAACAAAAAATGGTATTATAATTCATTTTTTTGTAAATTCTCATCTAATATTTATCCTTTTCCAAATAACAAAAACAATTTACAGTCAGTTTCACTTAAAAGGCACAAACTTTCAACGAAATTTAAGGCACAAAAAAATCTCAAATTAAGGCACAAAATTTGCAATTTTTTATTTTACAATTTATTTTTCCTAGAATTTGAATTTTGTGCTTTAATTTGAGATTTTTTTTGTGCCTTAAATTTCGTTGAAAGTTTGTGCCTTAAAAGTGAAACTGACTGTAATCGAAATTAAAACCTCTCAAACGTTTGAAATTATATTTTTAAAAATTATTTGTTTGTTATTTTTATAACCTGAAAGTGGGAATCATATTTCCAAAGAATAGATTATGAAATTAAAATCGAATAGTGAAAGTTTTGGAATTCGGATACATACAATCTATAAACATCCTTATTTTTTAAACATCAAACTGGTAAAAGATTGGGTTATGTGTAAACTATTTTTCATAAATTTTGACTCACTTTAAATGTTTATTTGAAGCGAATTTGGGGGTTTATAGTTAATTTAATAAAGATGAATTTTTTTGGTTTTTCGTTTTCATTTTTTTTTTTTTTTTGTATTTTTTTATGTTAGAAAATCAAGTAAACACAAAACAAATTCTTAGATTTAAAATAATTGAAGGTTATAATCAAAGGTATTCCACGAGACAAATTGCTGAATATTTAAATATTAGTCAAAGGCAAGTTGTCTATTGGATACAAAAATGGAACAATGAAGAGAGACTTTCAAGTAAAAAAGGGGAAGAAAAAAGAAAGAAAAATCTGAACAGTTAGAACAGTTCATCACCCAAAAAACTATAGGTAATAGAAATCTCTCCTGTAAAGAATTATCATTACTATGCAAAGAACAATTCCAAAACGAATGTTGTTCAACAACCACTATTTACCGATTAAGAAAAAAATTAAAATTCGATTATAAACCACCAAAAATCAGACAATGTTTAACCGAATTGGAAAAAATAAAAAGAGAAAGTTTCGCTTATGACCACCAATCAAATGAGACTCTTTGGAAAAATGTAGTATTCTCTGATGAATCACGGTTTTATTTGAACCCCACAAGAAAAAAAATTTGGTGAAGAAGAAATGAAAATGATGGTAATTTTTTGGTGTTGTTTAAATCATTTAAAGCTAATGTTCAAACGTTTTTAAAAAAAATCGAACTAGATCAAATGATTTGTTTTTTGCTTTTTTTTTCTTTTTTTTGCAAATTTTAAAAAAGATTCTGTTTTTGATGAAAAAGAAAAATTTTCAAAAAAAAAATTTGATTTGGGGTGCTTTCAGTCATGATATTCAGACTGATTTACAGTCAGTTTCACTTTTAAGGCACAAACTTTCTACGAAATTTAAGGCACAAAAAAAATCTCAAATTAAAGCACAAAATTCAAATTTTAGTAAAATAATTTGTGAAAATTAAAATTCCAAAAAATTGTGCTTTAATTTGAGATTTTTTTTGTGCCTTAAATTTCGTTGTAAGTTTGTGTCTTAAAAGTGAAACTGGCTGTAATAATAATCCAAGGGAATGTCAATACAGAAGTTTACTTGGAAGAAATAATCAAGAAATCAAGGGTGATTGAATTAGCAAATGAAGAATATGGGTCTTTACATTGGATATTCCAACAAGATGGTGCTCGACCACACACATCAAAAAAAAAAAAAAAAAAAACTATGAAAATCTCAATCGGAGATGTGTGGTGTTAGACCCCTGGCCACCAAATTCACCCGACCTCAACCCAATTGAGGTTTTATTGTCCATAATGGATAAAAAACTATTAAAGACACTTCCAACGAACGAACACAATTTCATTGAGCTTCTGAAAAATATTTGGGACAATATTTGTTGGGAAACTCTTGAGAAATTGCCCCTCTCAATGAAAAAAAGAATAGAATTGGTACAGTCAGTTTCACTTTTAAGACACAAACTTTCAACGAAATTTAAGGCACAAAAAAATTCTCAAATTAAGGCACAAAATTCAGATTCTAGTAAAATAAATTGTAAAAATTAAAATTACAAATTTTGTGGCTTAATTTGAGAATTTTTTTGTGCCTTAAATTTCGTTGAAAGTTTGTGTCTTAAAAGTGGAACTGACTGTAATACAACGTGAAGGTGAATCAATCAATGTTTTTTATTAATTGTTTTTTTCATTATTTTTTTTTAGGTGTTTCAGTAATAAAAAATCCGTAATGCTCTTTTCAAAAATTTTGACTCACTTTTTTTTAGTTTTTGGTTTTAATTTTTTTATTTTTTTAAACATCAAGCTTTTATATATTTGGAATCATAAAAAAGTGAATTACAAATCAGATTTAGTTATTGGTTTTTCTTGAATACTAAAGAATATATATATTCATTTTTTGTTTTTAGGTGAGTCACAATTTTTGAAATGGAGTTTAATTTCAGAAATAAATACTCTTTTTTTAAAGCTTTTAAATATAATGGCAATTTTCTTTGGTCAATTCTTATTTTTCGTTTTTTTTTTTTTTTTTTTTGAAGAAAAAAAAGGAATCTTTCAAATGAAAAATTTTTTAAAAATTCCAAAAACAGTTTGAAAATCAAATTTCCATTTTTAAATCTCTTCTACTGTTTGATTCTCTTTTGACTTTGTATCGATTTTCCAAAAAAAAAAATTCAAAATTCAAAATCTTATCGCTTTAACTAACTTATCATCCACTCACTAAAGAAAATACCAATACTTATCTAAACCAAAATCACCGATTTTATAACCAAAACTGCTTTCTCTGAAAAAAAAAAAAAACGCAAAATAGTATACCCTACCCGATATAATGGTTCTCTAATTGAAAATTAACACGAGATGTTTCCAAAGCCCGTTTTCACAAAATAAGGTACAGTCAGTTTCACTTTAAAGGCACAAACTTTTAACGAAATTTAAGGCACAAAAAAATCTCAAATTAAGGCACAAAATTTGAAATTTTTTTCTTTACAATTTATTTTTACTAGAATTTGAATTTTGTGCCTTAATTTGAGATTTTTTTTGTGCCATAAATTTCGTTGAAAGTTTGTGCCTTAAAAGTGAAACTGACTGTAACATTGGAATATTTTTTATAAAAAATCTCCAAATCTTTCCCAGAGTTAGTGTTTTTTTTTATCTGGGTTAAAATGTAAATTTTGAAAATTACAAAATCAACCATTTTCATAAATCATCAACAACACTAACATGTTCAAATTTCATTCAAAGTTCAAAATCGAAAATTACTGTAAAAGTTGCTTTCATTTTTTGGAAACGAATATTCATCATTTCCCAAAATTTTTTAACTAAAAATATCTTAATATCTATTTTTTTTTGACTTTTGTGTGTGAAAGTTTTTTTTTGGGTTTGTGTGTGAATTGAAAAAGTTTTTTTGGAAAATAATACAATCAAATTGATTTGGAATTTAGACAAACGTGTACTTCCAATAATTCTTATTCTTTGTATGTTTTCAATTTCAGTTTATTTTTGAATTGATTTTAAAACCAAAATAGGATTACCATTAAGGGTAATTCAACATGATACAATTGTTCTCGAATTATAATCATTCAGTTTTCCATGTTCGGAAATGTTCAAAATTAAATTAACAAATTGAAATTTCCAAAAAATAATTTCCCAAGCAGGCACTTTTGGCAACTTTTGGAAGGTTATAAGTAAATTCCTAGAAATTGTTGGTTTGTTGTTTTAAAAAAATTTTTTTTTTTTTTTTTTTGAGAAAGCAACTTCTTCAGAAATTTGAACATGTTTGTGTTGTTTGAGATTTTTGGTAACAGTTGTTTTTTTTTGTTTGTTTTTTTGGATTTTAAAATTTACTTCTTTGGAAAGAGAAGAAAGTTGTTGTGTCATTTGAAATGAACGAACTCAAGCCCATTCCAAATTTAAATTTTGAAATTATGAAAATTTAAAACTTAAATTAAAAAGCATACCTTAAAATTAGGAAATATTAGATTTTGAGGATTCCACAAAATTAAACGGAAATCAAAAAGTTTTCAAATAATTGAGTTTTTAAAAACAAAAATTAAAATTAGAAAAAAAGATCAAATTTGAGAAAATTCAACTGGTTTAATTGTTTCAACCAAACCAAATTTTGAATTTTGGCCAAGAAATTGATTGCGAAATAGAAATTATTACAAAAAAAAAAAAACAAAAAAAAGAAATTGAATAAAAAAAAAAATAAAAAAAAAATTGAGAAAGACAAGGAAAGCGAAATTTTAAATTATTTTTGAAAGGAAGCGATGCTTGTGAGTTTTTGAACAAGGTGTGCGTCTCTGTCCATAATGGTCACTCTTTTCCCGTGGATTGCGCACAAATTCATGTCACTCAAGAAGTCGATTATGAATTTTTCTGTTGCTTCTTGGAGGCAAAGGATTGCGTTTTTTTGCCATCTGAGCTCGTTGTGCTCGCGGGTAAAGCAGTCTCTGGCGATGGATCGGACACAGCGCGCAAAGGGGAGCTTTCTCATGAGCATGTGTGTGGTTTTTTGCAATTCCACGATTTCCTTGATCGCCCTTCGCCCCGGGCGATACTTCTTTCCGCTTTGCCTTTTCTGGACAATTTGTGACAGGGGGAGCCGTTTTTTCCCGCTGTAAGGAGACTTCATTCCCTTGAGCCCCTTTCTCCCCTTTAAGCCCTTAAGACCCTTCAGGCCCTTCCCGCCTTTCAAGCTCTTTTTCCCCTTTTGAGACTTTTTGGTTCTCCCTTTCCCTTTCGACCTGCCCTTCCCTTTCGTTCTTCGGCTCTTTTTTGAAGGCAAGCTTGATTTCTTGGTGCTCGTCGAAGACGAACTGGAAGTAAGCGTTGTTGACTCGGTGGAACTTTCAGAACTCGAAGTTCTTTTTTTTTTTTGTTTGTCTCTTGTCATTTCGGACTTTGGATCTTCTTTGAAATTGGATTATTGTAGGCTTTTATGGAAACACTTTGGAAATTCGAAATTGAGATGGAACTGATTAAAGTGCAAAAAATTGGTTTGAAAATTTTTTAAAAAAATAAATTACATAATTCAAGGATTGTTTTCTTTTAAAAAACGATCACACTTTTTTTGAAATGAAGATAAACAACCATACTTTTTCGAAACCTCGGGGATAATTGAATTTTGGAGCAATCTGTCGGCAACAATTTGATTGAATTGAGAAAATAAAAGGAAAATTAATTTAATTTTCAGTCAAGTTCATACTTGTAATTTCAAACACATCACTCTTCACAGAGAGGATATTTTTTTTGTGATTAAAAATATTTAGATCAGTAATCATTCTCAAGAGTGGTAAGAAGAATTGGTGTGTTTGTTATTCGATAAAGTGCATTTTGGTTTTTAACTTGTCGCAGAAATTTCTTGTTTTAGAAATCCAAAAATACTGGTATTTGGATAATAAAAGGGATAATTTTTAAAAACCGAATGAATATTTTTCAAAATAGAAAAGAGTTTTCAAAGAAATGCGTTGTTATTTGTGACTCTACTTTTAAAAGAAGAAATTGAAGATAAAGTGAAAATTTAACCCGTTTATAATTCGAATACTCTGATTTTCCAAACAAAAAATGAAGATTTTTAGTTTACATTCCAAAATATTTATCAAAGTAAATAAGCTGTAGAAAAGTCAAAGATCTTTACAACATCTTCAAGAAATGATCTTTTTAAACAATAAATTGTCTCATCTTTCGTTAACTCGTTAACATAATTTTTACAGTTTTACTTTGATTGTAGCAATAATAATTAAGATTCATTTTGGAAATTCAAATAAAAATTTTCATTTATACATTTTAAAATAACAGTATAACTGTTGAGAGAAAAATGTTGGACACAGAAAAATGGTTGGACACCATTTTTAATTGGGAACATTACTGAAAATGATTTTTAATTTCAATCGTTTGTGAAATAACTAAAGAAAATAACAATAGTCTACTTATTAGAATAACTATTAATGTTATTCTACTTTTTCAAAACCTTATCTCTTATAATCTAAATCAAGTTTAAAATTTACCATTTTCAGAATTAATAGTAACCTTTCCTAAAACCTGGATTTTTGTTAAAATAGCATGATCTACTTTAGTTATCAACCATTCAAATGAATATTCTATACACACCACATGTTAGTGAACTTGTAACACCCCAAACCTGGATTTATATAAAATTCGCCTAGTTAACAAACGAATTGATTTTCAATTTTTCTATTGTTCCCAATTAAAAATGGTGTCCAACCATTTTTCTCTGTCCAACATTTTTCTCTCAACGGTTAGTCTCTTTTATTTTTAATTTTTGACCAATTTCTAAATAAGGATTTTTTATCTCGAAATATGTAAAATTTTAAAAATAAACAACGTTTTGAAACCTAAGTTATTAGAAAAAAAATTATTTCAATCTCTATTAAATTTAGTAAAATAAATTTAATAGAGATTAGTCCCTTAAGTTAATTTCATCTGAATAGAAATTATTTTGAATATTTTATTTAACTAAAATTTGAATTTTAAATCTATTAGTCAAATTTTCAAGTTTTTCAAAATCAAAAGCTATTTTTGACAAACAAAAAAATAAATTTTCAAAGAGAGACAAGACAAATAATCTTCAAACCATCAAATTTAACAACAACTCTAACAACCCACTTCTAAAAATATGGTTTAGTTTTTAATATTTCAAAGATGAGAGGAATTATTACTTAATGAAGAAACATAAAAATTGAAATTAAAATTATAACTTTCTTTGACTTTAAAAAAGACCCTACTTTACTTATCAATTCATTAAAAAGAAGATATTTTTGTTTTGAGATGAATGATTGGGTGCGTTTCAAATTTTAATCCAAACAGAGGGAAAATGAGTTAAAAACTTAAAATTGAGATAGATCCATTAATTATTTGAATTTAGATTACCAAAAATAATATAACTTTTTTGATTTGAAATCTTTCCTACATGATAAATAAGATTAAAAAACTCTAAATAAATTTATCATTTCAGGAAGTGCTGTGAAATGCCATAGAGCACAGTATATTTTCATAGAGTGTCGAAGTTTTCTTTAAGTTTTCTGTGTAAAATTGTAAGTTTCCTAGGTTTTTTTTGAGCTTTTATATTTGATTTGTGAAGTTTTCTAGGTTTTTTTGAGGTTTTCTATTTTATTTGTGAAGTTTTCTAGGTTTTTTTGAGGTTTTTTATTTTATCTGGTAAAGTGTTCTAGGTTTTTTTTTTTTTTAGAAATAAACAGAAAATTTATTAAAAATTTCCGTTTATTTTTAAAGTAAAAAAAACCTAATGAAAATCTATTGATTTCACAAATAAATAGAAAACTCGAAAAAAAACTAATGAAAATCTATTGATTTTTCAAATAAACAGAAAATTCAAGAAAACCCAACCGAGCTTTTCCACAATTCAAAAGAATAGAGTTAACATCTTATATTTTACTCGATTCTTTTGAATTACGGAAAAGCAGACATTTTTTTTTTTAATTTTTGAAATTTAAATGAAAATTTTTGGAATTTTTCGTTTTATTTCTATTGAATTAAAAAAAAACAAAAACATCTTTTTTCTTGAGGTTTTCTGTTTGATCTTTAAAACTATTGATTTTCCAAAAAAAAAACAGAAACTCAAGATTAGCTAACCATTATTTTTTAAAATTTTAGAAATTAAAACGAAATTTTATTGAATTTTCGGTTTATTTCTCAAATTTTAAAAAATCAAAACGGAAGTGCCGTCAAATGTTTAAGAGTATCATAAAGTGCCCATACTTTTCACAATTCAAACAAATCTAACTAAATATATGATTGTTTTCTATTCTTTTATATTCTAGAAAACTTAAGAAAAGTGTCCATCAAGTGTTGTGGAGTAACGTAGAGTGCCTAGCTTTTCTAGAATTTTTAAAAATAGAGAAAAAAGTAAGATTTTACTCAATTCTTTTAAAATTCTGGAAAAGTTATCCGTATTTTTTTTAACTTTATAAATTAAACGAAAATTTATGAATTTACTTTTTTATCTCTTAAATTAAAAAAAATTACTGGCACTTTTCTTGTGATTTTCAGTTTTATTTGTAAAGTGTTCTAGGTTTTTTTTTGAGGGTTTCTATTTTATTTGTTTACATTAGGTTTTTTTTGGGTTTTCTATTTATTTAGAAAATCTTTAGATCTTCGTTAGGTTTTTTTTACTTTTCGAAATAAACCAAAATTTATTAAAATTTTATGTTTATTTCAAAATTTAAAAATAAACTAATACACTTCACATATAAAAATAGAAAACTTCAAAAAAACCTATAACACTTCACAAATAAATAGAAAACTCAGAAAAACCTAATGTAAAATCTATTGGTTTTGCTAATCAAACAGAAAACCCAAAAAAAACCGAACGAAAATCTATTGATTTTCCAATCAAACAGAAAATTTTTGAAAACTTAATGGCATTTTTCCCAAATTTTTAAGAATAAAGTAAAATCTTACATTTTACTCAATTCTTTTGAATTCTTGAAAAGTTAGCGTTTTTTTTTTTTTTTTGAAATAAACCGGTAAATAAAGAAAAAAAAATTATTGTATATCTCAATTTTTAAAATACCTAAAGGTAAACAAGGAGTAATTTTTTTGAAAAAACTCTTTCCTGAATAAAAAATGATAATATTAATACAACTTTTGATACAAAAATTCTAAAAATTCTGATAATTTTAACAAATTATATCACCTTTACAACTCATTTCTCCTTAACACGTATTGTTTGTGTTTGAAAGCTTGAAAGCTTGATATTAAGTACCAGATTTTTAGTAGTGGGGCGCCATCTGTAAATTGTTTCCGCGCAAACTTATACGATCAATTTGGAATTTCATTAATTCCTCAAATATTTTTAAAAAAATATTTAGAATTAAAGTCCATTTTTTTGATTTTCGAAATTAAATAGTGGCAGAAAACATACATAAAAAAATAAAAAAAATTTTCTCTATTTTTTCAGATCAATTTTTTTTTTTCTACAAAAGAGGTTTCTTCATTATTTCTTTTCGAGTTCTTATTTTTTTGATTTTTTTATTTGTGAAATTTGATTTATATACTTTTTTTAATACAAGACTTATTTTGTAATGACAGTTCTGATACTTTTTTTTGAAATTTTTTTAAAAAAATTACAATCTCAAGTAACAATGTTGAACTAAAAATATTTTTAAGTAATTGGCTAAATTAACTCCCACTTGCCAAAACTTGTAACCCAACGAGGAGATTAAGAATCCAATTAAAGGATTTCAAGATATAAGATCTTTTTTTTTTTTTTTTTGATAATTAACACTAAACTCGAAAATAAATTAATAATTTCATTAGAGTTACAGTCAGTTCCACTTTTAAGGCACAAACTTTCAACGAAATTTAAGGCACAAAAAAATCTCAAATTAAGGCACAAAATTTGGAATTTTTTTTTTTTACTATTTATTTTTACTAGAAATTGAATTTTGTGCTTTAATTTGAGATTTTTTTTGTGCCTTAAATTTCGTTGATAGTTTGTGCCTTAAAAGTGAAACTGACTGTACTTAAACACCATTTTTCTGATTGATCTTTTTTTTTATTCTTTTCAAATTTTTTTAAGAAATTAATTAACAAAATATCTTAGAAAACTCCAATTCTGATTATTAATATTATTTGAATAAATCAATTTTTATTGGAAAGGGATTTTCTTACTGGTATTTGTCTCATAAATTCGAAAAGTGGGGTAATTACTGAGTGAAACAATAAAATTAAATCTGTTGCAATATATTATAATCAATAGAATTGATGAAAAGTTAATTATGCTCTAGGGTATTAATTACAAAAATATGGATTATACAGAAATATTACATTTACAGATGAAATAAATTAAATAATATTACACTTTAGTAAATGTCAAATCCATGATTTGTCTGACCCTTGTCTTAAAAGATTTGTTGAAAATGATCAGTTTCAAAAAAAAAATCTTTATTATTTGAAGATTTATAAAGAAAATATGTGTTATTATGAAAAAAATATTTCTAAAATATCTACAAAAAATCCAAAATTGAGATTTTAAACTTAGTTAAAGTCTTGTTTTTGAAATTTATTTTGGAAATAATTCATAAAATTTGAGTGAAGATTATACACATTTAATCAAGTTTAATAAATTAGACACAAATTTAATTTTTGGAATTTGCATTTACTTTCTAGGAAGTTAATTTTTAACGAAAACACTGATAATTTCGTGATTTGTTATTGTATTAGTCTTTAGATCAATGTTCTTTTTACAAAACCATTCTTTTCTTTTCTTTTTTCAATTTTTTTAGGGGTAGAGTATTAATACTTTTCTCTGAACTAAATAGGATTCTTAAGGGTTTCAAAGTTATTTAAAATTAAATTTTCTTGTTTTTTAAGCGATTTGCCTCAACCAAGTAGAGGTATAAGATTCAAGTGTGTTGTTATTGTGCATAAATTACAATAGTCTGGCATTTTTCAAATGTCTCTGAAAAAATCATTAATAAAGTAGTACTTTTTGCTGATCTTCATCAATTAAAAAAGATCCACGTATTAGTAAAAACCCCAGTAAATTCAGATTAAAATCTGCATTTCGCCATAAATTTAAAGATTGAATCATCAATCTTGTAAATTTAAAGTTGAAAAATAACTTTCCAAAATTTATCAAAATATATAGATTATTTGCTCCAAAATTCAATTTTTTTCAAAAATTTCATAATTAACTCCAAGATTCTTTAGATCAATTATTTCTGAAATATTCGAAATATAATTATGTTACTATTAAATTTATAAGAAGAAATCAAAACTAATCATTCTTTGTATTTTTAGTTTGATTATTATTGAGTTAATCCTTGATATGTCTATAAACAAAAAATAGTTAATTTCAGAAGTTCGAAATATGAATTATTAAATATTGGAATTCTATTATTTGGGTTTTAATTGTCTATTTTAAAAAGAAATTTTAAAAAAATAATTTCTAATGAAAATTTTAAATTGTGATACTTGGTAAAAAATATAATAATTTATTGTTCAATAATTTTGATAATAAACTCCATTTCACACAGAGGGACACAACCACTAGCCAAATTCACTTTTTTAAGAATAACCCAAAATATTATTGTTTAGAAACAAGAGTAACGATAAACTTCCTATTATTGTTGAAATTCATCAAATGAATACTCAAACAAACCATAAATTTCAAAAAAAAAATGTTAAAATAATAGTTATTGGCCACCTTCATTGGAACATCTTTTGAAAAAATCCTCACTTTCCAAATAAAATTAAAATTTTTGACAATATGATTTTTTAATTTTCAATGGGTGAAAATTTCTGAAAAATACGAAGATTCAATTTTCTTTATGTTAATTTGGAGTTTCATGGGATTTTTTTCTTAAAATTTGACTTTAAAAATGAAAATAAAAGAACAAAAAAAAAACAAAAAAGTATCAAAAAAAAAAAAAGAAGAAAAAAAAAGAAAAAAAAAAGAAGAAAAAACATAAGAAAAACAATTCGTAAAAGAACAAAAAAAAACTAAAAAATTTATAAAATTTGAAAAAATGATTTTGTAGTAAAAATTGAAAATTTATTTTGAGAAAAATAATAAATAAAACTCCTAGAAAATGTTCTATTTCTTCAAAAAAATCTGGATAACCTTTGACTCAAAAGGAGTTTGGTTTTTTTAGGGTAGATAAATCATTTAATACCCAATTATAATATAGATTAATTATAGAGGAATCCAGGGCGATACTAATCCTTTAATCTCAATTTTTTTATTTAGTGTGAGGGGTTAACCTTTTTTTTTTTGATTTTTTTTTTTTAGTTATTTAATCTGTTTAGTTAGATCGGAAAATATTTTCAATTTTATTACTTTTAATTAAAAAATCTTGTAAATTTTTTCCTCTTAGGTTCAATTTAACCGTGTATACTGAAATAGAAAATCTTCTTTAGGATCCCTTTTGGAATTATCATAATCGTTAGTAAAAGAACAATTTTTTTAAAACCAGTGTCATCTTTAAGGCACATACACAAAAAAATGTAAATTCATAAATTCGGATTCAACAAATAGAAAAAATGTAAATTGGATTACCCAAAAACATGCTAAAATTCATAATTTTTAAGAATTACATTTTGTTCATAACTTGTGTCCCAAAGTTGTACTTTGTATTTTCTTTCTTCTTCCCTATTGATCAAGAAATTTTTTATTTCCACTTCAATCTTGAAATTTAGATTAAAAGAGTGAGTTTTCAAAATTATCTGATAAAGAAATTTCTAATATAATTTATAAATTGTTTTGATAATTTTCATGGGTTATACACATCTTCAAAAAATAGAACACAAAAGTTCCCAAAAGTGTTTGTTATGTTGCTCAATAATATTTATTCAAAAATTTTAAACAATACATCATCAAACTTTCACTCCTCCCTTCTATTTATATGGATATCTGGAATTCCAATAAAAATTAAAGTAATCAGTATTATTTTTGACAAAGATCCATTTAAACTTTAGTTACAAACTTCTTTTCTCAACTTTTGAGAAATTGTTTTTATTTTTAAAAAAATTATTTTTTTTATTTAATTTTCAGTAATATAAATTCTAATTTTTTAAATATGTCTCAAGTAAAAAAGATCTAAGTATTTCTAATTAATCTTTTATTTTACAAACAAAATGAAAATTTTGACAACTATATTTTATTTTTATTGAATCTTGAAGTAATTTCTTCTTGTTTGTATTATCAAATAAAATTGAAAAACTAATCTCTCAATGTGAAAAAATAAAGTGAAGTAAAAAAAGTGGTTATTTTTTTTTTGTTTGAAATTAGGAAATTTTAATGAAATTGTTTAGGATTATAAAAAATGATCAAATTAGCTAATATTTTGAAGATTATTCAAAATGGGGACTAAAATCTTTTAATAAGAAAGTTGACGAATAAACTGGTTTTTATTTATATATTGACAAGATCTTTCAATTGTCAGTCTTTTAAATGAAATTCTTTATTTTTGATTGTACAGGGTATAATAAATAAGTAAAAAATATATTTTTTGGGTAAATCTGATATTTTAGTCCATGAAGACTTCTAGAAATAATAGTTCATTATGAATAAGAATTATTTTAAGGGTATTTAGATTAAAAATAATTTTATTAAAATAAATTAATTATAAAAATGACTTATTTTGGGTTGTAATTTTAACCATTTTAATTATTAATAGAAACTGATAAACCAATTTATAAAGCTATATTAAAAATCAAAGTTAAAGATAAAATATCCAAAGCTTATAGATATAATTTTTAAATTGTTAAACTTATAAAAACTAATTTTAAAAATAACATTTAAAAAACAAAGATATATCGTTTGTTAGAATTATTCTTTCTCAAATGATTCAAGATTTAAAATATTTAGTGATTATTTTTATCAAGATCTATTGAAAAAAGTTGTTGTGATTTAATTGAGTTTACTAAAATTAAACTATACTTTCTTAATTTTGCCTCATCCCAGATAATAAAATGAATATTTAGTAGTGAAAGCAATACCAGAAATGATTAAAATCCAAATAAGATTCTTTATTACAAATATTTAGGAAAAGTGTTGTGTAATTTCAAATATCCACAATGAAACCCGTATTTTTTTAAGAATCAAACTTTTAAAATTAGATCCCACCAATTTATAAGAATGATGATTCATGAAATTACACTTTAACAAAAAACTATTCAATTAATCAAAATACAAGAATAAAAATTATCATTTTCCAAACTCTATATAAACCTCTATAAACCACAATTGTTTTTCAAAAAAAGTTGATCTACTTATTATATCAAACAATTAATTGAGTATTATATAGACTATTCGACTTTAATGAACTTTGGGTTTGTTTATTACTAGACTCATAAAAAAATTGGTTATTTATAGAAAGGGTTTGATTTTAAATATTTGCCATTACACAAAATTTTTCTTAAATATTCACAATTTAAAATCTTGTTCGGGTTTTAATCATATTCTATATTCCAATCACCAATCTATATTCTTATGTATTCTAGAATAATTAAATACTAAATAATCTTATTAATTCACTTTTTAAATAATTCCAAATATATAAAAACCCCATATTTTTAAAAACTTTTAAAAAAATAAAACCAAAAACCAAAACAAAGGTGAGTTACAATTTTTGAAATGAGCATTTCGAATTTTTTAATATTTAATTTTCACTGAAGAAAAGAGTGAACAACAAGATTTTTTACGAATAATTAAATTCATTTTAAAAGACATTATTTAGTCTCAATTTTGATAGTGATTATTTGTTTTTTCGAAGATCTCTTTTTTTTTTCTACTTGATCTTTTGTAAAAAAAAAAAAAAAAAAAAAAAAAAAATAAAAAAAAGAAAAAAAAAAAACAAAATCAAAAAAAAAAGAAAAACAAAAACAAAAGAAAATTAAAAATTTGAAAAAGCAAAACTAAAATTTGCAAAATTAGAAAAATAATTCTGATCCAAAAATTAGAAAATATTTTTTTGAGAAGAATACTGGAATAAACCCTCAAAACAACTTCCATTAACATTATAAAGTGAGTCAAAATTTTTGAAATCTAGTTTAGTTTTTATGATGAATCAATAATTAATAATTATCATTGTTATTATTGTTTATTCAAACTATATTATTGCTACTCACAGATTTATTAAAAAAATATCGATTAAAATTCCAAATATAATTTCAAAATTCCTCTTTAAAAATTTTGCAAAAAATTCAAAATAAAATGAAATGATGAAAAAAAAAAAAAAAAAAAATGATATTTGTGTCTCTTTAGTGAAAAGCTGAAGTAAAATTTTATTTAAAATATCTTAATGTAAAATAAAATTAAAATTGATTTTAATTATTCATTATTTCGAAGTTGCTAAAATAGTGAAAGTGAATTCATATAGTATTTCCATTCATTGATTAGTTTGGTTGTTCTGATTGGAATTCGTCCCAATCAAATTTCCAAGATTTTGGTAATCCTTGCCATGGGCACGAGTCTAAAGGAGGAACACCGAATTCCCAAATAGGGAGATTGTTAACATAAGTTGGGGATGAGATTAAACTGAATTTCATATCTTGGGCAAATTGATAATTTGTTGTTTTAGCATCTAAGGCACCAAATGGAGCTTTTTTGAATTTCTTTTTGGTTGTGTTGGTTGTTCTCAAATCGTATCTTGAAGCAATTGATTGTGCTGGATCATCGTTTGATAAAGGATCATTTAAATAATTATTGTATCTCATAAATGATTTGAAATCATCATAATTTTGAATTTTTTCATAGACGTCTCTTTCCATAATTTTCATACGTGCATTATACCAGTATGACCAATAGCTATTAAAAAAATAATTATTTTAGAGATAATTTTAATGAATTTTGATAGATCTCAATAGGTTAGATTAGGTGATCTTAGTTTGAAAAGAGAAAGGGAAAGGGAAGGGAAAGGGAAAGCAAAAGGAAAAGGAAAAGGAAAAAGAAAAGGAAAGGGAAAGGGAAAGGAAAGGGAAGGGAAAGGAAAGGAAAGGAAAAGGAAAAGGAAAAAGAAAAAGAAAAAGAAAAGGAAAAGGAAAAGGAAAAGGAAAAGGAAAAGGAAAAGGAAAAGGAAAAGGAAAAGGAAAAGGAAAAGGAAAAGGAAAAGGAAAAGGAAAAGGAAAAGGAAAAGGAAAAGGAAAAGGAAAAGGAAAAGGAAAAGGAAAAGGAAAAGGAAAAGGAAAAGGAAAAGGAAAAGGAAAAGGAAAAGGAAAAGGAAAAGGAAAAAGAAAAGAAAAAGAAAAAGAAAAACAAAAAGAAAAGGAAAAGAAAAACAAAAATAAAAAAGAAAGCAATGATAAAAACAAACTCTCCATCTTCTTTAACTTTTGCAGGGAATCCAGCCAGATCAAAGAGTGTTCGGTTTTCAGGAGTATTAATACTTGGATAATAAGTTTTTGTATTTAACCATTGAACGGTTCGATCTTGAGAATATGTAAATCCTGGAATCATTTCTAATTCCCAAAGTAATCCTTCTTTTAATTTTCTTCCTGGTGTAAATTCTTTCATGTCAAGAACAATCCACTATTAAAAATAAAAGTTTTTTGACAAAAAAAAAGATTTTGAAAAATAAATAAGAAATAAAGATGGAATTAATTTCAATATATAATTATAACCCAGAAAGTAAAGAATTAAAATTTGAAATTCAATGTTAAAATATATCTATGGTAATATAAAAAATTACAAAAAAAAACAAAAAAGCATAGTAACTAAATTTGAAAATTTTAAAACTCTAATATGGATTTAGGAATAAGACTTTTGAAAAAAAAACAAAAAAAAAAATGCAAGAATAAATGGTATAATCAAATAAAAGATCAATTTTTGTACAAATTTGCACAAAGTAACATATTTTATCATTTTGTTATTCTTTTTTTGATAGATTTGAAAAGCACTATATTAAAAAGTAAATTTTAATATATACTCTGATCAAAATTCACTTTTTCTTCAAAATTATCTGTAAAACAGTAAACAAACTATTTATAGACATATTTCCAAGATAGATTTGAAAAAATATTTTTAATCACACATTTTGAAAATTACAATAATATGAGTAAAATGTTTTGATTTTGATGATTTTCTATTGGCAATTCTTTTGAAAAAATTAAAATGGTTCTCTTGTTTTAGTTTCAGAATTTTGTCGAATTTCAATTTTCCGTAACAGATTCCATACTTGGAACTAATTTAAGCTTTACTGTAAATCTAATAAAAAAAAAAAAATAAAAAAAAAAAAACTTACTTGATTATTATAAGTACCAGAGTTCACAACTTTCATATTATCGACCCAAGTTTCACCTGAAACGGCTAATCTGTTAATAGCTTGTACTCTAATCCAGGTTAAAAAGGTGTCAGTGTTGTGTGTAACGTATTTGATATAGAGACTCTCATTGAAAATATTGAAAGTGGTTTCAAGAACACAAAGTTGTTGGTCTGTGATATAAAAGTCATCAACAGAAAAGAGCATTCCTGGATAAGAAGAAAAGACAATTGTGGAAGCTTTGTTACTGCCTTCGTTCAAATTAAGGGTATATTGTTTAAAGATTCTACTCAAAGTGAAATAGGCACTCCAGGTGACTTGTGAAAAGAAAATATCAGAATGGTCTGGTAAGACTTTTACTAACCCTGTACAATGATGATGGTTGTCATGCCACTCACTGCTGTGTACTTTTGAAATTGCTTCTTCTCTTTCCTTTTGGTCTTCAGAGTCAAGGAAAACAGCAACACCAAGATCATCAAGATCACCTTGTGATTGAAATAACCATAAGTCCATTTCAGTGACTTGTTGATCGGTTGAAGAGGCTTGGTTGTAACCTTTTTTTTGTTAACAAATTTTTAATTATAATAAAGAAAAATAATTAGGAATTGTTGTGGGATTAAAATAAAAATACTTAAAAATATTAAAATATTGAAATAATCAGCAGGAAATCGATGTGGGGGGGGACAAAAATTAAATCGTTTTTAAGCATCATTGGTTGGGAGGGTGGTAATTGAATTTGATTGCCTATAAAACCGTTTTTAAAAAAGTGCTTATAAAACAGTCTTAAAAGTATATTAAATTATGAAAGATTTCTTTGGAACTTTTTAGGATATCTTTCCATTTTTATTTTTTTTTGTTTGTTTGTTGGGCGAGTTATAGCCATTTGAAAAAAGTGAAACAGGAAAAAAGTTCAGCACGGTTTTTAATTGGAAACCTTATTAGAGAACCTGAAAAACAAAAAGTAAAATCAATTAAAAGAAGAAAAAAATTTCTCAATAGTTCTTTGATTCAAATCAACAAAAACGATTTTATGGTCTAATTTTTTCTTTGATTATCGAAATCCGATCAGTGGTTTTGGAGATCTCAAAAATAGTCACTTTTTTCAACAAATTTTTAATGATTAAATCAAACAAAGAAAAACCCCATATCAAATGATAGTCTTAGAAAAACTGTTATTGTGTTGAATCCTCCATTTTGTCTTTGATTCATTTATTTTTTCTTTTTTATTAATTGATCTTACTTTACATTTCCAGGTTCTATTAAGGTTCCCAATTAGAAATCGTCTTGAAGTTTTTTTCCCCCACACAAGTGTAAATATGGAATGTTGTAAAAAAATATTCATATTTCAGAATTGATCAACTAGAAAGTGGTTTTTCATATTTTCAATTAAGATTTAAGTTGGTAATCCGAATCTTTATTGAAAATGAGAGAAAAAAAAACGTGAAAGTCACTTAATAAAAGATTTTTCAAAAAAAAAAAATAAAAAAAAAATCTACTGTTATTTGAAAATTAAATTGGAAAAAATTTCTTCTAATTATTATCCTTTTTTCAATAATTCTAAAGTTTTTTATTTATTTAGGTTTCTTAGTCCACCCAATAAAATGTACAAATACGTAAAAAATACTGTCAAAATAAATAAAACAAAAGCCCAAATTACAGTCTAATTCTTAAAATTTTAATAGAAAATAGGAAAAGAAAAATGAAGACAAAGTCTTGTCCTATTTATTCTAAAATATCAGTGTTTTTCAGAAACGATTGTTAATCAAAAGAATTCACACTTTCAAAAAAAAAAAAACAATTTTTAATTGAAATTTAAATTTATTACAATTGGTGATACAGTCGTTTTAAAAAGGTGAAGTTTTTTTTTAAATATTTTATCAAGTTTTCTGTTTTAATAAAGTCAAGTATCGGCCTTTAAAACTTTTTGAAAGTTCACTGTTTTAATAAAGTGAAGGATCAAACTTTAAATCTTTTATCAAGTTTTCTGTTTTAATAAAGTCAAGTATCGGCCTTTAAAACGTTTTGAAAGTTCACTGTTTTAATAAAGTGAAGGATCAAACTTTAAATGTGGGGGTAGAGGTTGGGGTGTGAAGGAAAGAACTTTATTAAAAAAAAGTTCACACTTTATTAAAACAGAAAACTTTTAAAAAGTTAAAATTTCGACAAAATCATCAAAAAAAAAAAATTTTCACTTTTTTAAAATGATTCAACTCATTGAAAATGTAAATTTTAAGGTTGTCAATTTGTAAAATGGGATTTGCTTTAACACGCTGAATGTATCTGATAAAAATTTCTCAGATCGGGTATAAAAAAGAGTAGAAAAAACTGTTAATTGTTGCTTTTCGACACTTTAAAAAAAATTCAACGTTGCTTCAGTGGTGTTTTGTTATTTCAAAAAAAAAGGTTTTTTTGCTTTAACGATCCAAAAAGTTTGAGGTGTTTGCAAAAAAAAAAAAAAAATTAAATTAAAAATAAAATTAAAAAATAAAGAACAAACCATCTAAAAGACCATCAAATTGTTTCAAATTATAACAAAATTGAGTGCGTAAATCGTCGGATGGTGTTTCACATTGTTGACGGGTATAGTCAATATTTTTTTGCATCCAGGCAGCTAATTTTTTTGGCCAAGTCTATTTTGGATTTATTTATTTTTTTTTTTTAGTTTCAAAAAGTAAAGGCAACAATTGGAAAAAAAAAAAGCAAGGCTAACAAGTTAGAGAGGAAGAAAATTTTGAAATTTTTACAAAAAAAAAAAAAAAAAAAAAAAAAAAAAAAAAAGAAAGAATCTTGTTTGGTTTACAGTTGAATTGTAGTCCTGTAATGTTCCAACTTTAAAATTTGAAAATTGGTTCCAGATTCTTTCTTGTGTTAAGTGGCCTTCTAAGAAACCTGCAGCGTACATTTGAATATAATCACCATAGTCTTTGTTGGTGTATAAATGTAACCTTCCAAAACCTATTTCAAAGAGGGTATCATCAAATTTGGCATAAGAAACAGCATCTGTGTCCATACCTTGTTTGTAGGTATAGGTTGAAGAGTCTGTTGAAAAATACACAGATCCGGTGTATGTTGTGGTATTACAAAGAGTGAATAACACTAAAACTGTTAAAAGAATTAAAAGGAATTTCATTTTGTAAAAAAATAATAGAAAAAATGTTTCTTTTTGCTTTTTGAAAATTTTTTCCAAATTTGCTCTTTCAACAGTTTCTTGAAATGAATGGGTGAGTTATTAGAACAATTCCAATTTAATCTTTTTTTTTTCTATTTTTGTGGGTATTTTTTTTATCAAATATTTACTGTTTTCTTTTGTTTCAGTAATTTGTGATTTAAAATTATTACATGTACCAAACCTTTCAGGGACAATCAAATAATTTTACAGTTCTAATTTAGAAATATATTTTAATTTTATTGACTCATGGAAAATTTTGAATCAAGTTATTCTTGGAAAACCTAATAACCATTTTTAAAAACTGAATACTTTATTTCGTTTTCTGTTTGTTAAAAAATAAATCGAACAAAATTTTCATTCAAATTTCCAAAAAAAAGATGTTCGAATGATGATCAAACATCATTTTTTTAATTCTAAAAAGGAGATTAGGTGATTAATTTTCTTCCTTTTAGTATTGGAGACGTTGTAAATTTATTTTTAATTCTTGGAGATGTGATAATTATTTTGGAAAGTTTAATGAAAATTTTGATCTTTTTATTTTGCAATAAACAGTATCTTTTACCAAAATAAATTTAAGATTACTCTCAAGAAGAAAGTAAATGAATTTTTTTGAATGTTCTGTGTTAAGGTAATTTGTGTGAAAATCACAAAAGTGTAGAAAGAGGGATAGTCTATAATTTCAGTTTTTATAATTTTTATCTGGATGAAGATTACAAACAATATTTTTCTTGAATCTTTTTAAGATTTAAGGAGGTATATTTGAGAAAAAGTTTGAATATTTTTTACATTAGTTATTATGCCTTATTGATGAAATATGTTTAGGATCTTTAATCCAAATATTATAATAAATTATTTTTACTCTTATTTTCCAATTCAAAAAGGAAAATTTTTAGTTCACATTCTAAATATTTTTCTACTTTTAAAGTTGAAGTAAATCCAAAGATCTTTAGAACATCGTTTAGAAATGATATTTTTAGACAACAAATTAAACTTCCTGAGTTAACTCTAAGACAAAATTTCTCCTCTACTATTTTGATTGTAACAGTAATCATTAATATCTCATTTTGGAACTTGAAATAAAAATTGTCATTTATTAATTGAAAAATAACCTTATATAAAAATATTGTTTATATTTTTTGATATGTTGTTAATAACAACTTACTAATAAGCAGCACTTGTCAGTTTTATTAATTTCTTGGAAAATTATTCAATTTTAAGTAATGTTTCCTGAGATTTGTAATTCGAATGTTTAAAATTTGAGTTGTTTAATTTATTTTTCAATTCTTATATGACTTTCTTTTAAATTCTTCAATTATTGCCCCCCCCCGCTTGAAGAAACCACAGTTACCCAACACATAATACAATATAACTTCCAAAATACATAAACATTGAACCTGTATTTTACAATCTATTACTTGAAATACTAGTATAAGGAAAATATATCGAAAATTATTTCCTCTTTAGTTCCAAAGTCTACAAGAACATGGGAACTAATAACCATTTAAATTAAAAAAAAAATTTTTTTGAGAAATAAATTCTTTGTAGCATTTTTAGGGAATTAGTGAGCAAGGTTTAAAAGGCAAACAAATTTTTTTTTTTCATTCAATATCATATACTGTTGTTTTCCAATTAATAAATGAAAATTTTTATCTCAATTTCCAAAATGTTATTTAATTATTATGGTTACAATGAAATTAAAAGAATTAAAATTTTATCTTATAGTGTAATAAGTTAATTTAATTACATCTCTAAAGACGTCATTTCGAAACCATTGCTTAATGATATTTTAGTGGTTTTCACTAATTATCCATATAAAAATATTTTGCTGAATTTGAACTAAAAATTTTCATTTTTTAATGGGAAAATAATAGTTTTAAGAAAAAATATATTTTAATTCAGTTTCCTTTTTTGAAACCCGAAAAACTCTACATTCAAAACGGCCCATTTCAAATAAGATTTCAAAAATCAACAATATTTCCAAACTTTATTAGCATTTAAACAAATAAAATACTTTCTTCTTAATCTTTTTTCAAAGATAAGGTAAAAAAAAAAATTCCAAACTCTAGCATTAAGGGTATAGTCATTTACCGTTCATTAGCAACATACTCAAGGGGCGACCTGAGACCAAAAAGAGTATTGTGAAATAGCCCTTCTTTTGGTTGACAAAATTCAAATAACAAAAAAAAAAAAATTATTGGATCATCTTTGACAAAAAATTCAATCAAAGATAATTAAGTTTGAAAGAGTTCTCAATTTCAAAAAATCAAAATTTAAAAAAAAAATTCATCTTTTCTAATTTTCTATTTCCAAATCGTTAAATTTCAATAATTTAAAACAAATTGCTTTCTTGAATTTCGCGATCAATTTAATTCAATTTAATCCAATTTGCTGTTATTTTGCAACCTTCTAAATTTGACCAAGTATGGATTAGGTAACATTCAATACATAAAAATATTTCATTTGAAAAATGAAAAAATTGAAAAAAAAAATCACCAAGATCCCAAAATGTTCTAAAGAATGACACTTCAAAAAGGACATAGTTTTTTTCAAAATTGTATATTCTAACGATTCTAATTGGAAACTGGGTTTTGTTCTTTGGCACTTTTTCTAAAAATGTCCTCATTTTTGGTTGTTGATTTTAGGAGATCGATAGTACATAATAGGTTGGTTGGTTTTTTGATTGGTGTTAGGTACTCAATAAAATAACTAAAAAGTTTTTTTTCAATTTCAGAATAAAAAATTTCACCGTTATGACTCGACCCTTAATATATAAAATCGAAAAAAAACTAGTTAGACAAAACTACTCCATCCAATCACCTTCCATCCTAAATAATAAAGTTTATTCACAATATAATCAAAATTCCAGAACTATAAATTCTTGAGGATATTGTATTTATTGTTTCCGGTATAATCAACTTTTTTAAAATTCTCTAGTCTACAAAAAAAGGTATTTTTTCTGGTAAAAAAGACCAAATAAAGTGAAGAATGAATTATAGTTTATTTCAACTTGGAGATATTAACTTTTATAGATAATAAGGAACAGTTTTGTAAAACATTGTAATAATCTAATAAAAATGAAATAGAGAAATAAAATTCTTAATGAGAATTACTTTAAGTGCCTGTAGAGTTTAGTAAAGTGCCTAGCTTTTTTTTAATTTTTGAAATATACCGAAAATTTTTGAAATTTTCTGTTTATTACAAAAAATAAAAAAAACCTAACTTAAAACCGAAAAAAAAATATTTTTTTCAATTTATATCAAGAAATAATTAACTCATAATCAAAATAATTGATTATACCTTTAAAGGACATTTATTAAAATTAAAATACTTTTGAAATATAATGATTATAACCTCATAACTATGAAAAAAAAAAATATTAAAATTTTTTACTATTAAATTTGAAAGAAATCTTAATAGAACCTGGGAAATTGTGAATTTTCCAACTTGAATTGTTAAATATCTTGGAAAATAATTTTTGATCCAAGATCTTTTATTAACCAATAGTGTTTATTATAATTGAAGTGATCAAAAAGTAAAAAATTAGCAAATGTTTATTTTTTTTGAAAAAATTTTTTGAGGATTGTGTTGACTAAAAATGTTAATTATTTTTTATTAGATTATATCCCAAGATCAAGTTAATGGTTGTTTGGGAAGACCAAAAATGAATAATTGTTTTAAATTTAGGTTTGTTCTATGGGGATTTTTTTCGAATTTAAATGATTTCTAAAAACTAAATATTTAGTTATTTTAATGTTTTGATTGTAAAACATTAGTGAAAATCAATCTTGTTGGAAAAAATATCTTTTTTTGGAAGATTATTTGATTAAATTTGGGTTTAAAAGGATATTTAAGATTAACCATGACACATCCACGTTATCTAACAATGATAAATATCTTATTGAATTCTTAGATTGGAGTATTTCTCAATAAATAGTTATCTTATTGTTAGTAAAGTTTACAATTAAAAGTCAATTTTTGTTTTTTAGCCTTCCAAAGTAATCCCAAAGGGCGGAAATGCAACGAAATAATATTGTTTTCTGGAAAATGTGAATTGTTAATTACTCTGGTTTTTCTTAAATGTAAGATTTGTTCATATAATTTTACCTTGATCAAAATTCATTTTACTATTATTCACTAATTATAAAACCAAAACAAATTTTTGTCTGACCCAATTTATTTTAATGAACCAAATTTTAATCACAATGGTCATAAATTATCTTCTGTCAAGTACATTTGTTTTGAAACCCCTTTTAATTTACCACAACTGTTAAAGTAGAACCAAATTTTATCAAAACTATCAAATTATTTTAACTGAAGATTTGAAAATTTATTTTGAGTGAAAAATCTTTATTTGATGATTTTTCGATTTGTAAAATCATACAAAATGCTTTAAACTCAAGAAACAAATCAAATGTTAACTTTACCTTGAAATTACAAATTAAGAAAAACTTTATTACTTTTAAAAAATTAACAAATTCACAAAAAAATCAGTAGACTCTCAACATTTTTGTAAATTCTTTGGATACCTTTAAACCACCACAAAATTTCGATTTTAATCAAATTCTACAAAGTAAGTCATATGGACGATTTTTGAAATTAAAACCACTCTTTGGAATTTGTAAAAATACTTTTTTATCCGAAAAAAATTGTAAGAAACTAGAGAGACAATCCAACAAATAAAGATCATTACAAAGAAGTATCTAATCTCTTCTTCGTTTAATATAGTCTTAAAAATTGAAAAACTACAATTATTGACTGAAAAACTGATAAGAAAACCAAATAGTAATTTAAAAGTTAGATTACGTTTGTAATTTTGGAAGTAAAGTAAATCTTCTGATAACAAAACATATTTGATTGAAATAATTGGTTTGGGTTAGGCACGAATTAAATTCCTCCATTTTGAGCTTTACACCTTAAACAAGTCTGTGATAAAATTCTGATGAATCATTTTTTTTTTAGAAAAAGATCCCTTTTAATTTTTCATTTTTTTTTTAATTACTATTCTTTAAATTTAATTTAGATATGTCTCTTGTTGGGATTGATTTTGGAAATACAAAAGGAGTTGTAGCATTAGTTAGAAGAAAGGGTATTGATGTTGTAAATAATGAACAAAGTAAAAGAGAAAGTGAGTACGTAATTTTCCTTTTGCATTTATTTTTTTTTTCAAATTCTTCCTTTTGGGTTAAGTTTAATCACCAAAATTACTAGACTAGTTTTACTTGTGAATTTTTTGTTCTTTTGCTTTTTTTTTTTTTTTTTTTTTTGCAAAACTTTCAACAAACAAAAATTCATAAAAAATTTCCATTCTTTCATCCAAACTAAAATTTTACACTCAACTAAATCTTTTTACTTAAAAGGTTTGGAGTTTTTTTTTTTTTTTTTTTATTTGACTCTCATAAAATGTCTATCTCGAAAAAAAAAAAAGACCTTATACAAGTAATTTTTTAGCACAAAAAAAACTTTTTTTTTTTTTTTTGAGATTTGCTTTCTTGTTCCTCGATCTATTTAAAAATCTTTAAACACTTTTAAAAGTAAAAAAAATTCAATTCTTATACAAAAGTTAACTCCACAAAGCTTTTCAAGACAAGTACTGATACTCAACAAAAAAATAGACTACTTTTTTGTTCAAAGTTCCTAATTGTTCCTGATTACGAAATCTAAAAAATTGAACAACAAGCTAAACATAAATATAAACCTTTTTTTTTTTTTTTTTTATTATTTAATACTACATTCTCAATCCACAATTTGTTTAATCTCAAATTAACTTGTCATAAAAACTCCTCATGACTCATGAATTTAAGAAACTACTTTTTTTAACACAAAGGATAGGAAATAACCAACAAAACCAAATTTGTCATACTTTGGTTTCTTGTAAAACACAACATAAGTCCCAACCGAAGAGATTCTCTTAAAAATTTTCAATAAAACCCTAAACCATTTCTCAACATGCAATTTTAAATATATAAAAAAAAAAAAATCAAAAAATAATAGTTCATTTTTTAGCTTTAGCGGAAAACAAAGATTATTTGGATACACTGCGAAGGCCCAAGAAGTCCAAAATTATGAAAACACATTAACAGGGATGAAATCCTATTTAGGATTAAATTATGAAGATCCCCAATTCCAAGAAATCTTACCAAAGATGGGCTGGAAAAACTTTATTCCTTTAAAAGATGGAGAAGTAGGGTACAGCTTTGATTATGGAGTCAACAAAGATGGTGAAAAGGAACAAATAACGTTATCTTCAACACAAATCGGCTCTCAAATGTTCAAATATTTAAAGGAAGTCGGCAAAAAGCACGATGCAAGCAATGATTGTGTTTTATCTTATCCATCCTATTACTCTGATCGAAGAAAAATAGCACTCAAAACCGCTGCAGAAATCACTGGAATCCGAGTATTATCGATGATTTCAGAGCCCAAGGCGATCTGCTTGACCTGGGGATTCCCCAAGAAAGATCTCCCAGAAAAGGCCAAGGACGCAGAAACTGTGTGCTTTGTTGACTTTGGGCATTCACATATCACGGCCACTGTTGCTTCGTTTACGAAAAACAAAATTCAAATCTTGGCCGAGTCCCATTCTACGAAAGTTGGAGGAAGGGAAATTGATTGGAAGTTCTTTCATCATGTTGCCAAAATCATTGAAGAAAAATTCAAAATCAAATTGTCCGATATCCAAAGAAAAAAATCCCTGTGTAGATTCTTAAATGCCGTTATCAAGGCGAAGGTTATGCTTTCCTCAGCACCTAAACAGGTACCATTTTCTGTTGATTGCTTACATAACGACCGAGACATCTTTTTAACCTTACAAAGGGATGAATACGAAGAATTGATCACCCCAATAATCGACGAAGCAATTGAAGTTGTCAAAAGAGCAATCAAGTTATCCAAAAAGGATATTAAAGATATCAAAACCATGGAAATTGTTGGTGGCTCGTCAAGAATTCCATTATTCAAATCAAAACTTCAGGAATATTATGGAAAGACTCCTTCAATGACTCTCAACGCCACAGAATGTGTCGCCAGAGGCTGTGCTTATCACGCAGCTATCTTGAGTCCCTTATTTATGACCAAATCTATAACCTTTAAAGACTCAAACATTTATCCAATTTTGTTATGTTGGAAAGACCTTGTTGATCCAAAATCTCTAAAGGAGGAGAACAAAACAGCAGAAGAAGAAGAAAAGGTCGAAGTCGAATTAAAAGTTCCAGAAAATCCAGAAAATACCATATATGAACCAATTGAATTGAACAAATCAAATTCCTTAAATCTCGTCAAACGCAGCAATATTGTCCCAACCCTAAAGGAAATTAAATTTACCAAATCAGTTCCTTTCCGTCTCCAAGCCCAATACGGTAATCCTGAATTTTTAGGACAAGAACAGCCTGAATTTTCAGATATCCCATCTTCAAATACTTTAATTGGTACCTATGATATTAAAGATGTTCCTATGAATACCGAAAAGCCATCTTTAATCAAAGTACGCTTTGAAATTGATAACTTTGGTATCTTTAAATTACGTTCAGTAAATCTTTCTGAAACCGTAATGGAAGAAGTGAAAATTAGAATTAAAAAAAAAGCAAAACCACAACCACCTAAAAAAACCGAAAAAAAGGAAACAGAAAAGAAAGAAGAAGAAAAGAAAGAAACTGAAAAGAAAGAAACTGAAAAGAAAGAAGAAGAAAAGAAAGAAGAAAAAACAGAAGAAAAGAAAGAAACTGAAAATAAAGAAGAAGAAAAGAAAGAAGAGGAAAAGAAAGAAGAAGAAACTGAAACAAAAAAGAAAGAAGAAGAAAAAACAGAAGAAAATAAGGAAACAGAAAAGAAAGAAGAAGAAAAAGAAGGCGAACAAAAAGAAACTGAAAAGAAAGAAGAAGAAAAGAAAGAAGAAGCAAAAGAAACTGAAAAGAAAGAAAAAGAAGAGGAAAAAGAAGAAGAACCACAATATAAAACCAAATTAAAAGAAGTAGAAAAACTTCGAAAATTAAACACTAATATTGTTGATTTCTCAATTCCATCACTTTCCATGGAAGAATTAATTAAAATTGAATATGAAATTGAAGTTCAAAATAAAATTATTGTTGAGAAACTTAATATGAAGAATTCCTTAGAATCTTATATTTACGATTTAAGAAATAACCTTTGGACAACTTGGAAATCATTTGTTTCTGAAAAGAAAGTAAACGAAATTATGGGAGATCTAGATAAAATGGAAGACTGGATTTATGGTGACGGCTTTGATGTTTCCAAGGACGAATATGAAAATCGTTTAAAAACTTTGAAAAAAGAAGGTGATCCAATTCAATACAGATTCGAAGAAAGCCAAAAAAGACCACAACTTTTCCAAACTATCCATAGCCAAGTCAAACTTTGCTTAGAAAATTTAAAAAAAGACGAATTTGATCATTTAGAAGAAGATGATACCGCCAAAATTGAAAACTATTGTAAAGAGATGAAAGATTGGGCTGCCAAAAAACAGGAACAACAAAAGAAAAAACAATTATATGAAGACATTGTAATTTCTTCTCAAGAAATTCAAAACAAATTTAAAGAATTCTTTAATAACTGTAAAGTAATTTTTAGCAAACCTAGACCTGAACCCAAAAAAGAAGAAAAAAAAGAAGAAGAAAAGAAAGACGAAGAAAAGAAAGATGAAGAAAAAAAAGAAGAAAAGAAAGATGAAGATAAGAAAGATGAAGAAAAAAAAGATGAAAATGAAGGTGAAAAGAAAGAAGAAGAAGAAAAAAAAGAAGGCGAAAAAATTGAAACAGAGGAAGACAAAAAACCAAAAATTGAAAATAAACAAGAAAAAGAAAAAAAGATAAATACAGATGAAATAAACGATAACGTTGATGATCTTGAAGTAGATATAGATTAATTCTAATTAAATTTTTTTTTTATTTTTTATTTTTTTTTTTTTTGATTAATCTTTATATTTATATTTTTATTTTTTTATAGATTATTTATAAAACAAATTTTTAAAAAATTTATTTATTTTTAGAATCTTTTTTTTTAATGGTCTTTTCATCTTTTTTGGATCGATTAAAATATTCAATTATTATTTTTTTTTTTTCTCAAAATGTTAAAATGATCATTATACTTATCCACAATAAAGAAACATTTTAAATTTGAATTTTCTTGATTTTTTTCGTTATTTAATAACTTTTTAAAAAATTCGACCTAAAAATGATTTGGAATTCTTTTTTTGATTCATTGGAGATTATTTTCTATTTCTTCAAAGTAAAAAAAAAAAACTATTTGAAGACAAAATTAGAGGAAATTAAGATCGAAAACTTTTTTTGTTAATATTTGGTTTTCTGAGGTTAAATAGTTGATTTTAATATTTACTTTTTGGTAAAAAGTGGCTAAATAAATAATAACACTGAAAACTACTGAAGATAAGCACTTCTTGAGTATAAAGGACACAAATTTGTTAATAGATATTGGTCATTTGGAGATTAATAAGTGTATTTTTTTCTTGTTTATACTTTTTATTTTTTATGGTTTACAATTCAGTTCTATTAAAATTAATTAAATTCTATTCAAATTATTTTTTCATTTTTTTATATTATGGTAGCAGTTACAATTTTTCATATTTGAGGAACTTAACTTTATTTGGGCTTGAAGGGCAAAATACTTTTTTTCTTGAAAAATACCGAGATACCATAAGAAAAGGAAATCTGGATTATTAATACACAAATTCTGTTTTATAAAAATAGTGGCAAATATAAGCATTGCCAAAAAAGAGGAGAAAATTAATTATAAATTATTTTTTATTAAATTCACTTCTCATACTATTAAACTACGATTCAAAACCTTTCATATAGCTACAACGTTTCCAAGATTCACAGCAAGATAATTTTATTCAAATAGGAAATAATTTCACCTTTTGTCAACGAGAAAATTGTTGTTACAATTTTTAGTTTTTTGTTTTCATTTTTTTTTTTTAAATAACAAAACTTAATTATTTGGATCGAAATATTTTTTCAAGAATTAACATAATGTTAAAGTTGAGTAGTTCCAAACAGAAGAACTCAAATAAAATTATTTGTTGCTATCTAACCATTTGTTCGATCAATATTCCTAAAAGAATTATTTTAAAAATTTACCAATTCATTTTTTTTTTTTGCTCTCTCCAAAATTTTTAACACACCCATGATTTATTTTTATTGATAATTATTTATTTTTTTTTTTGTGAGTATTGTAATTTATAAAAAAGTGTTAACATTTCAATTAGTAAATGGTTCTAATTTGGTAAATCTTCTTGAATTGATTAAAAAAGATTTGTTTTTAAAAAATTGAATTTTGATTGGTTAAAAATTTTGGATTGGTGTTTATTTAAAATTATGAATTTGTTATACATCTCTTATTTGTGATTCTTTTTAATAATTCAGTTTGTTATTAGTTGTCACTAAATAAATAAAAAGAAATCTAATTTTCATTGCTAATAGAATAAATTACTTTTGATTTGGGGTGTCTTGAAACCAAGCTAAGGGTCGAGTCATTTACCGTGTATTTGATCCATACTCAAGGGGTGACTTGAAACCTAAAAAGGGCATTGTTGAATCACCCTTCTTTTGATTGAAAAAATTCAAATAACAAATAAAAAAATTTTTGAGAGGATCTCATCGTCAAAAAATTCAATCAAAAAAACAGTTGAAAAAGCGTTCTCAAGTCCAAAAAATCAAAATTCAAAAAAAATTACTTGTAAATTTCGATATGACTAAATTTCTTCAATTTAAAACCAATTGTTTTCTTTAAGAATACAATCAATTAAATTCTATTTAATCCAATTGTGTGGTTATTTAGTAACTCTTTATATTCGACAAAGTAAGGATTTTGTAATATTTTTTTTAGAGACCAAAATAACTCAAAGGAAAAAATAGTAAAAAAAAAAACTACGAGCTCTCAAAAGAGTTAAAGGATGACACTTCAAAATCAACACAGTTGTTTTCAAAATGATATACAACAGTCATTCGAATTGGAAATTGATTGTCACACTTTGGTACTTTTTTCTAAAAATGCCCTCTTCTTTGATTTTTGATTTTCGGAGATCGATCACGATTCACATATTGGTTATTTATTAGTTCTTATTGGTACTCATTAAAATTAAAATATTTTTTCATCGATATCATAAAATTATTTTTAACATTAGTGACTCAACCCTTAAGATAATTTTTGGAATCGTGATTCTAATTTTTTCATAATTTTAATATCAAAAAACATCTTTTTTATTTTTTATTTTGGATCAATTATATTTGGTTAAAATCTATGAAAAAATTTATTTTTTTGATGTTTGATTATTTAATTAATTTATACTGTTGTAAATATTTCTTCAATTTCTATATCAAATATTTTTTTTATCTAAAGTAAATT
Organism: Anaeramoeba flamelloides; assembly: GCA_027625915.1. NCBI lineage: Eukaryota > Anaeramoebidae > Anaeramoeba > Anaeramoeba flamelloides. The sequence continues at coordinate 769,939 of JANTQA010000038.1, forward strand.
TTTATATAAAATCATTAATGAATTTTCTGATTTTTTTAATTCCAACAAATTTAACATAATAGAAATTCATGTTTTCGAAATCATCATTATTTAAAATTATGATAGTCTTTTTGTCTTTTTACCTATTTTTTATAATATTTTTATTTTTAATCAACACAAAAGTTTATGAATATGTAGTTGAATTGAGATAATTTTTTGAAAAAGTACAAATTTAGAAAAAAAAAAAAAAAAAAAAACGTAAAATATAAAACTTCAGTATTTCCATCACTATTATTAAATAATGAAAATTTAAGTTAGAGAAAAATATCACTTTAATTAACATTTCGTTAATGGAAATAAAGCTTATTGGTAATTAAATATTAACTAGAACTTAAAAATCCTAAAGTTATTGTATTGATTGTTTTTTTTTGTAGCGATACCATTATAAAAAATATCTAGTCAAGAAAAAAGGTGTTTTTGTTTGAAATGTAAAACAAAATTAATAAATAACTTTTAAATGAATTTTACTTTTATTTGACTTTGAGTTAAACACTTGTAAAGTACTAACTAATGTTTTTAAAAATACTGTAATTATCTAAAATTATAAAATAAGGAAAAAAAAAATCACGAATGATAAATTTGTTGTGTAATAAGTTTTCAAGAATTTAAAAGAATATAATAAATTTATCTATTTTACTTGATTCTTTAAAAGCCTGGAAAACTAAAGGAAAGTTTCCTGGTTTTCCAGAATTCAAATAATAGAGAAAAATCAAGTATTGTACTCAATTCTTTTAAATCCTGGAAAATCTAATAAGAGTGTCTTCAAGAGTCCTTGAGTACCTAGATATTTTTTTAATTTTTGAAATAAAATGAAAGTTTTTGAAATTTTCTTTTTATTTCTCAAATTAAATCAAACCTAAAAGCGCTTTTCAAGAATTCAAAAGAACAGAGAAAAATCAAGGATTTTATTCAATTCTATTAAATTCAGGAAAACTTAAATAATGTTTTCTAGGTTTTTTTTTTACTTTTTGGAATAAACCAAAAATTAAATAAATTTTCAGTTTTATTCAAAAAATTAAAAAAAACCTTACCCCAAAATCAAAAAAAAAAATATTTTTTTCCAATTGTTAAACTATAAATAATTCTTTAATAGTCATAAATAATTGAATTCCCTCTTAAAAGATAATTATTCAATTTAAAATATTTTTAAAATATATTAAAATAACCTCTTAACTGTTGAAAAAAAATATATCAAATGTTTTTACTATTAAATTTGAAAAAAATCTAAAAATAACATGGAATATTGGATTTTTCAACTTAAATTGTTAAATATCTTAAAAATAATGCTTTGATGAAAGATCTTTTAATGAACCAATAGTGTTTATTTTAAGTGAAGTTAAAAAAAGTGAAAAATTAGCAAATATTTAGGTGTTTTTATAAAAAAATTTTTTCCTGATCGTAAAGTGAAATACTTTTTTTTGTTTCATATTGCAAAGAAATCTTGAATTTTGATTTAACCCTGTTTATGAAAAGAATATGAGCGAGATTTACTTTTTATGGGAACTTCCATTTGAGAAAAGACACAAAGCACTTTACTTATTGATTGATGTTTTTTACTAAATCAGTAAATGATCTGAATACAAAAAAAAAAATTTCCAAAAATGAAAAAATGTAACAAAAAGAAAAAGAAAAAGAAAATGAAAAAGAAAAAGAAATTGAAATTGAAAAGGAAAAAGTGGAAAAAAAATAAAAAAACACCAACTCTAAACGAAAAAATATAATTGTTGTTTTCAAAAAAAGAAACAAATTTATTTTTTGTTTTTGATTAATTTTTTTTTTTTTATTTTAATTCTTTTGAAAAGTGTTGGACGACTTTTTTTTTGTTTTGAAGGTTCTGTTTCTGGTCTAAAATTATTTTCAATTTCTTCTAATTTTTGCTTTTCCAGGTTTCTTTGCTCAATTTTTTCGATTTCTTCAATTGTCAAAGAAACACGAGGAGGTGATCTTTTAGATATCTTACTACTCCTCATGATTACAAAGCCATCGAACTCGCTGACAAAAAGATCATCTGCTTCGTCGCTTTTCACCCTTCGCAAACCATTTTTTTTTTTCCATCCGAGATGTTCTGTGTTTGATTTTCTGTTTACTCTCGAGTAAGACCTCCGAAACCTGTTTCGACGCTTTTCCTTGATCGACTTTTTGTTGGAAACCACATTAAATTTAAATTTCGAATCTTTGTTCCATTTCACAAAGTCTGTATTGAAGTCCTTTTTTGTTGGTTTGCTGTCCGCTTTATCAAAGACAGAATCAAGATCTTCACCCTCGTTCTTGCTATTGCTCTTGTTGCTGCGGTTGTTTTGGTTTTCATTTTCACCGTCACTTTCAGTCTCAGTGTCGGTGTTTGTGCTTGCTTCTGATCCTGTGTCACAATTCCCAAACTCATTTTGAAATCCCACTTCATGCTCTTCCACAATTGTGGAAGGCTGGCTTTGGGATTCTGTTTCCTTAAAACGCAACTCAAGTTCATCAAGATCCATTGAACTTGATGGCTGTGGCTGAAATTCTTTTGTTGTTGTTTGTTCGTGATTTGAACCAAATTCAAACCAACTTTCTTTTTCTTTCATTCCCATTTTTTTTTTTGCATTCAATTTTTTTGTTTTTGTTTTTGTTTTTGTTGTCGTTTGGTTCCTTTTGTTTTTTTGTTTTTTTGGTTTTGTGGGTGGTGAAAAGGTATAATTTGGTTTCTTTCTTGTTACCTTGTTTTTTTCTATCTTTAGGTGTTTTGTGGAATTTGACATTAATATTTTTAACTCAAGATAATTGAAGATTTTTTATTTGCAAAAATGAAAAAATGGAGAAAACACTGAATAAGTTAATCGTCTTTTATTGACATTTCCTCCTTTTCTAAAATTATTTTGTCTTTCAAAATTGAAAAGATAAAATTGGGTAGTGTCTTTACAAAAGATCAAAAAACAAGGATTATCGATTCCTTCAATTTCCCAAATATTGAATAATATCTTCTTTGAAGAAATCGGTGTTGGTAAGTAATAACTTCTTCAAATGAAACCAATAGCTTTTGTGTTATTAAAACAAGAAAAATAACTATTTATTTTACATTTCATTTTGTACTCGAAAAATTTTGAAATTACAATCGTTTATAACCCCAATTTTTTAATCATTTTGGGATTAATTATCACCTCAGGCTCAAGATACTTCCCTTGGGTTTGAGCCATGCCCAAGGAGTAACTTTACACTTAACCGGGTATTGTGAAATTGCCCTTCTTTTAGTTGACAAAATTAAAATAACCTCAAAAAAAAAAAAATTTCATTGGATCATTGTCAAAAAAATCAAAAAAATCAAAAAAAGAAGTTAGCAATACTATTTGTTGTAAAATAAATTGAACAACTTTTTAATTCAACTTTCGAAAAAAAGATACTTAAATCAACCAATCAAATTTTCAATTCTGAAAAGATGTATAAATTATTCATTTGCCTTTTTCAAATTGAGTTGCTTTGATGTTTGATATTAACTCTTCAGATGTGCACTTTTTTTTTTGGATAGCTGGGTGAAAATTTTGATCTTTTTATTTTGCAATTAACAGTAAAACTGATAAATTTCAAAAAAGTTTAAAACTTTTTAGGTAAATTTCCATTTTTCTGGATCTTTTAAACCAACTTTACAAACAATTTTTTTTTCTCAATAAAAGTCTTGTTGTATATTATATACATTTTTTTTTCTAAAACCCAGTTTCTTTATTTATTGAATAAATAAATAAATAAATAAAAAAACTTGTCTATAAAGTTATTTTGAAAAATGAAGACTTTATTAACCTTTTTACATCTTCAAGTTTTAAAAAAGGAAAGAATTTTGTCATAATTATAACTTTTTTACATTTTTCTATGATTGAAAAATAAGTTACCAACCCTTAAATATGAAGTAAAGCTAAAAGGGAAAAAAGTATACTTTTCAAAAAAATCCACCATCCTTTGGAATATGAAAACTTGAAATAAGTTTTAATTCTGATAAAATAATAATAATAACAATTCCAACAGTTTGAAAATAACCGAATATTATTAATTCAAAATTTTATGGAAATAATACCCCATATTTGAATTTTTATAGATATCAGAGAAAATATAATTAAAAATATTAAAAAAAGGAAAAATCCTACAGGTTCAGTTTTTTTTCATTTTTTTTTACAATCAGTTTCAAATTTAAGGCACACACATCAAACGAAATTTGAGGTACAAAAAAATCTCAAATTAAGGTAGAAAATTTGGAATTATTTTTACACAAATTATTTTACTAGAATCTGTATTTTGTGCCTTAATTTGAGATTTTTTTGTACCTCAATTTTCGTTAAAGTTCGTTCCTTAAGAGGTGAACTGACTGTATATAAACTAAGCCACATTCCAAAAATTTAAACATATTCAATAACTAAAAAGAAAAAATTAAACCAATTTGGATATATTTTCCAAACTTACTCTTTAATTACATTTAAGTTACATAGTATTAATATTTTTATAAGTAATCCTTTTCGTCCAAATAAAAGAAAAAAAATATAAAACCCAAAAAAAATAAAAACCAGTGTTCCAAAATAATGAAATGAACCCAACATAAAACATACAGGTAAATTTGTCGAAATTTTAACAACAATTGTTGATCAATCAAATGATAAGATACCACCAACCAATTGTATGTGATTTTCCAGTTTAGCAAACTCAACAGTAACCTTCAATCAACCATCAAAAAAAAATTCCATATCTAACTAAACATTTACATAACAATCAAAAAAGGAAATGAAAACAATTCAAAAAAGACAAAAAATGAAATAGTTTGTAAAATCCAAATGATTTCCAAATTGAATGTAAATTCTAGTATTATTATTCTTTCAACTGTTTAAACCGTGTCCAAATTTGTAAAATTTAGTTTAAATGAGTTTAAAATATTTTATTCATTTTTCTTTTCTGCTTTTATTAATAGAGTTTTCAAGAAATATATTAAAGTTTTTATTTCTATTTATCTGTTTACATCACCTTTTTTATTAATATTCTGTGAACTTAGAATCCTAAATAAAACCCCACTTTCTGAATTTATAAAAAATAATCAGCTAAAATCGTGCCGAACAATTTTGAAGGTCAGTATTTAATCCAATGTGAAGACATTTTTGTAATTAATATGAATCACAACTACATACACAATACTTGAATAAAAAAAAATCTAGAATTGATTTCCCACAAAATAGACTTTTGATCAAAAAATTGAAGTTAATTTATCATTCTTTTTCTCACTTTTCTTTTTCTTTTCAGGTTTGAGTAAAGTTCCAATAGTAAAAAACCACATTAATCAGTTATGAACACCATTTTTGAAAACGAAAAATTCATTAAATTCAATACCCACACCAATTTTAATTCTTTGATTTAATATTTGAATTGGTCATCGAAACTTTTTGCACACCACAATATTTAAACACTCTCTCTGAAAAAAATTAAACCATACAATTTTTTAATTCCTTCTGTAAAAAAATTTTAATAAAAACTATATTGATTGAGTACGCAAAAAATGAATGCTTTACTTTTAATCAAATTTGAAATACGAAAAATTATTTTGCTTTCTCATTCTTTTTTTCTTTTAGCAGTCACCCCTTAAAGAGATAATTTGAAATATAGAATTTTTACTTTTCTTCAAAACAAGACTTTTTCTTATTACTGATAAATTGCAATTTTTGTTTGGAAATTTTTATTTGATTTTCCTTTTTGAAATTATTATGTTCAAGCTTTGAATAAAACATTTTATGATTCAAGTGATCAGAAACTGGGCAAAATTAGTTGTTCTTCAAAATATTCTTATGCCCTGAACTTTTTGATAAGAAACAGTTTGAAGATTTATAAAAAAAGGAAATTGAACTAAAAATTTTTTTAAAATTTATTAGAATTTATCAGTAGTCTTGTAACAAATACCTAATTGATGGCATCTCATTATATTTATGACACAAGAAGCTGACTTTTTTACAAATTCTTTACTTAAATTTCCAATTATTATTTTTCAATATTTTTTTATTTTTTTCAATTTTGACTGAATCCAAAACATTCTTTTGATTTCAAAAGCTCTCATAAAACAATTTAAAAACTTTAATAATTGACACTAACATAACAACCAAAACTAAAGAGATTTAGATTCACTATTAAACAATAACATTAACAATATCAATAACAATATCAATTCAAAAAAATAATGAACCATTCACAAGATTGGAGCCGAAGCAATATTATGGGGCGTTTAAGAAAGGGCAAATCTGAACAATTGGATAGCGACTATGAAATATTTCGATACACAAGAAACAAAACAGATTTCAAGACCTCAGAAAAAAAGAAACCAAACAAGAAAAAAAACATGAAGAAGGAGAGCAAAGATGAGAAACAAGAAACCCCACAGAAAGGTTTCCGAACGAATTTAGAGAAAAAGCTCTTGCAACAGTGGGGCCAAGCCAAAGGGATCAAGTTTAATTCACAAACACCCACACAAGAAGACAACCAAGCAACCAAGAATCCAACGCCGATTCTTCGCACTCCGATCAACAAAAGCAATCGTTCAAGAAGCTTCACACCGATCAACATGAAAGAATTAAATTCCTTTAAGGATCTTGAAAACGAATTGAACAAGTTGCTATTTGAATATAAGAAAGAAAGGATCAAATTGATTTCCAAAGACAAAATCTGGGATCTTTTACAATACAACGAAGCACAATTTTTTTTATTTTTACCAAATGTTTGCTATCCGGAATTTACAAGCAAATACCACGAATTGGTGCCAGGCGAAAAGAATCTGAATTTATATGACATCGAAAACAAAATCTCGAAAAAGGGTTATGACAGTATTGAAAGGATCAAAAAAGATTTAAAATTAATAAAATCAAATATTGAAATGGTGTATGGCAAGAAGCATGAATTAAGCAATGCAATTAACATGCTATATTCTGATTTCAAACCTATATGCATTAGATTAAGTAACCAGCTTGACAAATTAACTGAAAGCTATTTAGTCAAGAAACTCAAGACTATCAACTGCCCTGAACAATTTTTTGAATCTCTGAAAAAAAAGTTATTTTTGAAACACTTAAGCCCAAAGACCTTATCGAAAAGGAAAAAAAACGATAACTTTTATGAAAGAAAATTTGGGTTAAGCCAAACAAGAAAAAGATCGCATTCTGAAGGCAATATTAAACCAATTTCATTGAAACTAACACCTTTAGGGCAAAGGAAATTGAAAAAAAAGCCGACTACTTCACACCCAATAAACTCACTAAAGATGATGCCAAAATTGGAATCTCAGAAAATAAAAAAAAAAAAAAAAAATCAAAAATTAACAACAAGAGATAAAATTAAACAAAAGAAACAAAATTGGATCAAAATTAATGATCCAAACCCAGAAAAGATCTGGAAATTTGCTCTAAATGAAAACTCTATTAAAAACGGATTAAATAAAATTGTAAATCGTTTGGACAGAATTGGGAATAATATCAGTGAGACTAATGAACTCAAATATCCAATATATTCAAAAAAAAAATTAAAGCAATTCCCTTATGGAATTTTTTCAACAATATTTTCTCAAAATGTTAATGAAAAAGTTTTACGAAAAAAAAAATTTCGTAATTTTAAAAAATTGTCTGACTTTTGTTTTATTTTTAACCCCACAAAGAGAAATAATAGGGGCAATGGTGAAAATAAAAATCAAAATAACGATGATCAAGATAAAAATTCCATTTTTGAATTAAAAAAACTACAAAATATTAATATTTATAAATTTGGCAAGTCAGCAATAATATTAGAAAATTTATTTGATCAAATCTTAAACACAAAAAATACTCAAAGCATGTGGAAAAAAAAAAGCTTAAATTATGAAGAAAAAAAAATGTTAACAAGAAAAATTAATAATTTGACCTATTTTGAAAAAAAAGAAATTCTGGATATCCTCAAGAAAAGAAATTCCAATCTGATACCAAAAAAAAACCAAATGCATAAGAATGGAATCTCTTCAAATCCATTTTTATCATATGGGATTATTCCCAAAATTGAAATCGATCTTCTTGACCAACAGACTTTGCGAGAATTGCAACAATATGTCAAACAAAAAGAAGAAAAATTAAATATTAATTTGAATGAAGAACAAAATGATCTGTTTTTAACCTCAGAGTCTTCATCGTTAACACCATCTTCAAATGAATCTTTTTTATCGTCATCTTCAGATTTTTCTGACAATGGAAATCTCCAAGATTCTGAAAATTCCAATGATTTGTTAAGCGATGATCGGAATGTGGATAAAGATTCCCCATTCCACGATTGGTTTTTAAGTGATTCTGATAACAACATTTTTTCGGATGATTCGGATGAAAAATCTAGGAAGGATAATATCAATGAAAATAATGTGGAAGAGAGTGAACAAATTGATGATGATGATGATGTGGGTGGTGAAAATGCATTAAAAGAAGGAAAAAAAAAAAAAGATGATCTTTATCAAAAAACGGATAATTTTAACAATTTTGATAATTTTTTTAAAAATAATCAGCAACAGCAACAACAACAACAACAACAACAACAACAGCAACATAATCAGGTGGACGAATTATGGAAGACATTTTCTTCTCAAAAGGAATTAAAAGAAAAAGAAAGGAAAGAACAAGAAATTGAATTAAACCAAAAAAAACAAAAAGCCAATTTGGAATTAAAACAAAGAAAAAAGGATTTGAAAAGAAAAGAAAAAGAAAGGAAAAAAATTGAAAAAGCAAAAATTCGAAAACAGAATAAAAAAATCCAGATTGAAAGAGATAAAGCTAAAAAGCAAAGAGAACAAATTGCCAATAAAGCCGAAGATGATTTCGACTTTGAATTTGGCTTTGAAAATTCAGAGAAAGAAGAAGATTTAGTGGAAAAATTCTTTAATGATATTGATATCAATTTAGATAACAAATATGATGGAGTAAAATTAGATAAAGGGGATGAGGAGGATGAAGAAGATGAGGAGGATGAGGGAGATGAGGAGGATGAGGAGGATGAGGAAGATGAGGAAGATGAGGAGGATTAGGACTATGGGAGGCAGCGCATATGATGTTTGGGATGTAAATGATGCTGAAGTCAAAGTGAAAGAAATAGAAGTGGGTTAATAATACAAAGAGGGGGAAGGAATGAAAAGCAAGAAAAGGAAGATTATGAATACGAAGAAAGCAAGACAATGAACAAAGTCTAAAAAAAAATCTATTTTAAAATTTCTGAAAAATAAATTCCAAATTAATCGTGTATTATAAAATTTTCATTTTATTATTTGTAAAGTGATGATCAAAATATTCCATATCAAGTTATTTTCTTAAAGCCGTTATAATCAATTGACGTACTTCTTTTGAGTAAATTATTGTTCTTGATTTAAGCTTCAAATTAAAAATTAAATTAATTTATCAAGACTTTGGCACTTCACTAGCATGAAAAAATAAAATTGAAAAAAAAAAGTTAGACAAAACTACTACTTTCCTTAATCTTTCATCTTGAATAATAAAGTTTATTCACAATATAATCAAAATTCCAGAACTTTAAAGCCTTGAGGCTATTGTATTTATTGTTGTTAGTATAACCAACTTTTTTAAAAGTATCTAGTCTAGAAAAAAATGCATTTTTTGGGTAAAAAACTACAAATAAACGGAAGAATGAATTATAAATTAATTCAACTTGGAGATATTAACTTTGATAGGTAATAACGAATAGTTATGAAAACATTGTACTCATCTAATAAAACTGAAACAGAGAAAAAAAATTACTGATGATAATTATTGAGAGTGACCTAGGTTTTCCAGGATTCGAAAGAATTGTGAAAAATCTATGATTTTACTCTATTCTTTTAAATTCTCGAAAACCTAACGAGAGTGACCTAGGTTTTTTTTACTTTTTGAAATAAACCGAAAATTTCTTAAAATTTTCTGTTTATTTCAAAAATTAAAAAAAAACCTACAGGAAAATCAAAAAAAAAAGATTTTTTTAAATTTATATTAATAGACAATTTCATAATAATCCAAATAATTGGTTATCAGTTTGAAAGATATTTATTAAATTTAAAATACTTTTAAAATATATGATTATAAAATCTTAACTGTGTAAATAAAAATATTCAACTTTTTTACTATTAAATTTGAAAAAAAATATTAATAGAACCTGGGAAATTGAATTTTCCAACTTAAATTGTTAAATATCTTTAAAAGTATTTTTTGATCCCAGATCCTTTATTAACTAATATTATTTATTATAAGTGAAGTTATCAAAAAGTGAAAAATTAGCAAATGTTTGATTTTTTTTTGAAAAAATTTTTTCATGATCGTGTTATTGAGTCTGATGAAATTTATTATCCTGAAAAATTGGTTTCTGTGATTTCTGTGATTTTCTTAATTTTAAGGGACTAGTCTCTATTATTTTTTAATTTGATCAATTTCTAAATAAGGATTCCTTATCTAGAAATAAGTTGTATATTGAAAAGAAAGAGGGATTTTCAAATCGAAGTAATTGACAAAAAATTTTCTCAATCTCTATTAAATTTAGGTAAAAAAAATTTAATAGAGATTAGTACATTAAAGAAAAAAAGTAAAAACCCTAAATGATAATTTTTGTAAAAATTGTGAAACTTAACAATATTTTTAAATATCAAAATCGATTTTATAAATGTTTTTTTAGTCTAATGACCTTCAAATTTCTTTTTGAATAGAACAAAATAATTAAAGTTAATTTTTAAAATTGTAGTGTTTTTTATTGCAAATTTAACATTCAGAATAATTGACACACTTTTTAAAAACCATTTTTAATACATGGTAACTCAATAATATTTGCTTATTCCACGAATCAAAAATATCACAAAAACCATTTTTTTAATAAATTATTACCTATTATAATCTATTGTTGAATAAAAAAATCAAAGGATATTGATATATATTATTTTTCTTAAAAAGGTTTTATTCTTTATTATATGACTGAACATATTTATAGTTTTCAAGATTTTTCCTAAATTTTTAAATCAATATTTTATCAATTTTTTTAATAGAACATACCAGAGATTATTTGTAATTAATTATAATCACCGTATTATTATTACTGTTTAATAGGAAATAGAAATTATAATATTATTATTGTTTTTTTTTTTACCCGGATTTATTTTTTCAATCCCCTCTGAAAAAATTTTGGATATTAAATAAGCCTTCACTTTTTTCACATGTGAAACTTCTATCTTGTTTTTATTTAATTAAATTAATACACTCTACTTACTTTTTTTCGGTTTTTATATCTTCTAAAAATTAAATCAAAATTAAAATTCTTTATTATTATTTTTTGATTAATAATAAAAAAAAAATTCCAAAATCAATAAATAATAAAAAATAAATAATAACTAAAAAATATTGTATTTTTTTAATAAATTTATTTTGAACTTTTTTTTTGTCTTTGAACCAATAAGCATGTTTCACCGTTCATTACTAGATATTTGATCAAAAATAATCCACTATAATATATCTGGTGTGGGTTGAGTGGACCATCTTCATCTGTGAATTTGGAATTATTGTTTAATTTTTATCTTTGTATAAAAAATGAATTGTATATTATGTTGAGAAAAATATACAATTCTCATCTATCAATAGAATAATTCTAGTAATGGAATTGCATATATTTGAACTACAAGAATAATGAGATAAATTTAGAACAGAAGGTATCATAGATGGGTATATATATATATATATATATTTATGGATAGATTAAAAATAAAAATTAAGAAAAACCATACTTTCAAAATATTGATATCTGGTTTTTTTCTTCTCCACTTTGGGGGCGTAATTGTACAAAAAAATTTACACTTTCAGGTAAATTTTCCCAGCCTTCAAGACTTTTTTCATTGATTTTAAAGGAAATTTTATATTTATCCATATCAAGATAAATTTTGAAAATGTCATTTTTTTTTAATTTTATTTCTTGTGAGTAATTTTTTCGATTGTTCCATTGATAGTATTCCATTTTGCTTCTTCCACACCTGAGTTTTTCTTCCATCCAATACCAATTTGCTCTAAAATAATACGCCCCTTCCCAAGTCCAATCACCCTGTTTATTGAAAAATTCCTTATTTTCAGTTTCGATTACCCCTAAACGAATAAAGTTGTCTTCATAATCAGCATTTGGGAAGTGATCTATTTTTATTTTTATTTTGTGTTTTCCGTGTGAATATATTTTGTTTCCAACCATCTTATACCATTTATCCGATGATTTTTTCAAAGTTATTTTTTTTTTGTATTTTAATAGATCAAATTCTTTTTCTAATTTTTCTAATTCTTGACTCTTCCTTTCCCTTTCTCTTATCCTTTCTTTTTCTCGTTCTTCTTTCTTCTCTTTCTCTTTTTTCATCTTTTCATCATCTTCTTCTATCATTTCCTTTGATTCACAAATTAATTTAATTGTTTTTTCATCTTTTTCAAACTTTTTGAGTTTTTCTATTTGGATTTTATTTTTATTTATCTTTTTCCGTTTTTCTTCTTTTTCCTTTAAAATTTTGGTAAAATTCGTATTTGATAGTTTTCCAACTAGACTTAATAAATTTACAAAGTTAATTTTTAAATAGTCGATTTTCTGTATTTTTTGTATCAATAAATTTGATTCATTTTTGATATAATTTACAAGTTCTTTGATTTCTTGTTGTAATTTGTTTTGATTTACAAGTGCCCGTTTTATTGTTACTTCAGTTTGTATATCTTCTTTTTCGATTTTATTTATAATTATTTTGATTTTTTCTGAAATTTCATTTGAATATTCATTTAAACCCAATATTGAATGATTATTTTTTCTACAAGTTTCATAGCATTCAGTACAAATTAATTCATTTTCATCTTTACAATATAAGGAAAATTCTTTCTTATGTTTGTTACATACATTTTGATTGGTTTCTTTTTTGTTAAAATTTAAAAATAATAAACAAATAAAAATAATAAACAGTTCGAAAAAAGAATAAAAATAAAAAAATAATACAAAAAATATACTAAATTAATTTTTTTTTGAACTTTATTTTTCGTGTATTATTTAATACAAAAATATACTAGTCAATTTGAAATTAATAGAAAATTGTTTATTTATAGTTTTATTATTGAAGAAGGGTTAATTACTTATTAGTTATCCATATACTTAAATTTCCTTTCAGAAATTTAAACCTTAAAATAATATATTTCGTGATTATTAATTAATAAAAATAATCACAAACTTTCGTGGGTTCAAATCAATTCATAAAGATAATTTTCTTTTAATTTTTTTTTTTGAAATATTAGGATTTATTTTTCATAGGAATGACGTAAATTGTTTATTTTTGATCCAATTTTTATTTTAATTACATAATTTGAGTAAAAATGTAATTTTTAACTCTTAATCTATATATTAAATATTTTGTCGTGAATTAATCTTTTTTTTTTTAATTCATATATTTTTAATTCTTTACATTAGATTTTACTAATATTAAAATTTAGATATTTCAAAACAGTTATTCAAATTAATAATATTACAATAAAAAGAAAAAAATATAATTTTTTTATAAGTTTATATATGTATCCGAATTTTTTTAAAATTATAAAATTAAATGAATTTATTTTTTTATTATTTTGGTTATAAATAATTATTCAAATTTATCATATCATATTTATTTTATTGAAGTTTTATCGAATTATATATATATATATATATATATATAAACGAAAATTTAAAAATTTACACATAGTTTAAAATGTCCAAAAAAATCACACCATAATACAATTTCATTAAAATTGCAAATAGTTTTAATTTTCGAAAAGAATATGATCATCATTTTTTCATTTCATTTTTTGTTTTACCAAACCTATTTCACTCTATCAATAAATTTTTTGATTGATTGATATTATCTAAATTTGTATTCTTCAAAACAGAAGAACTCAAATAAAATTAATTGATGGTATCAAACCATTTGATCGATCAATAATGCTAAAATAAATTATATAAATTTTCTAATCATATTTTTTTGTTTTGCTCACTCCAAAATTTTTAAAACACCAATTGATTTAATTGTATTAATAATGATGTATTTCTTGTTTTACGAGTATTATAATTTATAAAAAATTGTTAACATTTCAATTAGTAAATGATTCTAATGTTGCATTACAACAAGAATTGATAAAAAAGTTTTTTTTTCACAAAATTGAATTTTATGGTGTTAAAAATTTTGAATTGGTATTTATATACCCTTTTAAAGATGATTTAATTTTTATCAAATTAAAAAAGCCATTTGATTATTCAAAAAAAAACCTTTAACAAAAAAAGAAATCAAATTAAACAATTACTTAAAAATTGTGACTTACCTGAAATAATCAAATGAAAAAAAAATAAAATTCATTCTTTGATATGAAACGACAATTAATGATTTAATAAGTTGAATAATTTTACTTTTAGATTAAATAACATAATAAAACACATTTTTCATAATATTTTTTTTAAAAATAGAGCCCAATAACTAAAAAAAGCAAAACACAATTTTTTAAAATGAACATTTTAACTTTTTTATTACTGTTAATTGTAAAATAAAAAGATCAAAATATTCATTCAGTTTTTCCAAAAAAATTACATAAACTCCAAGAATTAAAACAAAGGATCAAATTCCTCAATTATAAAAGGGGGTAATTATACCAAAGTTTAAACTTGAAGTTAAGAATGAAAAATTATATGTTTTAAAAATCTTTTTTTGAAAAGTAGAATGAAGATTTTGTTATATTTATTTGGTAACAAATAGTTTTCAACTTGTAATGAAAAAATAGTTAATAAGAAGATTTTAAAATAATAAATACCAAAATTTTGAAAGGCATTACATCATATTAATTTTCAAAGTGTTTATTGTTATTTTCTCAGATGAATTTTTTTTATCTTTTCTTATTAGTTTTAAAAAAATAAGAAATGTATCTTTAATTTAGAAAACCCAAAATAACAAATATGAATACTTTTGTAAAATTTCATACAGTCTTTCCAAGGCTACCATGAATTTTAAGAGTTAATCATGAGTGTTCATTTGTGAATTTGTTTTTTTGTTGTTATTTCTTTTTTCTTTTTAATCGAATACATTTTTTTAACCTTGATATATTTGATTTTGTATTTTCATTTTTTTTTTTTATTTTCAATATACTCATACTGTCAAGATTAAAGTAATCTGGTTATTAGAAAGTAACCCATTCATCTTATTCTTTTGTAACTCTTCTTTTCAATTTTAAATGATACACGATAAGCAAAAAAGTGCAAAAAAATATAATTTCTTTGGGTTTTTTGTACACAATACAGAAATCTTTTTTAATTATCGAGAAGTAACTTTTTTACACTCTCTTAAATATATTTTTATGATAATTTGAACTTATAGCGAATTAATATATAATTTCTCTGAATTCACAATAGACTTTTATTTTGAGTTATTATCTTATGGTGGAAGCTAATTAATTAAGGCTAGTCTCGACAAAAGAATTTTTTTCAGAATCAATCAGTAGGCTATTCACTAAAAAACGAGATTGTGAAAGTGTTTTTCTTTTGGGTTGAAAAATTAAAAAGAAAATATTCTGAGCAAAAATTTTACAAATTTCAATTTCTGAAAAATTAAAAGTTAGATAAATCAAAAAAAAAAAAACAATCTTTTTCTTATTATATATTTCTATATCCTTAATATATATCAATTTAATGCAAATGTTTTTCTTTCAGTAAAAAATAGATTTGATCCAGTTTATTTCAATCTGTGGATGTCCTATAATCATACTAGTATTTGCAATGTAAAGATTTAGTTTGAGTCTGTTGTTCTAGTAAACTGATTTGCAAAAGAAATAGATTAAAGAGGATCTTAAAAAGTGTCGAATAACAAAACTCTATTAAACTGGTATAACTTGGTGATCAAGTTAAATTCACACAAATTTTCCAATGACTTAATCTTGAAATTTCATTATAATACGATAGCTTTTTTCTTTCAAAAAATTTGTAAACTTTTTTTTTATAATTATTGATTTGTAGAAATCTATCTTATATTAATTTAATTGTTTTTTTTTAAATAGGAAGACAAAGATCATAAAAATTTTTGAAAATAAAATTTTTTTTTCTGAAATAAGTTTTTATTTCAAAAGTGTATTTGAGTCATAGAGAAATTATTACAATTTGTCTTCATTTATAACATACCTTAATTTTAGAGATTAGATTTATAACTGGAGATTTAATTTTCAGTTTAAAAATCCCAAAAAGTAAACTAATATTTGATAAAAAGCTAAGAATATTTGTTCCTAATATTAATAACAAATACCAAAACATCAAAACAAAAAAATTAATATTTTTTTTTCATTTCAAACCTATTAATCTTCGGCTCGAAGAGAACAAAGAACCCAATCTTTCAAAAACAAAAAAGAAAAATCGTTGATGAAAAAATAAAAAGAAAAGAACAAAAAAATTAAGAAAAAAAAAATTTATGAACAAAAAAATTACCTTCTTTTGGGATGAAAGGTTCAATGAAAATGAATTCTAAATGCTTTTTTTTCATAAAAGGGGTATGTACTTGTGATTCACAATTTTGGCAATAATGGACTTTATCAATTTTGCAATAAAAGTCTGCTTTTTTTTCTTCACAAACTTGGCATTGAGAGATGAGTGCTTCTATAGGAATTTGGATGTCTCTGAAACTCTTTGGATCTTGGATTTTTGGTTTTATCTGTTGAGGGTTCTTGATATTGTCCATTTTAAGAGTGGTTTGGATTTGTTGAATTGAAAATTAAAAAGTTAAAAATAACAAAAACAAAATATTGAAATAAAAAAAAAAAAATGAAATCTACAAAATGGAAATAATAACACTTCAAAAAGCTTGAACCTATGTTTTTATCAATAAATTTTTTTTTATATTTTTCAGAACCGTTGGGAAACATTTTAATAAAATCAAAAATTAATTAATATTATTTTAAAGAATCCTCAAACAATTTTCCACTAAAAATACAATTTGGAGATAGTTCACAACACTATTCTAGGATGACTTGTTCTTGAAGAAAAAAAAAACAAAATTTAGGGTTTAAATTTCAATGAAACCATTGAATAATTAAATCACTGTATAAAAAATTCAAGTATTGTAAACTTCTTTAAGGAAAAAAAGAAGATAAGACTGGACGTGTTAAAAATTCAAACTATAACTTGAAAATTGTCTTGAGAATTCTCTAAAATAGTTATTATTAATTTTTGATTTTATTAAAATGTTTCCCAACGGTTCTGAAAAATTTAGAAAATTTGTTGTTGTTTCATACTTGAGTTGAAATGTCAATAAGATACGAAAACTAGAATACACAACATCTTTAATTAACGGATGTTGTAATTAAAAGTAAAAAAAAAAAAATAGTTTTAAATATTTCAAATTACTCTAAAAAATATATTTTGTAAAATTTGTTTGACTGATCAATTGATTTTTTACAGGTAGTTAAGAGTACTGTTTAAAATTCTATAAAAATATAGAAGTCTGTTTTTTTATTCTTTTTTTATTTTGACTTGTTGTTTTGATAAAAATTTATAAAAAACCCTAAATTTTGGCACTAAAAATTGTTTCAAAAGAAAATCGAATTTAAATTCCTTTTTAAACCACCCAAAAACTTTAGAAAATTTTGAAAAAAAAACAGATTTATTAAGGGGGTAGAAATAACTGTAAAAACTCCCAATTTTGACCCAGTACAGTAAAAGAAAAAAAAATATTTAATTTTGTTTACAATAGGTAACCCAATAAAATTTGTGTTTGTCATGTTTTTTTAATAAAGATACGGATATCACTAATTGAAAAACAAATTTTGTTTTGAATAAAACAC
Source organism: Anaeramoeba flamelloides (assembly GCA_027625915.1). Classification (NCBI taxonomy): domain Eukaryota; family Anaeramoebidae; genus Anaeramoeba; species Anaeramoeba flamelloides. Next base: position 787,794 of record JANTQA010000038.1, read on the forward strand.
TTGATAAAAAAAGAACTTTTCTTGATAAATAAGAAAAAAAAAAGGGGTTTGAATATATAGTCAGTTTCGCTTTTAAGGCACAAACTTTCAACGAAATTTAAGGCACAAAAAAATATCAAAGTAAGGCACAAAATTTGGAATTTTTTTTTTTTTTACTATTTATTTTTACTAGATTCTGAATTTTGTGCCTTAATTTGAGATTTTTTTGTGCCTTAAATTTCGTTGAAAGTTTGTGCCTTAAAATTGGAACTGGCTGTAATTCTGAAGAATATTTTGGTAAGGTTGAAAATTACCCTTATTTAGAAATTGATTTTTATAAAATAAAGCAATTTTTTCGATCATTTATTTATATTGTTTATTTCTTGAATAAAGATCTTGATTTTATAATACTCTACTGGTTATGAGTATTATTGAATTTTTCTCATTTTTTGTTTTTTTGAGAAATAAATAGCACAATTCTTGGAAATAGTTTTTTAATATTAAAATATTAGAAGAGACAGGGGATAGAAGAAATTTGAATTTTCTCTTGATCTTAATTATCCAGTTATGTTTTTTATTTCAAAATAATAGATTTTAAAATGGGCTATTATTAATGAGTTTTAACTATTTTGAGAGTTTAAAAGGGATGAAGAAAATAAATTCTTAAGAGGGTTGTAAGGTAGATACAATTACTTTTTTTTGGTTGAGAGTCTCTTATTTTAAAACAGTTTTAAAGAATATATAAAATTAATCGCGCTTTAAATATCTAAAAAGAATGAAAAACTACAAAGAATTTAATTTTATTTTTTTGTTTTTATTTTTTTTCCTAAAGATCCGCACTATTTCAACAAATTATAACTCACTGAATTTGACTCATTGTTTCGACAAAAAGCTAAATCTTATTCTTTCTTGGGGATATAAATATCACCCTCTCAAAAAATGTATTGTTTATTATCTCAACTTCGTACAAATAACGAAAGTTATTATTTTCTTCTAGGCTAAAAAAAGACAATAAAATTACATACTTACAATGATGATTTAAAAATCTTATACTTTAGGTAAACTACTTGTTGCTTGCAAATACTTTCAATTTTGACTATTTTCAAATTGTGAATTGTTTTTTTTTGTTATCCAAAATAACTTTTTTTGATCATGGTGAGAGTTTCTAATTATCAAAATTAGAACAGTTGTGGGATAAATCAAATTAGTAAATTTTATGTATCAAGTATAGCAGCTTATATTAATATTAAAAAAAGTTAAAATTAAAAGAGTCTATTAATCATCTGGTAGATATAATTGGAATATTTTTAACAAATAATAATAAGAAATATCAGTTGAAAATTTCTTGATCAAATTGATCAATTTAAATGAGTTTGGTAATTTAAGAATGATTTTTGAAAATTCTGTAGTTAGTGAAAAATTTTCAAAATTATTAAAAAAAATAGTAGAATTTTTAGTATTTTTTGTAATTTATTTTCCACCACAAAATTGGAAATATATTTTTTGTTTTTTGTTTGTATTTTAGTATAAGCTTAATTTCAAAAATAGGGGCAAATTTTTGATTGAAAAAAAATTGTAGTTTCTCATTTAGTGAATACCAAAACTCAACCCAGAAAAATCAGAACTTAAAACTAAAAAATAACTGTCTAAAACACCCTTTTCTGTTTTAATTATTATTTCTAATAAAAGAATAGAGAAAAGAAATCCATTTAGAAAAAAATAAATTTGACCCTATTTTTGAAATGATTTTTCATCTTAAAATTATCCATTTAAGATTCACCATTGCTTCCAAGAACCTTTTGAAACAACTTTCCATCAGAGTTATCAGATTTTTACTATTTACCCATTTGGTATCAACCCAAACTTTCCTTGATACCTTTTTCAAGATAAAAAGAATCTCAACAAAAGAAAGAAAAAGAAAAAGAAAAAGAAAAGAAAACGAAAACAAAACCAATTTTTTGAATGTACAACAAAGATAAAATGAATACGATCACATTCATCACATTGTCTCCAAATGAAAGAGAAAAGAAGATCTTATTTGATCTTGCTATTTCTTCACTTTTCAAGGAACCATTGTAACTCATTAAAGCAAATTTGGTTGATACTTGTTTTCGAAGCAAACACTTCTTGGGTGTTTTACTTTCTTTGAATTTTACAACCCCTTTCTCCAATGTTAATTAATCTCATCTCTTGAATATTAACGGTTTTCAAAAATGTTCTTGTTCATTCAACATAAAAATAACAATATGGAATCATTTTGAAAGAAAAATTGCAAAAAAATGAATTCAACTTTGGGAAATTTTCATTAAAAGAAGATTTTTTCTTGATATTAAATATTCAATAATAACTTTTAAATGATATTGGGTTCAGAATATTTCGTTAACGCAACACATATACCAATAATTTAGAAAATACTAATGATGACCCTATTTTTGAAATTTAGCTTAATTATTTATATTAACTAACCAATTTCAAATAATATCTCGTTTAATTTTTTTCATTTCTCGAAAATAAGTGGCATATAGTTCTCTCTAGGCAATATTAAAAATATATCCTATCAAGAATTATAATCAGCATATTTTTTGAATTCACTAAAATTGCACCCGGTACATCCAAAAAAAAATGTGGAGTTTTTTTTTTACATTTTATAAAAAATCATCTATGTTCGTGTATCTGTTTCGTAAATTATAACTGCTAAAAAGTGTGAAATATAAAAACTATTTGAATTGGTATCTATGGTATTTATTTGAAAATAACACCCCATTTGTAAAATTTTGGCTAACCTGAAATAATAAATTGAAAAAAAAATATATCCTTACTTATTCAAGAATAACAAATAATTAAAAATTGAATTGGAATTAACTTTTAAATTATTCTAAATATATAAAAACCTGAAATTTTTTCAATTAAAACTAAAAAACCAAAAAATTATAAAAAAGATTCACATTTTTTGAAATGAGCTTTACGATTTTTTTATTACTGATTTTTCACTGAAAAAAAATTAACAAGAAGATTTTTCACTTTAATTAAATTCATTTTCAAAAAATTCGATAATTCAAAATTTTTTTATTGATTATTTGTCTTTCCGAAGATCTTTTTTTAATACACATTCTCTTTTGCAAAAAAAAAAAAAAAAGAAAAAAAAGAAAAAAAAAGAAAAAAAAAGAAAAAGAAAACAAAAATTTGAAAAAGCAAGACAAAATTATGCAAAATTTTAAGAAAAGATTCTGATATAAAAATTTGAAAATATTTTTTTGATAAGAATATTGGAACAAACCTTCAAAACACTCCCATATCATTATAAAGCGAGTAAGAATTTTTAAAAACTCGTTTTACCCAAAAAAAAAATATTATTTTTTTTTTTCAATGTAACCTAAGAATTTTGAGTTTTTCAATTTTTCAAAAAATAAGGATGTATTAAATTAACTTTTGAATATATCAACTATTTTCCAATATGAATTATTCTATGAATTTTATATTTATTCTTCAGATTCCATTGGTAAAAATTAAAAGGATATTTGAAAAAAAAATGCTTAGAAACTTTAACAGAAACAAAGTTTATAATAGCCTATTACAAACATTGAAATTTTATAATAGATCAAAAATTTCAACTTTTGAAAAAAGTAAAAATTGGAATTTTAACTTCAAACCATCAGAAGTAATCAACAATTTAGTAAATTTCAGATTTTTTATGGTTCTTCAATTTATAAGATCCTAAAAATTCAAAAGTCAGACAATTTCAAAGAAATCATTAATTTTTAACTTCAATCTTTGGAATCTTTATTGTAGATTTTTGAATTTGTTTCATTAACAACTAGATTTTTTTCTCAGTCTTTCAAATAATATATTTTTTTAAAAAAAGAAATATCAAACCATAAAATATCTATGATTGTATATAACAGAAGATTTTTTTACCCAGTTTCTCAAATAAGAAATTTATTTTAAAAAACTTTATATCACAAACAGTAAAATTATGCAGTAGTGTCTAAATCAAAGATTTTTATTTTCTATTTGACAGAGACACAAAATTCAATTTCTATTTCTGAAAAATTTTTCAGTAGTTTTGGAATGGATGCAGCTATGAAACTGCTATAACATTTCAATTAGTGAAATGTTCAAATTTGGTATTTCTTCTATAATAGATTAAATATGATTATTTTTTTTTCAAAAATTGAATTTTGGTGTGTTAAAAATTTTGAATTGGGGGTAATTTAAATATGGAAGATGTGAAACAAATGCTGGGTAATTAATAATCGATATTAAAGATATGAAAATTCTTGTGCTCCTCTTTTTGAAATAGTGTTTATTTCAATTAAAAAAACTTTGGAATCTGGTCACTTTCTCAAAATCAAAAAAAAAAAAAAAAAAAAAATTATATAATGAAGAAAAACGTTATAAAAGAAGGAAATTAATTTCAAAATCTCATGCTAACGAATTTAATGTTAAAAAAAGAAAAAATTAGGTAAAAATTCATAAAATTAAATGAAAACAATATTTTCGGATGATATTATGGGTCATGATGGTGATGGTTTCCTTTGGGATTGTATTAAAAGACATGTGTGTGTATACGTAGATTCTATAATTCGTGTATTGTTTTATCTTTGGGATTCATTATTGTTAAAACCCCATTTTCAAGCAAGTATTCGTTATTACATGTGTAAGCATCATTAATATCAACTTCAAGGTAAAAATTACTAAACCTTCTTTGCTGTATTTGGATCACATTAATATTTGAGGGGGGTTTTTCTTTGTATAGTTGAGGAATGGGCCTTACTCCTTTTATTTCCACGCTAGTCCTTTTGCATTGAACAGCGAGATACGATTTTGGCACACCTGGAAGGTCTACCGTTATTATTTGGTGATCTGGGGTTGTATAAGAATCTAATCTTGTCTCAAAGTAAGCATCCAGTTGTGAAGTTTCTGTCAGATTTTTGTAATGAACTTGTTGATAAACCTGTTCTGTTCTCATTCTATAACTGTTTTCTTCTTTCAGGAAAGTCATAACAAAGGGGTCTTTAAAAGATTCTTCTGACTTTTCTCCAAAAAAGTAGAAAATGAAATTCCCTTTGAACTGTTTGATTTGTTTTAAGAACCCTTTTACTCTTTGAAAAATCTTGGAGAAAAAAGTTATTACTTGCTCCCATTCTTGTATTATTATATTTTTAGTCCCATCTGGCTTAATAACTTCTTTAATCAAAGAAGTGGTCTCTGGTATCATTTTTTCCATTCCAGGTGTCTGTAAGTAATTATGTAATATACCATGCATAACAGTTTCCAGTTCCTTGAGAAACCAAACCCTTTGGGTTCCCACTGTAGCCCGAAGTATAATTTTGATGTAATCGAATGAATTGCTGTTAATCCTTTTTCCGATATCTGAGGTTTCATTGGCCAAGGCTACATGTATTATGTTTCCATTCCGAGAAGTATATATATAACCCTTCTCTGTTTTGGAACGCTCTCCTTGGAGTGCGACCTCAATATCCTCTTTTGTGTATTTCAAAATTTCCTCTTCGGTGGTCAAAGTTTGGTAATTGTGTACAATTATCATTTTTGCCGTTGGGTTGTTCGATGTCAGCTTTTGGTATGTGTCCTCCACTTTCACGATGTCGGAAGCTTTCAGCTGGTTGACGACATAGATATACACCTTTGACAGGCGTAGGGTGAGCAGTCTCACCATCTCATCAGTTATTACACGATCGGTAGTAGTCATACCTTCAATAAATTTGTCTGCTCCTAGAGAGTCGACAAAGATGTGTTTGCCTGAATTTATAACACTGATCCCTTCTGTGTGAACCAACGTCCCACAAGCAAAATTTCTTTTTGTCAATCGATTTAGGACAAAGGTTTTACCAGCATTAAACCGCGACCCAGAGATGCCCACCACAATTGCACTCCTATTTCGATTCAGTAAGTCCATTGCTTCATCATTAGAGAATCTTAACGGCCACCCTTCACTGACTAACTTGGGTATAGAGGTGATATTTAATTCCATATCGTATTGTTCAAAGTCGCCAACACCAGAAGAAGTTTTTTGATCTGGTTTTGTCGTCTCTTGTCGAATTGTCGCATCTGTTTGGTTTGAATTAAAAACACAGTCATAAAAGCGTTTGAATAATTCCCAATTTAATCTTGGTTGGTCAGTAGAGTCGCCATATCCGTTTTCTCCGTTAACATTAATGGTAGAGATAACAAAAAAAAAGAAGAAGAAATAATAAATGTGTTTCATAGATACTTGTAATAAATGGAATTTGGAAAAAAAATAAATATTATTTGATGAAAACTTTTGCATATTGAAGCTTGGGGAAATAGAACAAGTTGTATATGAAATACACAACTTGTGAATGACACTCTTTTCATCCTGATAAAAATAAGATGTTTTTGGATTTAAATTAAAAAGGGGAAAAAGTTGAACACTTTTTGAAATTATTTACCTTCACGAAACCACCACTCGAATATGAAAACAAGGATTTCAAGCCAACTAAATCAGAACTAATAAAATTTTTGTGATCAAACGTTCACAAACTATCATAAATTCTCAAAGATACAAAACATTTAGAAAATTGTAGTGATAGTCTAATCCATTTTTTCAAATAGACCCCATTTCGAAAATCAAACCTATTACTTACTTTTTAAACCCTTAAAACAGTTTAACAGAGGTTAAATTTGAGAAAAATCGATATTTTTACCTTTCAAATTTAAAAGTTCGTTTTTATTGTGATGTTCAAACGATTTTTTATTGTTCAAGATCTCCAAATTTTGATTTTTTCTCTTTCGTTGAAGGTTTTGTTTCACTTTTCTAATTGTTAAAAGGGTAATTTTTGATTGAAATTGATTTGAATAATTACGATTTTTTAAATTATTATAAGAAACAAAGAACAATTTAACTTTTTAAAGTTAAAGGGAATTTTTTTTGGTGATCAAAACTCTCTTGAAAGGGTTCTATAATCTTAGTTAAATTTACCACCTGAGAATTTCTTTTACATTAAAATGGGAAATTTTGCACAATATTCAACAATTCTCCCAATTTAAACATTTGCTCGAATTTGCCAAAATTAGATTTTAGTCTTTCATAATTTCCTTTTTAAATCTCATCCCACAAAATAATTTCTCAGACTTTTCTAAATAATTTTTTATTGTTATTTTAAAAAGTTTGAATGTTTTCAAATTTAAACTGAAATTGAAATTCCCTTCAAGTCTTTTTTTTTAGTTTTTGGTTCAAAAAATTATTAGAAAAAATTTTTTTTTTTGTGTTGTTTTATTTTTAGCTTTCAAAATAGTAATTTTTTTTCAATTTCTTCATCTTAAAATTCTTGTAAAAAAGTGATTCAAAAAATGTACCTTACTTCTATTTGTTGCAAAATAAATGGAACAAAATTTTCATTGAACATTCCCAAAAAAAGATTTGTTAAAACAAAGTTAAGATTTCAAATTTATAATTCTTGAAACAGAAATCTTAAATTATTTATTTCCCTTTTGGAATTGGGGATCTTTGATTTAGTTTTAATTCTAAGAAAACGAGATTATTTAGAAAGCTGAATAAAAATTTTGATCTTTTTATTTTACAATTGACAGTAAATACTCTATAGTTTGTAATTATAGTTCTTAAGGTCCAAAAAGGATACATTTATTTGGAAATCAAGATCAAATTCCTCAAGAAGATTTGTTTGAATGTTATATAAAAAAACACATTCCAAAAATGAATAACCAAAGTTGCAAAATAAAATATTTACGTTTTTTTTCTCTTCTTATTCTAATTCAAGGCCGAATTCAAAGCAAGGTCATACTACTTTCGAATAAAATTGATAGTAAACTTGTTGTTTTCAGTAATTAATAAAACAAGTTGGAAATTTATTTAAAATTTTTCTTTATATGGTAGTCTATTTTTATGATATTTTTGTTTTTGGTTATTTTTCAAAAATATTTCAAATTAAATTCGATTTATTACACAATTTTCCCTTTTTTATTTTTCATAAATGGAATTTTCATTTTTAAGGGACCAGGACTAGACAACAAATAACAAAATTTTAAAATATTTTATTGGTGATATTCTCTACATACAGATTTTGTATACTTCAAGTCTCAAAAAATTTATGATCAACAAAGAAACGCAAAAAAATATATTTTTTTTTTTGTTAGATCAAAATTTTTTTTCCATTTTTTTTGAAAAAGTTAAAATTTAAATTCATTTTATTTCTTCTATTATAAGAATTATTTACCTTGCTTTATTACCATTTTCATCACTATTACTCAATAAAAAGTCTTTGCTGTAACAATAATTCATCAGAGATTATCTATTTTTTTGATAGAAATCTCTTGGTTAACCAAAAAATTGATTTTTTTTAAATATCGAAAAATAATCGGCACGGCTTTAAGAACTACAGTTATAATAGCAATTAAAGTTTTAAAGTCATATACAAAATTTTCAATAAAAATGTATTTTAGTTAATATATAAAATTGGTTTTTTCAAAATAAAATATTCTTGAAGATATTTGAGAATTTAGGAAATAATATCCTCAAAATTCATAATCATTTTTTTTCTGCCAAAAATGATTTAAATTGTTTTAAGGATCCTATTGTAAAAAAAAAAAAACAATTGTTTAGATAAAAATTTCAAAATTGAAAATTCTTATTGCAACCCAATTCATTCATTTTTTGAAAATCAGAAAAACAACTTTTTTCAAATTTTAAAGAAGAAAAAAATTTTGCTTAATAGATCTCAATATCAATGATAAACTATGGTTTAAGATAATATCATATTTTCATTTATTTAATCTACTATTCCACAATCAGTCTTATTGGTGGGGATTTGAATCGAAATATTAATAATAAAAAATAATAACAAAATTAAAAAAAAATTTTCAAAATCAAAACTTTCCAACCTAAAATGAAAAATATGTTAAAGCAGCGAAAAAAATAACAGAAATTAAAATAATCCCCAATAAGATTTTTAATTGTTAATATTATGAAAATTATTGTGTAAAATGTAATGTTTAAAATCAAATCCCTTTTTTATGAATCAGACTTTCAAAATTATAACTCACCCACTTTTTATTTTTTTTTCTATTTTTTCCCTTTGTTGAATTTCCTTTTTATTGGGAAGAAGAGTTACTAAGGAGAAAAATCAAGTGCTTACCTACTAATACTCGAAGTACAGAAACTAGTCGGTATGGGTCACTTGAAAATAAAAAGAAAAGATAAAAACAAAAAATGGAACGATCAAAAAAGATTCGATCAAAAAGAAAAAAAATGGCAGCTACTAAACAACTACCTCTCAACGAAGAATTCACGATTTCTTAGAAATAATTAAACGACAAAATTTTACATAAAAGGACCGTGTAATTTTTCATGAGTGTTCTTGATAAAAATGGACAGATGATTTTTTACCAACTGTCTTTGAAAAACCGTTTTTTTTGTTTACTCACTTGCTTTTTTCTTCTTTGCTTTTTTTTTCTTTTTTAATTTTTCTTTTTGTTTTTTCAACCAATAAAAATTTGGAACATCCTCAATTCCAAAATATTTTTTTTTCTTTATTATCTAAATTACTAATTTACCATTAGTAATCAGAGTGAGTGCCGTGGAGTGTATAGCTTTTCCAGAATTCAAAAGAATAGAGTAAAATCAAAGATTTTACTCAATTCTTTTCAACTCTGGAAAAGCTAACGGCAGTTTATTTCAAAAATTGAAAAAAACCTAACGACTGTAAGAGGATCTTTGATCACTCCCTTCAATCAATAAAAAAAAAAAAAAAAAAAAAAAAAAAAAAAATTTAAAATTTTATTGTTTTTTTTTATTTAATATTTTTATTGTTTCGAAATTATAATTTAAAGAGCCAGTTTCGATCTAAAATAAGACTTTTGGAAATTATTCGGATATTTTTTTTCTTTTCAATTTCCTTTTTTATAAACCCGAAAGCAATAAAAATATGTTTATTGAAAATACAATATTGATTATTTTTATAACTCAACAAAATTCTAAATTATACATAATTTTTTCCCAAAAAACTTTTTAAAAAAAAAGTTAATTTATAAAAAAATCAATGACAAAAAAGATACACACGCTTTTGGTTTTATAGAAAACCTGGAACTTTAATTTAATTGTTTATGATAATTCTCATTTATTTTGTGGATTCTCTTTATTTTTCTGATTCCATTTGGAATAGTCATTGAATAAGCTAATCGACGAAACAATTGCCAGTGATCCAAATGTAAAAATCCAACTAAATTTTCTATTTTTTTTTTGAAAAAGTTCTTCATATTCTTCCCTTTCATATTTTTCTTGTAATGTTAAATCGTTTTCTTTTTCTTTCAACCCTTCCTTTTCCTTTCCATTTTCTTTTGCCTTTCCATTATCCTGTTCTTGGGTTTTTTCTTTTTTCTTATTTTTATTTAATAAATCCGTTTTTGCTGATTTTTTATTTTTTTTAATAGCTTCAGAAAAAATGAAAACAGGCTCATCTTTTTTAACATTAAATTCTTGTTCATAGCGTTCTTGGCCCATTTCTAGAAGTTCTTCCAAAGTTTCTGGAATTTGAAGTAAAGGATCAATTTTTTTTGCTAATAATAAAAATCTTTTTGCCTTTTTAAAATCTCTTACATTTCCCCTTCCTTCAATTAACATTATTGCTATGATAAATATGGTATAATTTTAAATATAAAGAAGAATTCGGTTAAAAATGTTCCAGTAATATAAATATAATAGTAATTTTTAAAATTAATAAAATTTATTTTTTTATACTTTTCACTTTTCCCAATTTAACTTTTTTAAGTTATTAATGTTATATTATTTTTTATTTTTTAGGTGTTTGGGGAAGGTAAAAAGAATAAAAAATCATTAAAAGAATTTGATAGACTTGATCTGATCAGATCTTAAACGAATTGAACGTAAATTATGAAACCGAAGAACTGAAGTAACTGAAGCAATTTGAAATCGGAGAGAAGTGAACCAAATCGAACTTTCCGTTTAATATGCTTAGCCGGTACTTCAATTGGATTTAAACTGTAGAATCAGTGTCTTGTACTGGGGTTTTATGAAAACAAGATTTGTGAAACGTCGAAAAAAAAAATAAAAAAAAATAAATAAATAAAAAAAAAAGCAACTCAAAAGAAAATTTGAATAACCAAATATTATTCTTAAAAACTCAGCACTTTATAGAGATAACATATCTATAAAGTTCTAAATTAAAACTTCAATAAATTAGCCTATTTCATTTGATCTATAGTTATTCAAATATTTAGATCTCTTTATAAAACAAATTATAGTGGTGATCCATAGAAATTTCCAAAAAAAATGAAGACAACTACCAACCCATTCAACACTTGGAGTACAAAAAAACTTTTCAATGAAGTTTTGACTTTTTTTCTATTATTTTTTGACTTTCATTTTTTGCTTTTCTTTCTCTTTTTCTTGTCTTTGTTTCGAAATAAATTTTTCTCTTTTCATTTTTTAAAGAAAAGATAATCCTCTGAGCTGTAATCTTGCCTAAATTTTAGCTAGGATAAAAAATTTTAAATACAATTTTAGAGTTTCAGAAAGTACTGTAGAGTGCCGTCAAGTTCCTATCTTTTCCAGAATTTAAAAGAATAGAGTAAAATCTCATATTTTTCTCAATTCTTTTGAATTCTGGAAAAGCTAAAGGCGGTTTTTTACACTTTTTGTTTTTTTTTAATTTCAGAAATACACCGAAAATTTATAAAAATTTTCTTTTAATTTCTAAAATTAAAAAAACCTAACGTCGGTTTTCTTGTGGTTTTATATTTTATTTGTTAAGTGTTCTAGGTTTTTTTGAGGTTTTCTATTTTATTTCTGAAGTGTTCTAGGTTTTTTTTACCTTTTGAAATAAAAAAAAAAATTTATTAAAATTTTCTGTTTATTTCAAAAAGTAAAAAAAACATAACGAAAATCTATCGATTTTCCAAATAAATAAAAAACTCAAAAAAACCTAACGAAAATCTATCGATTTTCCAAATAAACAGGAAAGTCAAGAAAATATAACGGTGCTTTTCCATAATTCAAAAGAATCAAGTAAAAAGCTTTATTTTTCTCTATTCTTTTGAATCCTGAAAAAGCTAATGGTGTTTTTTTTTTTTAATTTAAGAAATTAAAAGAAAATTAAATAAATTTTCGTTTATTTCCAAAATTAAAAAAAAAACTAAGGGGAAGTGCCGCCAAGTTCCTAGCTTTTCCATAATTCAAAAGAATAGAGAAAAATCAAAGATTTTACTCAATTCTTTTAAATTCTGGAAAAGCTAACGTCGGTTTTTTACACTTTTTGTTTTTGTTTCGGAAGTGTTCTAGGTTTTTTTTACTTTTTGAAATAAACAGAAAATTTTAATAAATTTTCGGTTTATTACAAAAATTAAAAAAAACCTAACGAAAATCTATTGATTTTCTAATCAAAAGAAAAATTAAAAAAAAAACTAACGGCAAACATGAGGTAATTTTATTGAATCATCTCTATTCAATAATAAAAAAAAAAAAAAAAATCAAAAAATAAATGGCTTTTTCGTTCTTATACAATTTCTAGTTTTTGCTATTTTGGTGTTTTTATTGTAAAACCTTAAGAGAACCTTGAAATTAACAATTTATCAAAAACAATTTTTTTTTTTTTTTGGTAGATCTTGTTTTTCAATTTGGCTAAATATTGTATTAAAAAAAGATTTTATCAATTGATTTATTTTTTTTTATAAAAAGTATAAATCTGACATCAAAATAATAACTCTATTTGTATTTCTATTCTGAAATTTCTCATTTTGATTCAAGTTTACAATTAAAATCGGAGTTTTCTTGTTTTTGCATTTCATAGAAATTCTAAACTGTTGAAATTTATATTGCGGGATTAACTTTAGATTTTTTACTTAAAAGGGTTAATAATTTTTTGATAAGTGTATTTCTTTTTCAGAAAAAGATCATTCTGAAATTTTCATATCACTAATCGAAACAATTTACAAAAATGATAACAAATTCCACAGTTATCCTCATTTTTTTTAATGAACCAATTTTATTACAAAATGGTAACATTTATTTAAATTTGAAATACCACAAAATTTACACTTCATTTTTTTCTGGTTTTTTTTGGTTACTCATAATAAAAAAGTAGTATCAGCTGCCTTATTAACATGAATTAAAAATAAATATTTCTTACCATTTGTAAAAAAAAGTGAAACGGGGAACAAAAGACTAACATAATTTTTAATTGGAAACCTTCCTAGAATAGGAGAATGAAAAGTAAAAGTCAATTAAAGGAAGAAACAAATAAATTTCATGGAATAATTAATTAAATTAGTATCAATCGAATCAACTAAATACAATTTAAATCTTTTTCGATTTGTCAAATTGTAAGTGTAGTTTTGGAGATCTCAAAAATAATAAATTTTTTCAACAATTTTTTAATAATTGATCAATCAAAGAAAAACTCATACCAAAAGATAGTATTAAAAAAAACTGTTATTGTGTTTAACCCTCCATTTGCTTTTTTAATCATTTATTTTTTTTTTATTTGATTAATCTTTACTTTTCATTTTCAGCTTTGTTCCGAATTATAAATCATGTTTAACTTTTTTTCCCAAATGCTTTTAGTATTTGGCGTCACCATAAATTCGTTTATAATTAAAGTATGTTGTAATTAAAAGTAAATGATATTAGTTCTCACAGTTCAAATGGCAAATAAATCTATTATAAAAATTATTGGACAATAAATTATTAGATTATTTACTAATGATACCAATTAAAAAATTGTCATTTTGGAAATATTTTTTTAATTCCTTTTGCAAATCTAAAAATAGAAACTCAAAATAATAGTATTCTCAATATTTAATAATTAATATTTAGAACCCCCAAAAGTAACTATTTCAAATATTTTAATTTCAAGAATTACTGAGTAATTATAAATAGTAAAAACCTAAATAATTTTATTTTTTGTTTTTTCGAAGACTATTTTGTTTTGTCAGTATATTTCTAAGAGTACAAAAATAATTAGTCAAAAAAATCTATTGGTTAATTGTTTAAATTTTTTAAAAAAATCTAATTTTTTTGCAACTAATCTACATTTTGATACAAATTTAAGAAACATATTTTGCAACTTTGGAGTCTTAATATTGATAATTCAACCTTTAAATTTGTCTCAAAATTCAGATTTTTTATATGAAAATTGTTATAATTTTTAAAGATGGATTTTATCATTTTTTGATTGATGAGATCAACAAATAATACAATTTTACTAATGAAGCTTTTTGTGGGATTTAAAATATGTTGCTAATACGATTTCATTCAAATAGCAATATATTTAATTTTAAACCTCTCCATGGTAGACATTTATCACTTGAATATTTTATCCAGACAGTTGACTAATTTCAAGGAAGGAATCTCAATATAAATAAAGCAGTTTATTCCAATCATTTTTTATAAAATTATGTTAAAAACTATGCCATTCGGCAAGAAAATACATTGAATCAATGAAGTGGTAGTTAATTTTAAGTGCTTACACAAGGGTTAAAATATACCATTTTAAAATTCTTTGATAAACTCTTGATTTACTGGATAAATTCCAAATAAAATGATTCAATTATATCCCAACCTATTTATGAAATCACTTGATTTTTTTAACAAAGAGTTCATGAGTAACCTCAGTAAGTTGTGAGATTAATGGTGGTGGTGTTTGTTCGATCAATTTATTCAAAACAAAGTGCTAATTTAAAGTTGGGAATTATTTTCAGAATCAAAGCATCTCTTGATGCTAAAAGTGAAAAACAAAATAAAAAAAAAAAGTGATTTGTGAAAGTGATTTTTACCAATTCTTAGCATCGACTTTGTGTTCCCAGAGTTAGCAGCAGTCACATAATTTTTCATTGCTAAATCGTCATCCCTTTCTACACCATATCCACCTTCGTCATAAATTAATCCGATGTAATGATAGCCTGCATTACCTTCTTTAAGGGAACGCTGGAAATATTTAAGTGATTTTGCATAATTCTTTTCGCACCCTTCTCCGCTGTAGTAATAGCACCCAGTCCTGTAAAAAACGAAAAGATCGAATCAGAAGGTAATAAAAATAAAAAAATTGAAAATGAAAAGGAAAAAATTGATTGAAAAAAGCTGAAAAATAAGCAAAGCAAGAAACATCAAAACAACGATTCTAAGAACACCTTCAGTTTAAACGCTTTTTTTGTTTGTTTTGAAAGTGATCCGTTTTAAAGCCAAACGGTGATGTAAAATAAAGTCGCCAAAAGAGAAAGAAGGTTGTATGGATCTCTAAATAAAAAAAAAAATTCAATTTCAAAAGGGGGGATATTACTTACATATAAATAGATTCCCACTGACCTGATTTTGCAGCAAGTTTCCAATAATGGAAGGCCTTTTCAGGGTTTGATTCAATGGGAAAGCTGGTGTCTGTTGAGTAAATCGCGGCAACTTTAAAGCTGCTTGTAAAGTGTCCCTCGTCTGCAGCTTTAGTGAGCCATCTAAAAGCAGCCATATAATCCCCACACGACTCTAAGTACATCGAAAGAAGATAGGAAGAAAAGGGATCAATCCTTGAGTTCGATTGGCCAGAAATTAAGACAGGCCATCTGACGTTTGGGTTCTTTTTAATTAAGGTGATCTGGACATGTGTGGAGTCAATTAGAGAACTGGAGTTTTGAGGGATCTCGACAGAATCAAAGATCATTCCCTCGATTATTGGCTTGTTGCCGGATAAGCACACATAAAAATATTTATCAAGCAAGCCGATTTCCAGATCATATAAATTTGATAATGGCGGAACAGACACATTTAGAACAAGGCTGTTTTTTGAGTCCTCAAAGGAATACTCATAGATTTCTGTTTTTTTCAATTTTTGTACTGTTTTTTCTTCTTTGGTTTGGTTTTGAAGAGTAACAAACATAATTGGTTTTTTAGTATAATTAAAGAAAATGTTGAAAATCGATTACCTATTTTTTTCACCTTTTTTTTTTTTTTAAGGTTGTTTAATTTGTTCTTATCATTTTAAAGTTGTGTAGGGTAATACTAACTTGAGTAGAATACAATTGTTTTGTTATAATTTCATCATTATACTGAGTTCTATATTATGATAAATTCAAATATCTGAAAATTTTTAGTTGTACTGTAGTCAAAATAAAGCCTGTAAAAAAATTTAATGCTTGTTTCAAAAGAAAAAGCAGGTTTTTTTGTTATAGAAGGTCCCTACATTAACTAATCAAAGAAACTGATAATAAACCCAAAAAATATGGTATTGGTTTCTTAAAGTTCGATTATTTAAAAAGAAATTCTAAAAATGAAAGATCAAATTGCAAAATGTAAACTAAATTTTATAATAAATGGCCCAACTAACATTTGAATAATGAATTGCTTTTTTATTGTTTTGAAGTTTTTCCTCTCACAATGAAAAATTTGCAAATAAATCTTTTTTTCTCTTTTTTATTTTTTCAACAGTGTTTTGTTAAAATGGAAAATGAAAATGAAAATTTTGAAAGAAGTAACAGATGAATTAATGCAAAATTTGGTTTCAAATATGAAAAAGAGATTAGATTTAGTTATTCAAATGGAAGAAGAATTGATAAATTTGTTTTTTTACTTTTTTAAATTTTCTATTTTTCATGTAATGTTTCTTTCAAAATAAATGTCCCAATTTTTTTTAATAGTTTTTTTTTATTTTTTTTTTCTTTTATTTTTAGACAAAAAATAAATATCTCTTGAGTATAGTATTGAATATTAAGAACTAAATTTATATATTATAAAAGATAAATTCAATTATTAAAAATATTTTTATTTAAAATTTGATTTTTAATGAGCCAATTATTATGAAAGATAGTTTATCTTAAAAATAAAGTAAATTTTAAAGGAAATTTTTATCATCAAAAAAACAAAAAAAACTCAAAATAATTGAGAATATTAAGGAAAATTTTCGACTATTTGTATGAATAATTTAACTTTTACTAAAATCAACCAGATATTAACTTTCAAAAGTGATTTGAAATTAGGTATACTATTTAGTAGTAGATTGAATGTTGTCTTGGTACAAGAAGAAAAAAAAAAGCACAGATAATATTTTGAAAAACGGATTATAGTCTTTATGAGTACATTATTTTGATCACTGTATTTTCATTATTGAAATTTTTTTACAGATATTTTAAAGAAAGCGTTCTCTATTGATTTAAATGCCAAGAAAACTTTTTAAAATTGGTTTTGTTTCAAAATGTTCTTTCTCTCGAAATGATTTAAAAGTTTGTTTATGAGATTACAAAAATGGGAAATTGATCGAAAAAATTTATTCAATGAATTTGAATTTATCAAAAAGAAATCAATTTTTTTTTCATTTATAATATACAGAATTTACCTCTGCCAAAGTATTTATATCTAGAGCACAAAATCATAATTGTCAATAAACTGATGAATTTTACTTTTCTCTTTTTCTCAATATAACATTAATTTCACTATACAAACCAGATATCAGATACCAAACATTAACTTTAAAAATAAAAACTTGAATTTTTGACATAATTTAAATTAGGAATTGAAATTATTTTAAAAATTTTTTCCAATTGAAGATAATTATTTGTTTTTCGTGATGATAATATTTTCAAAAATTTTCACTATTATATAAGAATGATTTTATATTGGGTATGTTATTTTAATATTTTTCTTTGTTATAAATAGGACTTTCAGAAATTCATTACAAACTTTGATCTTGTTTAATACAAATTTCTTTGAAAATTTTCATATACAAAAATTCTCGAAAAAAAAAGAAACAGAATATCTCTTATGTTCCACCCATTTACCAAGTTAATATCTATCTTTTAACAGTAATAATCATAATTATCTTGTTCTAAAATGTTACTAAATTTAAATTCAAAATTTTCTACACAATTAAAAAATGTTCAAACAATCACAATAATTCAATTTCATTCAAATTGAAAATAATTTTGATTTTTGAAAAATATTAAAATTAGTTTTTTTTTTTACATTTCATTTTTTGAATTATGTGACTTATTTCATCAGATCAAAAATCTTTTTTTCAACTTTCGATATTGGTTAAAGTTGATTTTTTACAATTATAAGAACTCAAATAAAATCATTTGATCGAATCTAACCATTTGATCAATCAATATTCCTAATAGAACTTTAACAAATTTAACAATGTTATTTTTTTAATTTGTTCTTTCCAAAATTTTTAACACAGCAATAATTTATTAGTATTAATAATTATTTTTTTTTTTTTGTAGAAATAGTAATTAATAAACAAGTGTCAACATTCCAATTAGTGAATGCTCTAATTTGGTAGTTATTCAAGAATTGATTAAATAGGATTATAAAAAAAAAGAATTTCGGTGTATTAAAAATTTTGAATTGGGTTTATTTAAAAGAATTTTATATAGTATCATATATTATGTCTAAAAGAGTTGTCCAATAATTATCACTTGATAGGATTTATATTTAATTAAAAATTTTGAATTGGTGATAAAAATAGTAATTATTTATCTTTCAAGAGAAATTTAAAAAGAAATATTTTGTTGTGGGGTTGTTTTTAAACAATAATTTTAAATTTTCTCAGTTTTTTTTTTCTTAAGAAATATACTAAAAGTGAAAAAAAGGTTATAAACCTTAAAATATGGGATAAAAATTATTCCATATCAATAGATAATTGACATAAGTAGAACTTTTTTATAAAAAAATTTTTTATTCTTGTCCTAATTAATTATTTGTTTTTTTCCGTTTTTTTTTCTCTAAAGAAGATTGATTTTTATTTATTTATAGATGGAAGATGTTTAAATTTCACTCTAGATGTCCTTTTACTTAAATTTCTTCAATGCTAATTTAAGCGTAAAATCCTAGATTTCACAATTTTTCAGGAAAAGGACACACCAAATTTTTTTTGGGTTTAAAAAGCAAAAGAAAAAAATTGAAAAAGAAAAAGGAAAAATGAAATACGAAAAAAAAAGAAAAGAAATACAAAAAGGTCGTATAAGAACCAATTGTTCAAAATCAAAAAATAGAAAATAACCAATGATATCCTTAATTAATGATTCCGAAAATCACATCCACAATACTAGTGGTTGATTTAATAATTTGATAATTGATCATGAATGTTCACTTGGGAACCGTTGTTTAAGTTGTTATAATTTCTTTTTTTTTGATCTTATTTGCCATAAACCTTTGGTCATTTTTAGCCTTTGCTTGTTTGTTTTTATTTTCAAGTTACTCATACTTTGGTGTTTCAATATCACATTATTAGTAAGTAACTACTTGATCTTTTTCCTTTGTCACTCTTCTTCCCAATATAAAGAAAATTAAGAGAGGGAAAAAAAAGGAAAAAAATCAAGTTATTTATTATTATAATTGATAAATGAACAACTATCATATTTTTTTTTATAAATTTTTTATATTTTTTAATATGTTTAATTCTCTTTTTTTTAGTTTTTTTTGGTTTCGACCCTTTTTTGTCTTTTCAAGTAATAATAGGTGGTATTGGGAATAAACGATCAGTACTAGAGTTGAGAAACTTGGTATGGTTAGATCATAAACAATATGGTATTAAGGGATTGATATCAATAAAAGTTAAATCTTAAAAATAAATAAAAACTTTTTCCAGTCAAATATCCCAGTTTTAGAAGGGATGAATTACATATATTTAAAGGTTTTGAATGGATATTAGAAGAAAAAATGTGTTTTGGAATTTTCAAATTTGAAATCATTTTTTCACTTTTTTACTTTTCACTTTTTTTCTAATATATACATAATTCTTTATTGACAATTTTTTTTTATTTCAAGATCATTAGTCACTTGGTAAAAACCTGTTATTTTAATATCATTGATAAAGGTAAAATGATTGTAATATAATCAAAACCATTTCTATTGGAATTTTATTTGATCTTCAATACAAAATCAAAATTCACATCGTTGTTTTTCAAATGTTCCTAAGAATTCGATTTTTTCTATTTTTAAAAAAATTTATGGATTTTTTAGCCTTATTTCAGTACATCAAAAATTCTATCATGTACATTATTCTACTTATTTCTTATTTTTTCTTTGAAGGTAATTTATAAAAAATATTTGATATTTGAAAAAAGTTTAGGCAGTTTTGACAGAAACAAAGTTTATGTGAGATTCATTGATGATTTATTGAAGTTAATAATATCTTCTTGGAAAGTTTTTTGTATATATAATATTTAATTTTTTTTTTTTTATTCTAAATTGGTTGATAAAATAAAAAAAAAAAAAATTAAAAAAATCTTTTCTATCAAAAATATCACAAAAATCGATCTAAACTATTTTTCAGCCAAAGGGGCACAGTTGTAATGGTATAATACACGTGTTTAAAGGGTTTGCATAGATATTAGAAAAAAAATTTTATTTTGGAAATTTTCAAAATTGAAATCATTTTTTCACATTTTTGTTTTTTTTTTTCGATTTTTTTTTTTAAAACGTCATTCATTTGCAAAAAAATTTTTTATTGCAAGATCAATAGTCACTTGGTAAAAATGTGTTATTCTAAGGTCATTGAAACCATGTAAAGATTCTTGAGAAATCTATTGATTTCTATTGCATTTCAATTCGATCTTTGATCTTGATATTTGTTTAATAAATTTGAAAAATTTTCACTTCATTTTTATTTCCTTTTTCAAATAGAGACCACAAATACCAATAAACTTCGTTTGAGGGGCTTGATTTGTAAAAGAAAAGTATGGAAAATGAAGTGAAAAATGTTTCCTATTTATTATTCAAATATCAGTAGAAGTTCAAAACGAACATCGTTGTTTTTCTCAATAGTACCCTAAGAATTTGAGTTTTTCAATTTTTAAGAAAATCTATTGATTAATTAGTTTTCTTTCAGACATGTATCAACATTTCTTTGAGGTGTATTATTCTCTTTATTTCTTATTTGTTCTTCAAAGGTCAATTATATAAAATAATTGATATTTGAAAAAAACGTTGGGCACCTTTGACTGAAACAGAGTTTAGAATTAGATTAAAAATTTTAAGAAAAGTTATTAAAATTTTTTTAATTTATTTTTCTACATTTTAAAAAATTAAGTAAAAAAAAAAAAAAGAAAGAAGAAAAAAAAAGAAAAAGAAATAAATAAGAAGAAAAATAAAATATAAGAAACAGAAAGAAAACCCCAAAAGAAAAAGAAAAAAGAAAAGAAAAGAAAAGAAAAGAAATGATAACAGTTAACAAATAATATGAAAATTAAATTACAAATTCATATTAAAAAAAAAAAAAAAAAAGATAATCTTTCAAATAGAGAATTTGTTTCAAATTATATAATAATAATTTCACAATAAGAAAGCATTAATAATAATCAAAAATAATAAATGTTATGAAAAATATTAGAGAGATGAAAAAGGAAAAAAACATGCTTAAAATTACATAATAATCATGCCACCCAATGATCATAATATTACTCATCAACTAATTTAAATAATGGTACAACAACCGCCACCATTATCGGTTGGTATTTCGACTGAATTATTTCTTTTCTTTTTGCGTTCATCATGTCTATTCTCTTTTCTTTTTGATAACCCCTCACGAAGTAATCTTACAAGTTTTTCAAAACTTTCGGTAACATTTTCACCGGTTTTTGCAGAGCTATTATAATTAATGAATAGTTTATTTGATAAATAGCAATATATTAATAAGAATTAATAATTTTCAATTGATTGAAAAAAAAAATTTTTTTTGAATAATAAGTTGAGGTTTTGTGGAAACATTATAAACTATAATTTATCATTTTTAGCTAACTTATTCAAAACTTGTTTCTCAATAACAATCTAAAAATATTTAATAAAGTATCTTTTGACCTAATCTTAAATATTATAATATAAATATATACTGGAAAGTATTTTTATCAAAACTTAAATTCAAAATTTTGGAAATAAACTAAAATTCAAAATTTTCTACACAACTAAAACAGTTAAAAGAATCATAATAATACAATTTCATTCAAATTGCAAATAATTTTGATTTTTCTAAAATATTAAAACCGTTTTTTCATCTATGTTAATTTTTTGTTTTCATTTAATTTCTTGAATTACGTAACTTGCTTTGGTTCGATCAAAAAATGTTTTCAACAAGGTTTATATTAGGTTAAAGTTGAGTTGTTCCAAATAGAAGAACTCAAATAAAATTAGTTGATGGTATATAACCTTTTGATCGATCAATATTCCTCATAGAATTTTTAGAAATTTATCAATGCATTTTTTTTGTTATGCTCTCTCCATAATTTTTAACACACCGATAATTTATTCGTATTGATAATTATTTATTTTTGTTTTGTAAGTATTGTAATTTATAAACAATTATTAACAATTGAATTAAGTAGGGTGTTTTAATTTGGTATTTATTATATAATAATTTATTAGTTAAGATTTTTTTTTTATAAGATTGAATTTTGGTGTGTTAAAAATTTTAAATTGGTTTTGAGAAAATTTATTTTTTTTTGTTTCTTATTTAAAATGATCTAAATTTTTCTTTTTTAGACTTTTTAGCTTTTCCAAATTTACCTTTTTAAGTTGTTTGGGTTCCTTTGGTTCCTTTGGTTCCTTTGGTTCCTTGGGTTCCTTTGGTTCCTTGGGTTCCTTGGGTTCCTTGGGTTCCTTGGGTTCCTTGGGTTCCTTGGGTTCCTTAGGTTCATTAGGTTCCTCCTCTTTTGGTTTTTTTAGGTGTTTGGGAGAAGCAAAAGGAATAAAAAATCATTATAAGAATTGATCTTATTAGATCATTAACCAAACTAACTTGATCAGATCTTCGACGAGGACTTGGGCAACTAAACTGAATCAAACTGAATCCAACGAATGCGATCTGAAGCCAACAAAAGTGAGCCGAATTGAACTTTCCGTACAATCTGCCGAGTCGTTACTTGGACTGGTTTTTTGCTGTCGAGTCATTGTCATGTACTGGGATTTTATGAAAACAAGATTTGGGAAACTTGCAAAAAAAAAAAATAAAAAGCAAATTTTGAAAACCAAACCTTCTTCTAAAAAACTCAGCTCTTTTTTTTTTATTATTCTCAAAAAAACATAACTTTATGGAGGTAAATTTGTCAATAAAGTTTTAATTTAAAAGTTAATAAAGTAACCTTTTTTATTTAATCATATAGTTGGTTAAATATTTAGATCTCTTTATTAAAACAAATTATGGTATCGATCTAAAAACAAATTCGACAAAAAAAGGAAACAACCACCAACCCACTCAACACTTCACGAGTATGAAATAATAAAATTCTAAATTCTAAGTTAGACAAAACTATTATTTCAATTATCATTTTGTCCTTGTTAATCGAGTTTATTCAGAATACAACCAAGATTCCAGTTCTTAACAATCTCGAGACTGGTGTATATATTATTGTTAATAGTGGTACTACGATTTTTAAAAGTCTCTAGTCGAGAAAAAAAGGTATATTTTGGGGTTAAAAATTTTTAAATGGATATGACAATGAATTTTTCGTATATTCAACTTTAGGATATTTTTTTTGAATAGATAATAACTAATAGTTTTGAAAGCACTCTACTCATTTTAAAAAAACTCAAATACGGAAAAAAAAATAACGCCTGATAAATATTGAAAGTGTCAGTAGAGTGCTTAGGTTTTCCAGAATTTATAAGAATTGAGTAAAAATCTTAGATTACACTCAATTCTTTAAAAGATCTGGAAAACCGAACCGATGATTTTTTTTACTTTTTGAAATAAACTGAAAATTTATCGAATTTTCGGTTTATTACTTAAATTAATAAAAAAACTAACGAAAGTGTCCGTCAAGTTTAGAGTTTCAGAAAGTGCCGTCAAGTATCTTTATGTTTTCCAGAATTCAAAAGAATAGAGAAAAAATCAATGATTTAACTCAATTCTTTTGAATTCTGGAAAACCTAACAGCAAACAGGAAGTAATTTTGTTGAATTACCTCTCTTCAAAAATAAATAAATGATCGAAATTTTTTGAAATAAAAAAGTAAATGTTCATCTCAAAATTAGAAAAATTTTTTGTTTTTATTTTTTGTTGTTCAAAAGAGAATTCAATCAAACTGATATTTTACTAATTTGTAAAGTTGAATAAAGAAGAGTAAAATTCAATCAAAGAAATTTTATTTTAAATTTCAGTTATTGGGGAGTTTATAAATTCAATTTCCATTATTTTTTTGATGTTTTCGTTTTTTTTCTATAAATCTCTTTCATTTGTTACAAATAAAAACAAATAGTTTATCTTAATTTTTCGAAAAAATGAGAAATGATATTAATAAATTTATTTTTATTTTCAAAGAATATATTTTAATTCATTGAAAAAAAAAAAAAAAAAAAAAAATTACTTGAAAGATGATTTTAATGTCATTTTTAAAAGAGTAAAATCAAGATTTTTTAAAAAGTGGCCTCAATACAATTTAAAAGATGAAATAGAACAATATTTTTATCGTAATTTTTTAAAGCTTTATACTTTCAATTTTTAATACAATTTATTAAGGATTATCCTAATTTTATGTACAGTAAATATTAACTTTATGATAAACAGCATGTTTGTTGATTTAAAAGAATGTTGAGTGAAGAGTTTTTGTTTACAATTTCAAATTTTAGTTTTTTTTTTTAAATTTGTCATTTGATAAAAAATATTTTTCTACTATTTAAAATTCGAAATTTAACCTTGAAAAGGTTTTAAAATTAGGTACACTTACTTTTCATTTTATTTAAAAAATATAACAAAGTTTAGTGAAATGGCCTAAATATATACTTGAAGATAAAGTAGAAAGTAAGTGAACCAAGAGCTAAACACAATTGATTTATATTTTGTATTGTTTGTTCGAGAATTTCAAAAAGTTTTGAGATCAACAAATGTTTTTTTCTCAAAATCCAAAAAAAAAAAACCTAAAATTTGCACTATTTTGACTTTCCTTTAACATACGCAGCAATTTAAAACCTGGTGCGCATGATTTAACTTGTTTTGAATTTATAATTTTAATTAGACTTTATTTAAACTCGTTTTCAATTGAAATGTTCAATTCTTATTTTTGGTCTTTCACAAATCTGCTTATATTGTACTTAATATTGAAGATCCATTACAAAAAGGAATTTTTTTTAAAATAATTTCTAAAAAGTTGAAAATAAAATCGAAAAGTTATTTAAGAAGGTTGTCAATGCTAATCTTGTCTTTTGGGGTTAAAATATTAATTTAGTTAATAACATATATTTCCATTTATAGAAAGTTTAATTAAAATTAAAAATTCAAGTTGAGTTAAATCATGTGCTCCAGGTTATAAATTGCTGTAACGAATGAAATGATTTTTTTGTCTTGCAGCATTATATTTCGATCCTCATAGAGCATAAAATTCAGAGGTTACTTGGAAAAGTTAAAAAGATTTTTTATAAGTTGAAAAAGAAATACAACCTTTTTCAACTTTTATTTTCTTTTTCATTTCCAGAAAAAAAAGGATCTTAAAGCACCTGTGTTGGTATAAAAACAAAAACTCCTGAGTTTTGCATTTTTTAAATTTACACTTTTTTGGCAAGTTCTGTTACAATTTTTTTTCTAAAAAATTAGCGAAAACAATAAAAACAAATATTGTAAAAAATTTCATTGAAAGATATCAATGAAAAAACAAACATTACTTGGAATGGAATAATAAACCCTTGAAATTCCAAGTAAATTAGATCTTGAGCGATACATTAAAATTTATTATTTTTCCACACTTTTGTTCTTTTATTTTTTTCGATTTATTTTTGATATAATTGTTTTGGAATTTTTTTTTATTGTACGGACTATAGTTGCTAAACACATTCATATCATTCAATTCAGTTTCCAAAAAAAATTTTGTTCTCTTTAATTTTGCATTTTACGAACTAAAATTTCAATCTTTTCTTTTCTTTTTTTTTCTTTTCGAAAAAATTACAATTTGTGTTTTATTGTGTTTGAAAAATTCCTCCATTAGTAAATCTTGCAATGATGAATTGTTTCCCATTAATAATATACCCCTTTTAATTTTCTGAATGTTTGAAATATTTGCTTCGTAACATAGATTACTGTTTTTTCATGTTTGAAAAAAGACTTTTTAAAAAAATGATTCAAAAAATTCAGATTTTTTCCTTTTATACTCAAAATACTCCTTTAATATCTCAATTGATAAAGAAAAGTCAATTTCAACTGATCTTTAAAAAAATTTGATCAATACTGTTCTTTTGCAATTAATAAATGAAAATGTTTTTTTCAACACAACAAGAATAGCACAAAAATCGAGAACACACATTCTAATTCACAGAACCTTTGTTTTTGGAAATTACTCTAAATATTGAATGTAATTAAAAGAACAAAATCCAAATTACAGCCATTTTAAAACAGTGAGTACTTTTTTAAAACTTTTATCAAGTTTTCCGTTTTAAAAAAGTGAAAATTTTTTCAGAATTAAAACTTTTTTACAAAGTTTTTTGTTTGAAAAAAGTGAGTACTTTGAATTGTTAAAACTTTCAAAATAATAAATATGTAAAAAGGTTAGTAGTCAACCTTTAAAAGTGAGGTAAAGAATTGGAGAGGTGAAAAAAACACTTTATTAAAATAGAAAACTTTCAAAAAGTTTTCATTGTAAAATCTTTTAAAAACTTGCCGTTTAAGCACCTTTTGGCTTTTGGGTTTTCAATAAAAACAGTTTCAAGTTTTTGAAAGCCAACAATTATTTTTAATGTGGAAAACTTTTAAAATTTCAAACAATTCCAATATTCAAAAACAATTTTTTTCAACTTTGAAATACTTTGAAAGTTTTTGAAATCCCAAAAAGGGTATTACTGGTATTTGAATTAAAAACGGGAAAATTTTCCACTTTCTTTTCAATTTCCTTTTTAAAGGAGAACCACAAACCCCAGCCTTGGAGAACCAAATTTAAAAAAAGAAAAATATGGTAACTGAAGTGAAAATTTTTTCCCATTTGATATTCAAATACCAGTAAAAAATGATTTAAAAATAGAAAACATTTGTAAACTGAAATCTTGAAGACTGTCAGTCTGAAGGTTCCAAAAAGTCTTGAAAGTGTTTTTATAGATTATCTATTCTTGTCGTGAAGTTCCAAAATATTTTTCTTCTTATTAGTCGAAATAGCATCAACAACTTGGAAAAACCAATTAGAAAATGATATTTCAAGAAATTTATTCAAGTTTCTTCTTGAGCTTGGAGTTAAAATTTTTAATTAGGCCAATTTGGTTTTCACAGTCTTTCAAAAGGTAATCTAAAAATCAGTGGAATATTTTTTTAAAAAATATTGAGAATTACAAAATCTACGTTAGTGTTTAAAATTAACCATAAAATTGATTATGAACACTGGTTCTAAAATAAAAATCTTAAAAATTTGAAAAAGAAGTCGAATTCAGAAAAATGTTTTCTTTGATTAATTTTTATGTTTTTTTTATGTTTGTTGTGTATTGTTTAGATTTGTTTGTAAGTCTTGAGGCCAACCACAACAAGCTTTTTTTTTTTTTTTTATCTTCGTTAAAACGACAAAGGATCCTGAAAAAAATTTTTTTTGAATCTTATCAGGTTAATGTTTTTTGTGTGTTTAGAATAAATTTTTGAAATAGCTAAAGTGTTTTTGTTTTTAAAAGAAACCGAAGATAATACTAAAGAAAATAAGTGTGATAGTTGTTTATAACAAGAAAGTTGTAAAAGAAAAAAAAAATTGAAGGATCCAATATTGGCGCAAAATAATTTATTTGCGAATCTGAAAATAAAAGAGAAGACGTTTCTTATTATGATGTTTTTCGGAAAAATTGTTAATCGTCTTTTTTTTCAAAAGTTTGGGAATGATTGAAAAGGTAAACGATAAACCTTTTTTATTCAAATAAAAAAAAAAAAAAAAAAATTATTTCAAAATAAATCTTACGTTTCAAGGTATGGACTACTGATTTTCTTTGCCACTTCTTCAGCGTCTTCTCTAGATATTAGTCTTTCTGAAGTTAGGTCTATTTATGCAACGAAAAAGAAACAAAACAAAATAAGAAAGGAAAAATTATTGAAAAAAAAAAAAAAAAAAAATTTAAAAGTTGAATTTAATTTTTCAAGAGAAAAAAAGTATCACCACAAAATTGAAAAATATTGAAATGAAAACAAAAAGTTACCAGACTTATTTCCAACAATTAAAATTGGAACACTTGTTTCTTTAATTTTTTTTATACGATCATGAATTTTCCGAATTGCAGCAAAACTTGTACGTGACGTTAAACTGAAAACCAACAAAAATGCATCTCCTTTTTGTAAGTGTAAATTTTCAACAGTCCTAAATTCTGTTTGGCCAGCTGTGTCAAATAATTGGAGTGTTGCTGGTTTATTGTCGATAACAGTGATTTTTGTATAACTTTCCTCTTAAAAGATAAAAAAAAAAAAACCATATAAAAAAAAAAAAAAGAAAGTCAAAGGGAGTAATCTTGAAAAGTTAGTATTTGGTTCAAAAGAAGTTTTGAGTTTTGTTTTTGGTCGGAATTAAATTGGTACAAATTCCAAGTTGAAATCAGAAAAAAAAAAAAATTTAGAATAAAAAGTTAAAGTAAAAATTATCAAACCAACTGTAGGATCGTAGTCTTGTACAAACCTCCCTTGAAGGTACTGAATTGTTAAACAAGATTTTCCAACTATAAAAAATATTTTTTTGAGAAAGAGAAGAATTGTTAAAGAAAAAATACCAAAAAAGAGAGAGGTTAAAGAAATTGTAAAAGTTTGACGAGGTGTCTTCAAATCATACCTGATCCGCCTCCGAGTAAAACAATTGAGTGTTTTTCTTGGTTGGTTGACATAAAATCAAATCGTATTAAAAATAAAAACTAATAGTAAAAAAGTAAAGAGCAAAAAATGAATGCTATTTTTTGCTTAAAAAAAATCAGACCGAAGGAAAGGAAAAATTATTCTTTTCTGTTTGGACAGATTTCAATGGAAAGAGACTTTTGAAAATCGCTATTTGAAAAAATTGAGTTTACAAAAGCTCTCAAAAGTGTTTCTAGAGGTTTAAAAGATTCAGTCAAATAGTTTGGGCAACACCTTTGTAAACTGTGAAATCTCACTTTTTTCAAATGGAGATATTCGGTTTTCAAGGAGACACAAAGCTGAAAACAATTAAATAAAACAAACCAAAGAAAGTTGTACATTCACTTTTTTGAAAATAATGAAATAATAATTAAAGAGAATTTCATAAGCTTTTAACCCAAATGAAAAAATTCGAATTGAAAAACAACAATTGATTTTTTGCTTTTTTTTTATTCCAGCTTTTTTGATAAATGTTTCTACAACCATCATTTCAAGATCTGAAACCCAAAACACGCCGCGGTTATATTTTTTCAAGATTTATTGAACAAAACACAATAAACCTGTGTTTTAGTGATTTTTTAATAATAAATCCAAAAAAATTTTCACTTCATCTTCTTCTCCTTTCTTTTTTAATATAGAAACTTTCAAAGAAATAGAGTATGGTTTGTGAACACAGTTTATTTGTTTAGTACTTTATTATTCTTGGTCATTTACTGTGTTAACCTAAGAATTCAAAATAAAAGGAATAATTCCGGATTTACCAGTAGATCATAATCAAATGAAATTTTATCTTATTTGAATTTCAATAAACAGTATTAATTTTGTAACTTTTTAAAGGTTATCCAAATATTCTTCTCTGTGAAGGCTGTATTACAACTCTGCAACACAAAAAAGAATTTAATTGATTAAATATTGAATGAAAAGTAAAATAATGAAAAATATTTTTTTATTTGGAATTAGAAGGAAATTTTATCACAATTATTAAAAAAATTTTTTCAAAAAAAAATTCAATTATTTTCAAATTTTTCACTTTTTGATAACTTCACTTATAATTATCACGATTAGTTAATAAAAGATCTAAGATCAAAAATTATTATTTAAAAATATTTAACAATTTAAGTTGCTAAATTCAATTTTACATTAAGACTTTTTTCGATTTAATTGTACAAAATTTAAATATTGTTTTTTTCACAGTTAAGTACGTTATTAATCTATATTTTAAAAGTATTTTTAATTTAATAAATATCTTTCAAATGTATAATCAATCATTTGGACAATTAAAAAATGATTTTTTCTTTTAAATTGGAAAAATATTTTATTTTTGATTTTTCATTAGGTTATTTTGATATTTTTTAATGAACAGAAAACATTTGAAATTTTTCGTTTATCAAAAAAATTAAAAAAAAAACGTCGTTAGCTTTTCCAGAATTTAAAATAATTGAGCAAAATCTTTGATTTTTCTCCATTTTTTTGAATTCTGGAAAAGCTAGGCACTCTACAGCACTTGACGTACACATTTATTAGGTTTTTTAATTTAAAAAAATCGAGTAAAATCTATATCTATTTTCTCTATTCTTTTGAATTCTAGAAAATTTAAAGGTACTTGAGGGCACTTTCTGAAACTCTATGGCACCGTGCCGACACTTTTGTTAGTTTTTTTTTTTTAATTTTTGAAATAAACTGATAATTAAATAAATTATCTGTTTATTTCTTTTTAATACTGAAAAACCCATGAATAGAATATTTTTCATAAGTGATTTTTTTTGTTTATTTCAATTTTATTATTTGATTAGTAGAGCATTTTCAAAACAATATGCTATTATATATCAAAGTTTTAATATCAAAAATAAATTAAACTAAAAAACATCTTCACATTTCTTTGGATTTTTTTATGAGAAAAATAAACCCTTTTTTCCCAACTAGAACGTTTTTAAAAAAAGGCTGTACTCGAAAAAACAATAAATTCAAAAGTCTTTAGTTTTTGAAGTCATGTTATTTAAATTATATTTTACAGAAGTTTTATTATTAAAGATGGAATTTTTTTGGAAGAAATTAGTTTTTTTGAACTTGAAGTTTTTCATTTTTTATTTTTTTTCATACTTTTGATGTTTTTTGACATTACCTTAATATTTTTTAAATTTTCGAATTATCATCCAATTTTCAGCAAAAAATAAGATTAAATCTTCTAGTAATTGTTAAAAAATAAATTGGAAATAGGTCAGAAAACGAATAATAATAAAAAAAATATAAAAGTTAATAAACTGAAACAGTTTTTACTTATTGTAAATACATAATTAAAAATCTATTAATTTGGAATTGAATGAAGAGATTATCTATAAAAATTTGAATTTAACATGGTTAAAAAAGTTTATTTCCTCAGTTTTTTAATCATAAGAGTATTATCTAAAATAAATTTGTACTTTAAAAATGAAATAGATCGAAACATTACAATTTTTAGAAAGTAAAGAAGCTATTGATTTTTTTTTGGAAAATTACACTTTTTAAATCAAATTCTATAAAGGTAAAAATGATATTTAGTTGAGGGTAAGACCTGGAAACAATGCTTAATTGACATTTTCGAAGTAAAATTTTCAAATAAAAAAGTTACATCTTCAATATACATCAAAAATTTTATTACTAGTTTTAATTAAGGAGATTATTTTTTTGAGATTATTTAGAACCAAGTAGCTTTGAAAAATTACAAAGTACACACCCTAAAAAGAAAATTATTTATAATTTGAATATAATAATAGTAATATAATTTTATATTTTTTGATTGTCGAATTTAACAAAAAAGAGATATTTATTTTCTCAACTCATAAGAAGATATATTTAATTTCAATTTTAATTTTAAAAATTTTTTATTTTGTTGGTGTGTGTTCCACTTGGTATAGAAATAATAGAGTTGTATTTTTTTATGAAAAAAAAAACAAAACATATTTCAAATTTATAAAAAAAATATATTGGTTTTTCTTTCTTTGTATATTCAAACCCTAAAGAATAGCAATCAAAATTTCAACTCTTTGACTTCCTGTTGACTAATCTTTAAAATTATTTTGATTTTACAACTAAAAAATAATAAAATGTTGATAAAATTATATTTTTTTTTGATAATTTTTACAAAATATTTTGGGGTTTTATTGATACCAAAATATTGATTCAAGGGTTGGATTTAATCCAGATTATAATCAAAATTAGATGTATATACCCATTAAAATAAATTCTATTAAAAAAAAAAAAATACATTATCCCCAGTACATTAAGGTATAAATTAAAAAAAATAATTTTTCATTAATTGTTGAACATTTCAAGGTAAATTTTTAAATCCTTTTTGTTTACCTCATACTGAAACACCGTAAAGAGGATTTGTAAAATAAACTAGATTCCAAAAATTTAGATACAGTATAAACAGTTGAAAGAAAATCATTACTGAACTTTAAATACAAAATGGAAAGAATTTTCATTTTACAAACAATTTCATTTTTTGTCTTTTTTGTTTTGTTTTCATTTCCCTTTTTGCAGTTACTTCATCTGTTTTGTTAGATCTCGAAATTTTTTTTCAATGGTTGATAGAAGGTTAGTATTGAGTTTGTTAAATTGGAAAATCACATACAATTGGTAGATGGTATCTTATCATTTGATCGATCAACAATTGTTGGTGAAATTTCAACAAATTTACCAATACATTTTTTGTTCCGCTCATTTCATTATTTTGGACATATAGATTTTAAGATTTTTGAGTTTTAAATTTTTTTCTTTTATTTGGATGAAAATGATTACTTATAAAAACATTAATACTCGGTAACTTAAATGTAGTTTTATATTAGGTTTGGAAAAATACAATAAATTGTGTTTTTTTTTTGCCTATTTTTTATTTTGGATGTGTCCAAATTGTTGGAATGGGGTTTATATATAACTCTTTTTCAGTCAAAGGGACCCAGTTTTACTGAAGAAATCGAACATATTCTATAGGTTTAATCCATCATTCTTCTCATAATAACTTTTCAATTTTTGGATCAAAATCATTTTTTTTTATTTCATAAAATATTTTTTTTATATTTTTTCACTTTTTGTTTTTTTTTTATTTATATTCTTCTTTATTATTTTTTTTTCAATTATTTTTTTAAACATCAAATTTCAGAAAAAATAAACTTGAAACTCCAAATTAACATTAAGAAAATTGAGTACATATATTTTTATTTTATTTTAAAATTCAGATTTTTGCAATTAAAAAAATCTAATTTTCAATAATTTTAATTTTTCAAAGAAATTGAGAAATTAAGTACAAGATATTCCAATGAAAATAAACCAGAAAAGTTTTTATACATTTTTTTTTGGAAATTTATTCTTTTTTCATCTATTTCTTTTATAATTATGGACTCTTATCCGAAGTTTATTATTTCTCTTTCCTAAACAATGTATGTTTGGCAATTCTTGAAAAAAAGTTAATTTTTTATTTTTGGCAGGGTATATTTGAAAGAGATCGAGCTTATATATATATAAACTCTTTTTCAGTCAAAGGGGCCCAGTTTTATTTAAGAAATGGAAGACATTCTAGGGGTTTAATTCA
Source organism: Anaeramoeba flamelloides (assembly GCA_027625915.1). Taxonomy (NCBI): domain Eukaryota; family Anaeramoebidae; genus Anaeramoeba; species Anaeramoeba flamelloides. The sequence continues at coordinate 821,097 of JANTQA010000038.1, forward strand.
TTACTCTTATCAAACTAAAATTTTTAATTTTTAGATCAAAATCATTTTTTCTCATTTTGTAAAAATTGTTTTTTTTTGTTTTTGACTTTTTGCATTTTTTTTTTTTTTTTTTTTTTTTTTTTTCTTTTCTTTTTTATTTTTTTTTTTAAAAATTAACTTTGAAAAAAAAAATGTTTGGAAAACCAAATAAACATTAAGATAAGTTAGGCTTTGTATGTTCTTTTAAAATTCAGACATTTACAAGGAAAAAATCTTATTATCAACAATTTTAATTTCCTAAAGAAATTGAGAATTTTGCACGAGACGTTCCAATGAATGGGGCCCAAAAAATTCCTAAACATTTTTTTTTTTTTTTTGAAATTTAAGGTTTGTTCAGGGTTTTCTTTTATAATTATCGACTCTTATATGAAGTTTATTATTTCTCGTATTTCTAAACAATCTAAGTTTGGTTGATTCTTAAAAATAAAGTGACTTTTTCATTTTTGGCTGGGTTCTTTGAGTGAAATGGAGTTTATATATATAATATTTTCCAGTCAAAGTGATCTAGTTGTAATGATGAGAATACACGAGTCGAAAGGACTGGAAGAGATATCAGCTGAAAAAAATTATTTTGGAAATTTTCAAAATTGAATATCATTTTTACACATTTTCAATTTTTTCTTCAATTTTTTTTTAAAAGGTAATTCATTTGCAAATTTTTTTTTTATTGTAAGATCGATAGCCACTTGGTTAAAACTTGTTATTTTAAGATTATTGATAAAGTGAAAATGATTTTAAAGAAATTATTTTGATTTCTATTGAAATTCTATTTGATCTTCAATAGGAGATCAAAATTAGCATTGTTGTTTTTCTCAATATATAGCCTAAGAATTTCGGGTTTTTTGTATTTATAAGACAATCTATTGATTTATTAGTTTTATTTCAGAATGGTACCAACTATTCTTTGATGTCTATTATTAAACTTATTTCTTATTTACTCTTCAAAGGTAATTTATAAAATAATTGATATTTTAAAAAAATGTTTGGCCTCTTTGGCTGAAAGATAGTTTTTATTCGAATTTATGTTTAAATTTTGTTCATTGGGATTTATTTCTTTTAATTTCTTTTATAATATTAATCTATTCATTTTTAAATGAAAAGTATATCCATATAAAGTAATCATTATTACCAATTATTTTTTTTTGTTTATTTTTTGAACCAAAACAGTTATAAATTCTTTCCATTAATGAATAATCACATAATCCATATTTTCATATGGAAATATCTGAAAGTGTATTTAATACCAAAATTTTGCTACTACAAGATTCGTAATTTACACTTCTTCAATAATCAGATCTACTGTTTTTTTTTTCTCAAAATTTTGTTGTTTACTAACTTGTTCATCCCAGAATTTACAAATACCCATTTAATTTATTTTTCAAAATTAATATTTACTTACAGTGAGTTCCTCTTTTAAGGTACAAACTTTCAATGAAATTTAAGGTAGAAACAAACATCGAATCAAGGCCAATTTTTTGGATTTTTTTCTTTAAACAAATTATTTCGCGATGGGATTTTAATTTTGTGTCTTGATTTGTAATTTTTTCTTTGTCCTAATTTTGGTTAAAAGTCGGTGTATTAAATGTAGAACTGTTTGTATATTTTTTTTAAAAAAATATTGTCTTTATAAACTTTCAATCATTTTTTCTTTCTTTAATAACTTTATCAATTGTAATACAGTAAGTAATGATTATAATTTACTTCAAAGAAAAAGTACATTTTTTAAAAAGACATCATTCTTTCATAAAGTAGCATAAAAGGAACTTTCTGATGAGATGGTGTATTTTTTAATTGCCTTTTTAATTTTTCTGAATTGATAATCATTTTTATTCCCCTGAGTTTTTTTATTTGTTATTTATTAGAAAAAAACACCTTTCTGAACTTGTTAAGAATAATACAAATCCTTGAGACGAAATTTGTAATATCTTTAACCATCCCTTTTAAAATTCAATTTCTATTAAAATAAAATGAAATTTAATTGATTTAATCTTGGGATCTCACAACCAAAAATTAGAAAGATTTCTTGGCACTTAAAGAAAAAATGGTCAAAATTAACAAATGGTGAGTGAATATATTTTTGTCAAAAGAAAGTCCACATGAAATTCAAAAAGTTGTGAAATAATTTTCTCTTTATTATACTTTTTTCGAAAAGCCAAATGACGAAGAAAAGTAATTAACCTTCTCTTTTGATTTTTTTTCTTTTTCCTTTTTCTTTTTTTTCTTTTTCTTTGATTTGTGTTTATCCTTTTTTTTATGCTTCTTTTTTGATTTTCTTCCGTTTTCATTTTTTCTTCGATGCTTATGAATTGATTCTTTTCGATTTGGGTTTTCTTTATATTCGTGATATTCTTTTCTTTTTCGAACAGTTTCTCTTTCTCTTTTAGTATTATTATCATTTGGAAAATCAATTTTCATTTTTTTTTCTCTTTTGTTATGCTTTTTCTTTTTCTCTTTCTTATTTTTTTTATGATGTTTTTTTTTTTTTCTTTTGCTAATACTTTTATTTTCAATCTTTTCATTTTCATTTTCCTTTTTCTTTTTCTTTTTCTTTGAATTTGATTTTAACTTTGGTTTTGAATTTGATTTTGATTTTGATTGGGTCGATTGGTTACCTCTGACAATTTGGATTTTATTAAAAAAATCTTTTTCTTTTTCCAGGTCTTCTATTATTTCAAAAAGTAAAGGGTTTGGTCGATAGTCCTTGGAATGATCAACACGTAATTTCTTTTTTAATAAATCGGCATTATTTAAATTGTCAACAGCAAGAATGGTGCTGCGTTGATCTTCGTATGCTAAAAAAGCATATCCTTTCGATTTCCCCGTTTTCTTATCCTTAACTAAATGGATGTCAATGACTGTTCCATACTGGGAAAAAACTGTAATAATGTCTCCTTCAGTTAGTCTCTCATCAAGCCCGCCAATAAAAATGTACGGGCTAGTTTTGAAATCTTCGTGCCAAGAAGCCTCACCAACTAACCCCATTTCTAATTCTTGTTCATTTAATTCGTGAATCGAACGTACAACATTCATTTGTGATTAAAAGGAAAAAAGAGCAAGGTAAAGAATCGGTTTTGTATTTTGAGTTGTCAAGCTGGTTTTTTTGTTGTTTGGTTTCAAATTCTTCTTATTTTGAGATTTCAGAAAAGAGATCTTTTAATGGAGATTAAAAAACAAAAAAATGTTTGAATCGACCTCGATTAAAAAATTACCCTTTATTATTCCTCTATTTGGAATTAATTTGTTATACTTATAAAGAAAAGAATGGTTGTGTGAGTTTCTTCTATTTAAAGTTCTGATCATTAAAGTATGGAAAGTTTTTTTTAACCTCAATTTTTTATTCTGAAATTTTCAATTTTTAGTGTTTCTTCATTAGGTAATATATCCTCTTATCTTGAAACTATTTCAAAACTAAAGTAATATTTAAAGAGGTGTGTTGTAATAGCTGCTGTTGGGTGTGAGTTTTAGAGATCATTTATATTTTTTCTCTTTGAAAATTTCGTTTCTTTTGGATTTTTTTATTTGTCAAAAATCACATTGATTTTTAAAAAAGGTTTTAATTTGACAAATAAATTTAAAAATTGAAATAGAGTTATATAAAATACTCAAAATGAATTCTACCTTGATGAAATTGAATTAGTATTGAAAAAAGAATTATTTCAGATATCTAAGAAAACTTCCTATTCCATATTTTTTTAGATTGTAGAATGGGATTATTTTTACTATAAAACCCCCTTATTTAATATTTTGAAGAGCTGATAGATCTTGCATTTTTCTTCTTATAATTCTAGTAGTATTTGGAATAACAAAATCAAATTTAGAATTTTATCAAAATTTGTTTCCTTATTTAAGAATTGACAAAAAAAATCGAGGTCGATTCATTGGGGGAGTAAGAAATACTCAAATTTTCTCACAATAATTTTTACAAGCAATTGAAAGTTAAAAGTTGACTCAACCTAGGACGAACAGATTTCAAAAAACACCAATAAGATCAATTTTCTTGATTAATTGAGAATATTAGTGAAATATCAAAAATCTATTCCCTTTGTATAAATAAATTTATAAATTATCAAGTAATCAGTTAAATCACCGAATTGAGTAATATATAAAAATATCATAAAGCTATCAATTTAAGCCATTTGGTCAATGTAAAAATCAAAAACAAATTCAAATTTGAATAATTAGTAGAGAAACTTGGTTCTTTTCAATTCACAAATATATATTGATTGTGAAATTATGTTCAAAAAGTTCACTAATGTTTTTGAAAATTAAGTTTGAAAAAGATTTCTCCTAATTGATAGTATTGGTTTATAAACCCAAAACTAAATTATTTTTTCAAGTTGAAACAATTTACATAATTAACAAAAAATGGAATTTTCTTTTATAAATCAAAATTCGTTTTTTTAATTGTTTTTGATTATTTTTTTGAAACTTTTAAAATTATTGAAAAAGCTCTATTTCATCTGGATGATGAAATTTTTGTTTATTTAATGATTTTGTACACCTGATAGTCTTGTACAAACCTATACATGACATTCTTTTATTTGTTATAAAATCAAATTGAGATTGTACAAATCCGACGACTGGAAAATGATATTGTACCCTGAGTTAAATTTAGTTCTTTTTAAATTTTTTTCTTTGGTATATTTTTTTCTCAGATCCTTAATTTGTGTAGATATCTATTTATATACAAACTCTTTTTCAGCCAAAGGGACCTAGTATCATATGAATAAAAATACCATATTCTGAGTTATGTCTTGTATTCTTTTCACAATATATCCAATTTTTAGATTAAAATCTTTTTTTTTTCTTTCATACTTTTTTTTTTATCTAATTTAGTAACATTTATACTTTTTTTAAGACTGTTTTTTTGATGTTGATTTTTTTACTACTAATTCACATTTAAAGACAAATTTAAAAATGATATTTTTCAACTCGGGAGGCTATATATAGATTATTCAACATTTATATTTGTCTTAAAAAGCAGATTTTTTTCTAAAATTCTTGATTTTTTTGAGAATAATAGTAGCATTTTTAAATAGATGAGACAAATTTAAGAACTATTTTCCTAACAAGATTTTTTTGAGGCATTTGGATGATGGAGAACATATGAAATTCATATTTTAGAAACAACACACTTTAATTTTAGATTTCTCCATAGTATAGGTACTGATATGTTAATTACAAAAATGACAAATAATTTTATTATTTTGTTGAAATTTAATAAAATCTAGTGACTTTTTTTTGTTAAAGAAATTACTATTGTATTTTTCAATATTTTCAAATTCTTTTATACAAAATTTAGTTTAAAGAAGATTATTTCTTGTTTATGTTTTGTTTTCGGACTCTTTTTTTTAGACTTTTTTTCGATCTACACCGAGCCCATATTTTGATCAGCAAGTCAACTTTTAGTAATATTGGTTAATAGAAGTGAAAAAAATACGAAACAAAAAAAAAATTTCTGACAAGATTTTTCATTGTAAATATTCAGAAAGGGTTTTGTAATTTCTATTATTTAAAATCAAATTCTTTTTTTTTAATTATTAAACTTTTAAAATTATAACCCACCCACTTATTAGAATGATGATTAATAAAATAGAACTTTTTCAAAACAAAATTCAACCAATTAAAAAACAATGAATAAAAATTATCTTTTTCCAAACTCTAGCAAACCTCTATAAAATTCGATTGTCCTTCAGATAATATAGATCTAATTATTTTATCAAAAAATTTCTTGAGTATTCTATAGATACCCTTACTTTAATAAACTTTGGGTTGGTTTATTACTGGGTTCATAGAAAATTTGGTTATTTTATAAAAGAGATTTAATTTAAATACTTATAATTACACATTAATTTTTATAATTATTCTCAATTTAAAATCTAGTCAAGGATTTTTATCATGTCGGTCATTTTTTTCACTACAATAAAGTTCAAAACACTTACTATTTACAATTCTCTACCTGTGAAACAACTTGTTCTTTAATTAGAAGTTTCCATAATCATTCATTTTCATGTATTCTCAACTTGAAAAAGTTCTGATCCCTTAAATAATAAATTTTTATTTCAAAGGATTTCAGATTTTTAAAAAATTAACAAATTTTAAGTTACAGAAAAAATGGCTTTCAAAAATCAAGTATCCCAAATCTCAATTATACTGTTATGTGGTATTTCCTTTTGAAATATATTCTTTGTATTTAATGAATGTGTAGTTAAGGGGTTTGTGTCGATACTATGCAGAAATCTTAAATTAAAGTAAAGTGATCAAAATTACTCCTCGCAACGACTATAATCCGTGTTTCAAAATATAATCCGTGCTTTTTTTTTCTTCTTGTTCCAAGGCAACATCCAATTAACTACCAGATAGTTTACCTAATACCAATTAAAAATAAAGGTAAAGACTTTGATATTTTTATTAAATTTTTAATTGGGAATGCAATTTGTTCATAATATACTAAATTTGTTCAATTTTTGTTGAATTTTTGTGTTTTCATTGATTAAACTTTTGTTCTATATTTACTCTATTTTTTGAGATAAATTTTCTAATTTGATCCTTAATTTTTCTGATTTCTTTTTAAAATAATAGAACTTTTTGAAATCAATACCCGATTTACTAATACTTTATTGGTTTCTTTGATCGGTTAATGGTAAGTTTTTCTCTAAAAAAAAGATTTTTATTTTAAAAACGATGATTAAAATTTTCTGCATGCTTTATTTTAATTAAAGTATGTTGTTTCTAGAATGTGAATTTCATATGTTCTCCATCACCCAATTGTCTCAAAAAATTCGATTAGTAAAATAGTGGTAAAAATTTATCTCGTCTATTTAAAAATGCTATGATTGTTCTCAAAAAAATCAAGAATTTTAGAAAAATTTTGGCATTTGGAGAAAAATCAGAAAATTAAATCATACTAATTAAATTGTTTTGAGATTTATTTATGATCAGTTACTTTGTAATTCATTTTGATCCTAAAATGATTTTTAAAAAATAAAACCAATTTTATTATTTAACTAATCATTCTTTAGTTACCTTCCTTAAAATCTCAGAACTTTTACAAATCACTCACATGTTTTAAAGTGTTTTTACAATATTCGGTAATTGGTTTATTGGAGAAAGTCTCAAAGCTCTGTAATAGTCATGAAATTTCGATCATTTTTTCAATCTATTTAATATTTCTTGATTTGCTGATGTTTAATTAATTACCGTTTCGCACCATAACAGTTAATTGATGACAAAACAAGAACAACCTTTTGAATCAATAAAACAACAAAATAACGAACGTTCCAAATTACTGCTGAAAGAGCAATCACAACTTTCTGAATTAATTTCGAGCCAACGCAAACAATTTGAAAAAAAGATCTACCACTTAGAAAGTATTAACAACAAACAACAAAAAATCGAATCTTTCTTTTGTTGTTTCATTCTTTCTTTTTTTGTGAACAAACAATTTTTTCCTTATTTCTCTCCAATTTTAAATCACGATCTCTCTTTTTTTCTTATTTCTTTCCTAACTCTGGCCAAACAATTGGCTTTGATCTCTGTTTTAATTGTGCTGTTAATTTGAAATGTAATCTAACAAAAATGTGTAACCACAGATTTGTTAAACCAAAGGCTTTTACAACTTGAAGAAATAAATGATAACCGAGGGCTATTAACGATAGAGTCTCGAAAGTTAATGATCAAACAAAAAAGCTTAAAACAAGAGTCTGCCAAATTAAAAAAAATCATTCTAATGCTTGAGATTCGGAATTCCAAACTCAAGAACCAAGCAAAAAAATCCTTACCGTTTTTTGAACATACAAATAAAAACGAAGAATCTGTCGAATTTATATTTACAAATAAAAAAACACAAGAAAAGGTTAATATGGTGTCTACCAACAAAAAAAAGAATTACAATAATTACAGCTTTATGAAGATTAGAAAATCAAATTTCAAAATTGAAAGAATCAAAAGCACATCAACAGGGCTGAACAACAATGAAAATACTAAATTCTGGTTTGGAAAAAAAAAATGAAATTGAAAACAAGGACGAGGATGAGGACGGGTCTGGATCTGAAAATGATAATGAAAATGAAAATGAACATAATAAGAAAAGCAAATACCATAATCTCTCTAATCAATTAAAGTCTAGCGGAAAAAGGAGAAATTCTAGATCCAGATCAAATTCTCTGGGATCAGACACTTTATCGCTGATCCAAATAAAAGAAATTGGGAAAGCAAGAAGGAAAAGATCAGGGAGCTTTGATTCTACTGATCGTTCCATATTCCATGAGAAAACAAAAATTAAAAAGAAGAGAGACAAAAAAAGAAAGGAAAAAGAAAAAGAAAAAGACAAAGAAAAGAACGACAAGAAAAAAAAAAAGAGTAAAAATATTTTAAAAAACACGATTAAATGGAAAAAACGTAAAAATAAAAACTCTTCAAATCTGAATCAGAAAAAGGTTAAAAGAAGCTTGACAAACCCCTTTGGGAAAAAATAATACAAAAACAATTCGGTAATAGATTTTTTTAAAACTCAAATTAAAAATTTATTTGTAAAATTTAATTTCAAATACCTTTTGTGGTTCATAATTATTCTTATTATTGCTTTGTTTAAAACCATTTCTTTCTGTAGCATCTTACAAAACAAAAATAAAAATAATTCCAAATAAAATTATTATACTGATATTAATATGCTTTTTTTTTTTCAAGCTCTTTTACTCCCTTATAAAGACTAAACCATCTACCCACGCTTGTCTGTGTATTGTGTGTGTGTGTTTATTTTCAGTTTTGCAAAGTGGCTTATATATATAAATGCCAATTTATTGGGGATAGAGGATTTACCTTATAAACTCCTGTTCTATCAATAAGTAACGTATTACTTTATGGATTATCTTCTCGAGAGTATTTGATGAATTTGGCTGCTTTTTTAACTATATATTTATGTTATACAATGCTGAAACATTTTGTCAAATCGATTGTAACTGTCCAGGTGTGGTCAGTCTTTCTCTTTCTTATCTCTTTTCTTGATCAAACTTTTTCAAATTGCGAGCTGTTCACTAATTGAAATGTTAACACTTTCTTATAAATTACAATACTCACAAAACAAAAAATAAATAATTACCAATACTAATAAAAAAGAGGTATGTCAAAATTTTTGGAAAGAGAATACAACAAAAAAAAGTTTTTCATATAAATTTGCAAAAATTCTATTTAGGATTATTGATCGATCAAAGGCAAGATACCACCAACTAATTTTATTTGAATTCTTCTCTTGAAAAGAACTCAACTTTCACAAAATATCATCATCCGAAAGTAAACTATTTTTAATAAAAAAGGCAAAATGAAAGCAATAAAAAAAAAAAAATTGTAAATTAAAGTAAACTATCTGGTATTAGAATATAATTTGGATATGACTAACAATAGGGAAATTATGATTGTCGAACCTTTCCAACCAAAATTTCTAATTTGGATTGTATAAGGGACTAATAAGGTATTTCCAAAAAAGTGTGACATTTTTTTTTACATTTCATAAAAAATCATATTTGTTAGTATGATGGTATTCGTTAATCGAAAATACTAAATTTAAATATTAATACCGATTGAATCAATGACGAGGGTATTTATTTCAAAATAAACTCTGTTTCAGTCAAAGGTGCCCAACGTTTTTTTCAAATATCAATTATTTTATATAATTGTCCTTTGAAGAACAAATAAGAAATAAACAGAATAATACACACCAAAGAATTGTTGATATATGTCTGAAAGAAAACTGATTCACCAATAAATTTTCTTAAAAATTTCAAAACTCAAATTCTTAGGACCCTATTGAGAAAAACAACGATGTTCATTTTGAACTTCTACTGATATTTGAATAATAAATAGGAAACATTTTTCACTTCATTTTCCATACTTTTCTTTTAGAAATCAAAATCCCCCAAACGAATTTTGTTGGTATTTATGGTCTCTATTTGAAAAAGGAAATGAAAATGAAGTGAAAATTTTCATATTTATTCAACAAATATCAAGATCAAAGATCGAATAGAATTGCAATAGAAATCAATAGATTTCTCAACAATCTTTACATGGTTTCAGTGACCTTAGAATAACACGTTTTTACTAAGTGATTATTGATCTGGCAATAAAAAAATTTTTTGAAATGAATGACGTTTTAAAAAAAAATCGAAAAAAACAAACAAAAATGTGAAAAAATGATTTCAATTTTGAAAATTTCTAAAATACAATTTTTCTTCTAATATTTTTACAAACCCTTTAAATACATGTATTTCACCCATTACAACCTGACCCCTTTGGCTGAAAAATAGTTTATGTTAGTTGAAATATTCCTAAAAAATGAAAAAAAAAAAAAAAAATTGCACTTTTTTTGGTTAAAGCGATGTACGACCAATTCCAATTAAAAACTGGAAATATGGAAATGGTACAAATGATTTTTTAAATAATAAAACATAGTTATATATTTTGAATTACATATGAAAATTTTTTTAGATTAAACGAGTTCTGAAAACAAATTTTTAGATCAAAAATAAAATAATAAATACCAATTTTCAGCATAAAAAATATCAGATAAAATTGAGATCAAAAATTTTAATATATTTTATTTATGCAATACAATAATATGAAACAAATTGAATTATTATCAAGAATCTATAAATGGTGGTTAATGATTTTATATATTTAAATCCTTTTTTGAAGATTGAATTTAAAAAAAACTATTTTAAAATAAATATACCCCACTTACTTCGAAATAGCTTACAGTGAAGCAATAAGTTATGAAATTAATGCATTATTATTTAGTATATTGATTTTTTTTCTCAGAGAAACAATAAAAAATAATAAGACTTGAACTTCTAAATTTAAACAATTTCTTTTTCAATTTCTCAAATTTTGTTCATTATTTTTTTCAAAAAGATTTGATTCTGAAGAAAAATAGTTATTAACAAAAACATTTTTCAACTTAAATTGTCTTGAAATTCGTTGGCTTTAAATCAATAGGAACTGAAATCAATGAACAGAAAGGAAAATACTGTTTTGGTATTTATTTCGTGACAAGAATATCAAAATCCATACCAATACTTTCCAGACTTTTTCTAACGTTTTGCCTGGAAAGTCTTCAAGATTTCAGTTTCTGGTATTATTTCATATTATTTCAAATTTCAAATATAACAGGGAAAAAAAATACAAGACATGAAAATAATCCTTACATGATTTTGTATTGTGAATATTCGGAAAATTGATGTGTAATTTCAAATATATTCAAAATCAAATCCTTTTTTTTACAATAACCAAATTTTTTATGAGCCTAATAATAAACCTACTGAAAGTTCATTAAAGTACGGTGCCTCTAGAACACTCGAGTAATTGTTTGATTATTTAAATTAGATCAACTTTTTTTTAAAAAATCAATTTAGTTTTAAAGAATTTTGCTAGGGTTTTGAAAATGATAATTTTTATTCTTATTTTTTGATTGATTGATTGAATAGTGTTTTGAATAAGGATAATTTCATTAATCATCATTCTAATAATGAGCTAAAATTTTAAAAAGTTTGATTCTTCTAAAAAAGGATTCGATTTTAAATATAAGAAATTATACAACAATTTCATAATATTAACAATTAAAAATCTTGTACAGCGATTTTTTTCAGGTCAATAGTTTTTTTCACTTCTTTACTTGATAAAACTATGTTATCCTAAAAAAGAGTAAAAAAAAATAATTAACAAAAGATAAGATTTTGAATTTAATTTAAAATTTTCATAGTTATCGAAAAGAAAAATATATGTTAACTTTCAAATACCTGAAAATCTTTTACGAAAACCTTTAAAGTGAAAAGTTATTTAAATTAAAAATCTTTTTAAAAGTTTGAATTGTAAAATCTTTTAAATTTAAAGTTGTTGAATTTAGATCTTGTAATTCCTCATAAATTTGAGTAAATTTCTAAGAAAAATAAATAGTGGTGCTAAGGAAAAAAAGTGACTCTAAATTTTGTGTGGTTATTGTCGTGTTTATAAAATATTTTTCAACATTTTTTTTTTTTCTACTTTCGTCTTTTTAACTTTTTCTAACTGTCAAAATTTGGAACTCTTTAAAATGAACAAGCCAAAGAAATCTAAAAAGAAACCAAAGACAAAGAAAAGATTGATTGAAAAACACAAAAAGAGATCGAAAAAGGAAAAACAAAATAAAAAAGATAGGAAGAGATTAAGAGACCTCCAAATTCCTGTTGAACGAACAATCTCCAAATGCCAACTTTGTGAAGAAGAAAAAGCAGACTTTTATTGTACCAAATGCGAAGTCCATTATTGTCAAAATTGTGAATTACAATTACACACTCACTATTTGAAGAAAAAACATTTCAAATTTGTTTTTAAAGAACCTTATATTCAACGCAAAGGTAATTTATTTTTTTATTTTTTTTTTTTCTTTTTTATTTTTTCTGTTCTTTTCTTTTTTCTTTTTTTTCATCAATCGAAATACATTTTGAGGTTTTTTTCAATTTCTGTTCTTTGTTGACAGATTAGGTTGAATGTTTGAAAAAAAAAAAACAATGAGAAATTTCTGGTTAATACGATTGAAATTCAAAGTTTCATAAAATTCAGTTCCACCTATGTTAGTTGTTTGATCTGATCTAATAGAATATTTTAACCACAAATAATTTTTTTCAGAACTTGATTTGTTGTATCTGTTTCAGATTTTTGTAAACACAAAAGTTTCAAGTGTGTCAAGATATAGTTCCTTTAACAATTTAAGGAAGTAAGTACATTTTACAATTTTGAAAAATTTTAATTGGTTAAACTTTACTGAAAAAATATAATTTGAGTGCTCTTAGATATTGAAAATTTGAAACCAAAACACCAATTCGCGGATCTATTTGTGAATTGAAAGTGAACCCAAAGTAATTTAGAGTTGGATCTTTAATTTTTCGATTGTTTGAACATTTTTTTTTGATTAAATTTTTGGTTTTATTAAATACAGTATTAGATCTAGAAATATGTTTATTCGAATGTGCAAAATTAATCATAGAGTAAACCAAAAAAATAGACCCAAAAAGGTGTGTATTTGAAACAAATATTTTCTTTTAAAACACCAAACACGATAGATCACCTTTCTAGATAAATTTCTTGAAATCAAAAATGAAAAAAAAAATCGATCACAAAAGCCTATTTTCGAAGATTTATTTTCTTTATCTTCTTAATTTATATGAATTCAAACAATTTATAACCTTGAATTTCTCACCCCATTACTATTTATTATTATTTTAAAAAACATTTTGCGTTATAAATTTACTTTCAAAATTCTTTTTTTTAATATTTTTATCAAATCAAGCCAAATACTGAATACTATTTCAAAGATTAAAATAAAGGAGTTGAATTCTTGGAAAACAAAAAACAGTTACAAAAGATTCAAATCTAAATAATTGAAAAATTTCGAAAAATTTTTAATCAGATTCAGAAATATTTTGAGTTTTTAATTTGAATGGGAAATAAATAATTATAAAATCAAATTAATTTGTCCAATAAATCTTTATTTATGAAGATGAATTTAATAAATATCCTATTTTCTGTAATAAATCAAGAATTAGATGAATTAAATGAAAATAGGATTTTTAAATTCATTTTTGAAATTCTTTTGAAATAAAAAGTAAAATGTTTCTCAAAAACTTTTTAAACAAAAGTATTTCCATGAAGAATTAAAAATAAAATTGAAATTAAAAATACATAATTGTATCCAATTTTTGAGATAAGATCAAGAAATAAATGAATTTTATTTATTTTTGCCCAATCTTTTCATTTTTTTAGATTTCCATTTTTTAGTTGGTATCTAAATATATTATACTAGGATAGAATACATTTCCGTATTTATTAAAATATCAATATATTTGGCAAAAGAAATGATTTGAATAAATCGGTTTTGTATAAATGTTGGGACTCAAAATTTGAAAAATGTACTTACCCCCTTAAAAACAAATCTATTTTGTATAAATAATCTAAAATGATCAATAAAAGTTGAGTGTCTTTACTTTTTTAACCTTGTTAAAGTCGAATTTCGTCAAGTAACTCTTTATTCAATTCCAAATTAATAAATTGTTAATTATGTTTTGTGAAAATAAGCGAAAAAATGTTTCAGTTTATTATTATCTTTGATATTTTTTTTTCTTTATTAGTTTATTGATCAATAATTCCCATTCAATTTTTAAATAATAATATAATAGTTAATATTCTTTTTGGTGCCAATTACTGTAAATTCGAAAAAATAAAAAATATCAAAATTGTAGAGAAAGACATATAAATAAAAAATAGTACTTCAAAAAAATATATCTGGATTTCAAAAAAAAAAAAAAAAAAAAATAGATTTAATATTAAATTTATTACTTTACTACTGTATTTAGTTTGAAGATAATTTCAAAATCTAAAATATTTTTTTTATATTTCTTTTTCTATTTTGACTATATATATATATATATCTTTTTCTATTTGAATTTTTATTCAATATTCTATTTGTTTATTATTTTTATTTGTTTATGATTTTTAAAATTTATCAAAAAAGTAATCAATACAAATAAATGTGAAAAACATCAGGAAAAATTATCCTTATATTGTAAAGATGAAAATAAATTAATTTGCACTGAATGTTATGAAACTTGTAGAAAAAATAATCATTCAATATTGGGTTTAAATGAATATTCAAATGAAATTTCAGAAAAAATCAAGATAATTATAAATAAAATCCAAAAAGAAGAATTACAAAATAATGAAACAATAAAACAGACACTTGTAAATCAAAATAAATTAAAACAAGAAACCAAAGAGCTTGTTAATTATATCGAAAATGAATCCAATTTATTGATACAAAAAATACAAAAAACCAAAATAAATTATCTAAATTTATTGAAGAAAGTTGAAATAATATCAAATACTAATTTTACCAAAATTTTGAATGAAAAAAAAATAAAACAAAAAAAGATAAATCAAAATAAAAGCAAAATAAAAAAACTCAAAAAATTGAAAAAAGATAAAAAAAAGATCAAATTAATTCAGGGATCAAAGGAAATAATTCAAAAGAGAGAAAGAGAGAAAAAGAGAGAAATACAGATATCAAAAAGAAAAAGGGAAAAAAAAGAAAACCGGGAAGATAATGAATGTGAAAGGAAGAGAAAGGTGGGGCGGGGTAAAGAAAAGAAAGAAGAAATAAAAGAAGAAAGAGAAGAAGAAGAAGAAGACAAAAAAGAAGCAGGGGCAGACACAGAGATATACAAAGAAGAATTTGATCCAAAAATGAAAGAAAATCTAATAAAACTAAAAAACGAAAAGAAAACTGCTATGAATCCATCGAAATATGGATATGGGAAAATTTGTGGTAAAAAAATTTATTCTAGCGGAAAACATGAAATAAAAATCAAAATAGACCAATTCCCAAATCCAAAAAATAAAACGAACATAATTTATTTAGGAGTAATAAAAACTGAAAATAGGGAAAAATTAATTGAAAAGAAAGATTACGAAGGAACATATTATTTTCAAATTCGGTGGAATGGGAAGAACAAAAAAAAAATGCAAAGCCTAAAATACAAAAAAGAAAATGGTAAAGGGACTGGAGAAGGGTATCCAGTAGAAATCTATTTTAAAAAAGATGACATTTTCACAATTTCTCTTGATATGGATATAAAAAAAATTTCCTTCAAAATCAATGAAAAAAATCTCACAGGCTGGGAAAATTTGCCTGAAAAAGTTAATTTTTTTGCCAGTTTACGTTGCCAAAAAGGAAAAGAAAAAAACAAAATATCAATAATTTGAAAAATTTATTTTTATTTTTTTATTTTTTAGGCAGATAATATATATACGCGTGTGATATTACCAGGTCTAAATTTTGATCCAAGTAGCTGTATTCCCAATACTAGATGTTTAATTACTCAAATTAAAGTCATTCCAGATGAGAATTGTTCGTTTTCCAAATATAATCTCCCTGCCCATTTTTTATCCAAAGATGAAAAATAATCATCTTTACAAAAGGTTATGAAATGAAGATAATTTGTATCGCCGAAAATCAGATACATTACAGAAGATTATTTGATAAAAAATTAGAAATGACGAAGTTCGAGAAAATTTTAAAAAAATAAAGAAAAAAGAAAGAAAATAAACTTTTAAAAAAAATCTTATTTTTATTTTTTTATTATTTATGGATATTCTTTTTTATTTTATCAAATAAATAAATAAATAAAGAGGTATACTAAACTATTTTATTTTTAAATTGATATTAATAAAAAGAATAAAACTTTGAAAAGTGAAATAATTTAAATTAATCCAAAGAATATAAAGATGAAAAGTTAACAATCACAGGTAGGACTTTTTTGACAACGCAAAAACTTTAAAAAAACCGCGGTTGACATGCGTTGCGACCGCGTTGAATAGATAGTTTTTTTGAAAATTCGCCTTTAATTTTGAGATTTCTTTATTTATATAACTACTCTAAAATTTTTTAATTATTGGTACTTAAAACAATTAACAAATAAAATATCAAATTAAAATAATTGGATAAAATAATTTATTTTATTTATTTTATTTGGCCTGTGACCAAAAATTGAAATAATCCTAAAATTTACAAATAAAATTTATTTTATTGTAATCAAATACTTTTCAAGAAAAAAAATTTTTTGATGGATAATCGTGTAAAAAGTAAAAATTAAAAAAAATTAATACTGATTATTTAAAGTAAAATTATCAAAAACATTGATTTAAATCTGCTAAGTGGATTGTGTATTAATATTTTCTCTTTGTTGACTGCTAACCCCTTTTTGTGTTGAAGTAAATTATCATTAGGTTAGAATGGGTGAATTTAAAAAAGAATATTTTAATTCTGAAAAAGTTAAATAAAATATCAAAAGAGTTATTACCTATGTTACAACATAATTTGATTTTGGACCCACAAGGAAACAAAGAATTTTTTTTTCAAAAAAGGTCTAAAGTGGTGATTTTGGTTCAAAAAGCAACAAAAATCTTATTTGAAAACAATTTTGGAGAAAAGTAAACAATAAAAAATGAAATTATTTTTCTAACAAAACAACAATATAGGATTCTCTAGAAAATAAAATTTTAGAAAATATTAACGGGTGATAATGTGTTGAGTAGAAAAAAAAATTTTTTTCAAGCCAAAAATCCATCTCCAAAAAATTAGAAATTTAATTGTCTTGGTCATAAAAGAAAATATTAATTCACATCATAAAAATAATTACTGATCACATTTTCCAATTTAGAACTTTTCAAAAAAAAATTTTTAAGGGGATAATTTTTCTTTTTTAAAAAACTTTTTTTGTGATCAATAAAAAGTATTATGAAGAGAAAAGAGTGTTATTTTCTAATACAAAAAAATGTGATCTGATCGAACTTGTAATTGGTAAAAAAGTGAAAATTGTACTTTTTTTTTCATCTAAATTTATATTTTTTTTCGGAAAATAATTTTTTTTGTACTGGGTGTTGAAAACGTTTACAATTTTTAAAAGTTTTAAACGCAAAATCGGTTTTTAATTTTTTGGCGTTTAAAAAATCGAATATCAAACGCTTTTTACGCATTTTACATGAAAAACCTCCCACTTAAACGGGAAAACGCGAATTTCCGTTGTTTTCCAACGCTTTTAATGCGATTACGTCCTACCTGTGAATACTATTTAGTATCTAAAGAATATTATGAGATTATGATAAAAAATTTTTTAGTTAAAAAATAAAAAAAAAATCAAAATATTAGTACAAAAACTTCTATCAACTATTGTACAATTAGAATAAAGGTAGGTGCTCCAATTAATTATAAAAAAACCTCTGACAAGATCATTAATGAATTATAATCAAATTTTGATTTTAAAAAACAATATTGAAAAATATAAAAATATATTGAGTATTATTTTCAAATTATAATAAAAATTTTTCAAGAAAAAATAGTAAAAAAAGAAAAAAAACTTGGAATTTTCATTCAACAATCAGTTTCTATTTACTCTAATTTTTTATGTTAATTAAAATAATCAAAAGACCAGAAAAAATTTAAATTAGAATGATTTATATTGAAAAAGAAGATTTCTAAAATATTTTATACTAAATAAACATAAACAAAGTATAAAAGTTAAAATCCAATATTATTTGGGTTTTTATTTGTTTTAATCTACATTTATTTTCAGGAGATAAAAGAAAAATTCATTTTAGAGAGGTAAATCTAAATTTAAATAAGATCTAAAATGTTTAATTGATGAATTTTTGAGAAAAATTTTCAATTATTTTATATTCATTAGGGTTTTTTATGATAATATGTATTATAACAACTTGGGCTATAAATTATTCATAATATTAAGAAATCGTGATAAGTCCTACTTAATCTCAAAAAATCGTAAAAAGTAAAATTAAGGCTATAAAACATTAATATTGAAAAGAAATAAAATTATTTTATTGAAATCACCTGAAAAAACTCTTTATACCTTTACAACACTTTTTGTCTTTAAAAGTGTTTTAAAATGTTTGAAAGGTTGTTAATGGTCTTCAAGTTTTTGAAAGTTATGAAAGTCCCAAAACTTATATAAAGGGAATGAGATATTTTTTATGGTAGAAATAATTTTTCTATTCATTCAATTTTTTGAACAAAATATAAAATATCCTAAATACTTTCAAGATCAAACTTATAGTTATCCTTTTCAACAATGTTTATGATATAAAATTAGTGTTTTGTTTTTTTAAATGGAGTTATTACCTTCACAATTAAATAACCAAAATGAATAAAGAGTAATTTTCCTTTCTTATTGGTGATCGATCAAACAAAGACCTTTAAGCTCTCGATATGTTTTCTTTCCAATACGATGATGCACAAAGAAGAAGACGAATAAGAAGAAGTAGAAAACAAATGTATGAAAAAGCTTAATAATTGGTGATCACAATCTGGCAATGCTGTTATGGACTATTTTGAAAAGTTATCCCCCCCTTTCATATTCCAGAGAATGTGGAAAATGTTTTAACCAAGAACATATTTTTTTAAAGGATGGGTGAAGTGTTGGTTGTTTTAGAAGCTCTTTTATTCAACACAATTTCCAGCACCACTGTTGGCTGAGTAATTATTTACTTAGTTTTTGTTAGATTTATTTGTTGATCTAAAAGGATCGATCGGTTTTTCAACCAAATCAAAAGAAAAGCCAAAAAAACTCTTTGATCTGATACTTGATTGAATCAAGTATCTTTTTTGTTCTTTTTTCAAGTTTAACTTTTTTCAAGAATCTGTTTTTTAATCAAAATAAATTTCTTTGTAAAAATATTTACCAATTAGCTGAAAAGTCATCAACTATTATATTGCGATTACTTTTTAATCATGATATTTTGACATTTAAGACGATTTTTTTAATAATTATCGCGATTTTATCGAATATCACCATTTGTTATATTATAGTAATTGTATTAAATATCTCGATAATATTAAATATCGCGATTTATTGATTATCACGATAATGTAGAAATTATTGCGATTTTTGTAACTTTATCGTGAATTAAACGTGTTATCATCAAAACCTCTAATAGTGCAATTTTTACAAACTAATGATGATTTTTGATAGTTTATATCACTTTTGAAAAAGTATAATCAAATCCTCTATTTTTTTTTTTTTATTTGATTTGATGAAATTACAAATTTTGAAAAGAAAAAATGATTAATTTTTTTTTCTAAAGATTTATTAAAAAGTAAAATTTATAATTATTGACTCATTTTAAAGTGTAATGAAAATAAGAATACAATTTAAAAAATAATATCAGCAAGTATTTCTAAGTAAAAAAATCATAGTTATCCACCCACCTTTTTTTGATACTTTATCTATCTAAAATTTCAATTACAGAGGATTACCAATAACATTTTTTTAAAATTTTTTACTAATGATCCAAAAAAGATTGTTCCCTAAATAGTTTTCGGTTTTTAAATTTTCAGATCCAAATAATTCCAAAAATTTAATTCCGAATCATTTATAACTCCCTAATCTCGATTTGTTCGATTGAAATTTAACTTTTTACTAACATATAGCAATTATATTTAATATTTTTTTTATAACCCTTAGAACCCTAAATATACTAATCGACTTTGAAACAAAATTTTTAATTTGAATTTTTATCAAAGGATTATAAGTTATAGAATTTTCAACAATTAACTGTGAGAGAAAAATTTATTTGTAAAAATTGTAGAGTTACCTAAATAATAAAAAAATTATTATAAAAGAAATTTTCTAACATTTGAAAAATTTTTCTTGGTTATTGTGATTTGATTATTATTCCATCCAAATTTTGTCAAAATGTTTTTTTTTTTGAAAAGTTCGTCTACGCATTAAATATTTCTTAGTTTTAATGATTAAAACTCATCAAACTTTATTGGAATTTTTTTTAGGTTCCTTTTTACCCCAACATTACCGAAAATACTTTTTTAAATAATTTATTCATTACAAAAGATATTTTTATATCACACAGAAAATTTGTTTTATCTATTTATTAATATCCAATAAAAATATCTCTATTTGATTCTAAATAATGTAATATATATATATATATATATATATATATATAAATTAAATTTGAAAAAAAATAATAAAATTTTTTTCCATTGTAAAATTTGGAAATTTTTTCAACATGAATTATTTTTCAAATTAAAATGATTTGGGAAATTGTTCTCATCAGATTAATAATTGTGCAAAGATTTTTTACTATTTTTTAATTTTTAACTTTTTAAAATCTATACATAAAACAAACAATATTATTGAATAATAGACCATAGACCAAAAATTATTTTCCAATATCTGTATTAATTTAGATTGAAAAATTCAAATTTTTCAAAGATTTTTTTGAAATTCTTACTAATAACAAAATGAAAAAAAAAAAAATTCATGGCCCCAAAGATAATTTTATTGACTTTGAATAATATTTAAAATTTATTTTTGATTTTTTTTTTAAATTTAGGGGTGAATACTTTATCGATTAAAAATGTTTTTATTTGTTGAATTCTAATGTAATAAATATAAATTAATTTTCATTTTTTTTGTGTGTTTTTGAGTATTTTCTATTGTTTAAATCAAAGTATGATAAAATTATTCATATTAAACTTTTAATTTTAACCAAAAGAAATGAATTTCATTTTTCTCTTGATTTAATAGTTCTTAAAATTTTATCAAAAAAAAAATTAATTTTATCTTGATTATTTTTTTTTATTTATTTTTTTTATTATAAAATTCACAACATTATTTGTTTGCGATTATTAATAAATCAATATATTGAATTATGAATTACCATTATTTTCAGAAATTTTTTTGATTTAAAAGATTAAAAAAAAAAGAAAAATATTTAAAGAAAATATAAAAATAAATACTATAACTTTTTTTTTCTAAAAACAAAAAAAATATCAAAAACATAACTACTTTATCTCTGAACTATTTGGACTTTTAATTATAATTCAAATCTGGATTAAAGACAAATAAGAAAATTAGTGTAATAGTGCATCAATATTATTTTAAATTATTTATATTAAACTTGATGAAAATTATCTAACTCTGCGTTCTGGAGGATATTTAAATTTTTTTTCAGTCAAAGGGGCCCAACGTTTTTTTCAAATATCAATTATTTTATATAATTGAGACTTCGAAGAACAAATAAGAAATTTGCAGAATAATTAACATCAACGAGTTGTTGATACCCCTCTGAAATAAAACTAATTAATCAAAAGATTTTCGAAAAATTGGAAAAACTCAAATTCTTTTGGAACCTATTGAGTAAAAACAAAAATTTTCATTTTGATCTCCTACTGGTATTTGAATAATAAATAGGAAACAATTTTCACTTCATTTTCCATACTTTTCTTTTAGAAATCAAGAACCCAAACGAAGTTGGTTGGTATTTTGTGGTCTCTATTTGAAAAAGGAAATGAAAATTAAGTGAAAATTTATCACATTTTTTTTTTTATTTTGAAGGGAGGAAACTAGTTTCTTCATACATCCCTAATTTCTAAATTTTTGTTTAGAAATTTTAATAAAGAGTCATAATTTTCTTTATCATTAACCAACGATAAAATAAATAATGAGTCTTTATTTCGAATAATATCAAGAATAATATTCTTTAATTGCTTATTATTTTTATTTATTTGAATTAATTCCTTAGTCCAAATTTTTCGATTTTTTCGATAGAATGGGCATTCCCTAAGAAAATGATCGATATCTTCTATTATTTCCAAAATTTATCACATTTATTATTGAAATATGAGGATCAAAGATTGAATAAAATCCCAATAGAAATCAATATGATTTCTTAACAATCATTTCCACTTTTCCAATAACATTAAAATAATACTTTTTTTACCAAGTGACTATTGATCTTGCAATAAAAAAATTTTTTGCAACTGAATTTTGTGTTTTAAAAAAAATCTAAAAAAAAAAACAAAAATGTGAAAAAATGATTTCAATTTTGGAATTTCCAAAAGAAATTTTTTCTTCTTATATCGATGAAAACCCTTTATAAATATGTATTTCACTCATTAAAACTGGGCCCTTTGACTGGAAAATGATTTATATATATATTTAAAAAAAATAAAAAAAAAAATAAATAATTATGATTTTCAAATTATTGTTATTTGGTTTTTTTCATATCCTTTGGGAGCGTAATTGTGCAAAAAAATTTACTGTTTCAGGCAAATTTCCCCAGCATGTGAGATTTTTTTCATTGATTTTGAAAGAAATTTTTTTTTGTCCATATCAAGAGAAATTGTGAAAATGTCGTTTTTTTAAAATATATTTCGTCTGGATATCGTTCTTGGGTATCTATTTGGTTTTCATTTTTGTATTTTAGGCTTTGCATTTTTTTTTGGTTCCATTAGAAACTCCCCATCACAACATGTTTCAAAATAATATGTACCTTCCACATTGAAATAATTTTTGATGAAATTTTCCCTATTTTCAGTTTTGATAACTCCTAAACAGATTTTGTTCGGTTCATTTTCCGAATTTAGGAATTGGTCTATTTTGATTTTTATTTCATGTTTTCCTCTCGAATAAATTTTTTTACCACATATTTTCCTATAATCCCTAACCGTTTAATCTTCCATGATGGATTCCAGGCAGTTTTATTTTCGTTTTTTATTTTTTTAATATTATTCGGTTTTTGCTAGTTCATTTTTGGATCAAATTCTTCTTCAAATTCTTCTTTTTTCTTTTTTTTTCTTTCTTTTTTTTTTTACTCCCTTCTTCTTTTCCTTCCTTTGATTATCTTTTTTTGCCATCTTTTCACTTTTCATCAGAAGTTCCAGATTCAATCAATTCTTGTCAAAATTCTTCTTCTGATTCTTCCTCAAATTCTTCTTTTGTCGGTCATTCTTCTGATTCTTACAGTTAGTCGTTTTGTTCGTCTGATTCTTCCGATAACATTAATTGTTGCAAGTCTTCCAAGTTTATGGATTAGTTTAATTCTTCTAGTTTTTGATCATCGTTGAAATCGAGAGATTTTATTAATATTTCGAAAAGATCTTCTTCTTTTTCCTCTTCTTCTTTTTCTTCTTTTTCTTCTTTTTCTTCTTTTTCTTTCTTTTCTTCCTTTTCTTTCTTTTCTTTCTTTTCTTCTTTTTCTTCCTTTTCTTTTTTTTCTTCCTTTTCTTCCTTTTCCTCTTTTTCTTCCTTTTCTTCCTTTTCCTTTTTTTCTTCTTTTTCTTCAATTATTTCTTTCGATTCCTGAATTAATTTGATCTTTTTTTCATCTTTTTTCAATTTTTTGAGTTTTTTTATTTGGCTTTTTTTTTGATTTAGCTTTTTTTGTTTTTTTTCTTTTTCATTCAAAATTTTGGTAAAATTAGTATTTGATATTATTTCAACTTTCTTTAACATTTTTAGATAATTAATTTTTGAATTTTGGATTTTTTGTATCAATAAATTGGATTCATTTTCGATATAATTAACAAGCTCTTTGGTTTCTTGTTTTAATTTATTTTGATTTACAAGTGTCTGTTTTATTGTTTCTTTGTTTTGGGTTTCTTTTTTTTCGATTTTATTTAAAATTATTTTGATTTTTTCTGAAATTTCATTTGAATATTCATTTAAACCCAATATTGAATGATTATTTTTTCTACAAGTTTCATAACATTCAGTGCAAATTAATTCATTTTCATCTTTACAATATAAGGACAATTTTTCTTTATGCTTGTCACAAAGATTTGGATTGATTTCTTTTTTGATAAATTTTAAAAATAATAATAAACAATTAAAAATAATAAACAAATAGAATAATGAAATATATATTAAAAATAGAAAAATGAATAAAAAAAAAAATTTAGATTTTGATCTTATTTTGAAATTAAATTCAAATTTAAGTGAAAAAGTAATTTATTTAATATTAAATCTATTTTTTAAAGTTTTTTTTTTGAAATTCAGATATATTTTTTTGATTTACTATTTTTTATTCTCTATCTTTGTTTTCTAAAATTAAAATTTATATATTTTTAAACTATTTTCCAATAACATTATAAACCATGTAAAAAGTTTTTGGAAAATAGTTTAAAAATTTAGAAATTTTAATTTTGGTAATAAAATATTGTTTTTTTTTTTTTTAAGGTGAATAGTTACATTAAAGGAGAATTTTGAGTAAAAAGGAAAAAACCGGATTTTGAAAATTATTTATTTTTAAATTCTTTTTTCAATTCTGAAAAAACAGTAATCTATGTTACGAAGCAAATTGTTCAAAAATTCAGAGAATTAAAAAGGGGTATTATTAATGGGAAACAATTCATCATTGAAAGATTTACTAATGGAGGAATTTTTCAAACACAACAAAACGCAAGTTGAAATTTTTTCTAAAAGAAAAGAAAGAAATTTTAGTTCATATAAGAAAAGAAAAAATGAAATTTTGTTTTGTCAACGAAAAATTAAAGAACAAATTTTTTTTTGGAAACTGAATTGAATGGCACGAATGTATTTAGCAACTATAGTCCGTGCAATAAAAAAAAATTTCAAAACAATTACGTATCAAAAATAAATCGAAAAAAATAAAAGAACAAAAATGTGGAAAAATAATAAATTTTAATGTCTGGCTCAAGATCTAATTTACTTGGAATTTCAAGGGTTTAGTATTCCATTCCAAGTAACTTTTGTTTTGTCATTGAGAGCTTTCAATGAAATTTTTTTCTTTCTTTATTTGTTTTTATTTTTTTTGCTAATTTTTTAGAAAAAAAATTGTAACAGAACTTTCCAAAAACAGTGAAAATAAAAAAAAATGTAAAACTCCGGAGTTTTTATTTATATACCTACACAGGTGCTTTAAATTTTCATTTTTTTCTGATTTTTATTTTTTAAAGAAAAAACATTTTTGTATTTTTGATTTTTGAAGGTATTAGAAAAAATTTTCTCTCTTCCAACCATAATTTAGAAATTTTTGTTGAAAAAGTTTAATTAAAAAAAAAAATAAAAATAACAATTGCTTTGATCAAAAACCGGCTGAAAAAAAAATTTTTAAAATAGTGATCAAAAAAATCTGAGACATTGCTCTTTTTCAAGATTTCATGGGTTTTTTGGAAGTTTTTTTTTTTGATAGAGTATAAAAGTTCTCAATCAATAAAATTGATTAATAGAGAATATTGATATTTCATAGAAATCAGTTTAAAGGTTAATATTAAGGAATAATTTGCGTCTTAAATTTTAAATAAAATTTATACTTATTCAAGTTATTTATTCAATTTATTTGTTTTTTTATTGATATAAGAAGATCCAAACCAAAAATTAAGTTAAAATAATTAAATTATTAATATTTTTAAATTTTTTGAATTATTTTTAAGATTTTCAATTTTTAAAAATAAAAATTCATTTTTGAAAGTTTTAAAAGAGATAAATATTCTCAAGATAAAATAGTTTTATTTATTATTAAAAAATGATTTTGAAATAGTTTTTTTTAGATTATCAATGAGTTGTAATTATTGGGAAAGAGTTTATCTTGATTAAAAAACAGAATTTTCTTAAATTTCCTTTAATATTTAAAATAAAAAATTGAAAATGATATTGATTGTTTTATAAATATATTTTGTTATTTGTTCTTGAAATGGATTTTAATTATAATAAAAATTTGAAAAGAATTCACAGATTAATAAATTATGCAATTGTATTTTATTTTGTTCTTGATATAAAAAAAAAGTGAAATCTTTTTATGATTTATTATTATTTAAGAAGTGTAAATTACACGCTAGTTATTTCTTTTGCTCAAATTACTCAAACGAAATTTTAGCTTAAAATTATAAATTCCACAATTGTTTATGAGAAGTATATATCCATATTATTTTTATAATTGAAAAAGGAAAAACAAAATTGACCATAAAAAAAAAAAAAATTAGGTTTTAGTAAGGTTTATAATAAGAAATTGATAAAAAATAAAAAAAATCAATGAGAAAGCAATCTTTCATTTAGAAAACCGAAAATAACAACCATAAATACTTTTGATAAATTTCATAATTTATTTTGATAGCTAATCATGAATTTTAATTTGCTGGTCGTTGTTTAATTGTTGTAATTTCTTTTTTCTTTTTAATCTAATATTTTTTTAACCCTTGATATTTTTCGTTTTTGCATTTTCATTTTCTTTCTTATTTTTAAGATACCCATACTGACAATATTTCCATATCTCGATATTCACAAGTAACCATTTCATCTTTTCCTTTTGTAAATCTTCTTCTCAATATAAAGATCCCAGACAAGAGAAAAAATTGCAAAAAATAAAATTCTTTTGGTTTTTTTATTAAATACAGGGATCTATTTTAATTGATGAGAAGTAACTTTTTTAAATTTCACGAAATAAATTGTTTTGATAATTGAAACTATAGTAAACCAATATAATTTGTCTGAATTTATAATATAGTTTAATTTTAGTCTTTTCCCATTATGGAAAGTTAGTTAATTAAGACTATAGTCACTACAAACTAATTTTCTTCATAACCAAGAAGTGGCTTGTTCAATAAATAATGGTATTGTGGAGATGTTTTATCTTTTGGGTTGAATAAATTAAAAATGGAAATATTCTGAGTAAAAATTCAAATATATTTCGATTTTTTTCCATTTTTTTAATCTG
The DNA here is from genome assembly GCA_027625915.1 of Anaeramoeba flamelloides. Lineage (NCBI taxonomy): Eukaryota > Anaeramoebidae > Anaeramoeba > Anaeramoeba flamelloides. The sequence continues at coordinate 848,208 of JANTQA010000038.1, forward strand.
GCTGAATCTTCTTTATATTCGGAAGAAGAGTTACAAAGTAAAAAGATCAAGTAGTTACTTTCGAATACTGTGACGCTGAAACACCAAAGTATGAGTAACTTGAAAATAAAAACTAAAAAAGTAAAATCTAAAAATGACCAAAGTTTTAAAGTAATATCAGATAAAAAAAAAAAAAGAAATTAAAACAATTAAATAACGATCACCAAGTGAATATTCATGATCAAATATAAAATTAAATTAAATCGACCAAAAGTATCGTGGCTGTGATTTTGGGAGTCCTTAATTAAAGATAGCATTGGTTTTTTTTTTTTTTTTGATTTTTTACCAATTGCTTCTTCTAAACCCTTTTTAAAATTAATATTTTTTTTTTTTTCTATTGTATCATTTTTCCTTTTTGTTTTTGTTTTTGCCTTTTAAACAGAAAAATATTTTTGTATGTCTTCCCCCTTGAACAATCGTGAAATCTAGGATTTTATGCTTAAATTAACTTTGAGGAAATTGAAGTCAAAGGGTATTTAGAGTGAAATTTACACTTCTTCTATCAATAATAATTCAAATAGATTTAAATTTCTGAAAAATCAAAAATTTTGTAAAACAAAAAAAATCCAATCTTTTTCTTGTTATATATTTCTACAAGCTTAATCTTCTTCAATTTAGTGCAAATCCTTTTCTTTGAGTAAAAAATAGATTTAATTCAATTTAATTCAATCTGTGGTTACCATATAACCCACTAGGATTGACAAAGTAATGATTTAGTTTGAGTATTTTGATAAAGTAAGATGGTTCCAAAAAGAAATAGCATAAATCAAAGCAGATCTTAAAAAGTTTCAAATAAAAAAAACACTTTTAAACTGGTATACCTGGGTTATCAATTTGAATTCACATTAATTTACAATAATTTAAACTTGAAATTTGAAGGTCGATATAATGGCTTTTTTCTTTTAAAAAATTTGTAATCTTTTTTTTAATTGATGATTTCTTGAGAACCATTCCTAATCGGTTTAATGGTTTGTTTTTAATTGGAAGACAAAGATCATAAAAAGTAATGAATATAAAATTTTTTTATTATAATTTGTTTGACTTTATATTTAAAAAGTGTATTTTATTCATAGAGCAATTAATACAATTTGTCTTTATTGACTATATACCTTAATTTTAGATTTCACCCATGTTAATAGCATGAGCTCTTAAGGCTCGAGTCACTTCATCCGGATTTGCTCCTTACTCAAGGAATGACTTGAAACTAAAAAAGGATATTGTGAAATTACCCTTCTTTTTGATTGACAAAATTCAAAGAACTAAAAAAAAATTCAAAGGCTCTTCGTTGTCAAAAAATTCAATTAACAAAAAAAAAAAGTTCATTTCAAGCCTTTTACCCAACCCTCAAAAAGAAAAATTGAAAAATAAAATAACCTTCAAAAAGGAATTCTGATGAAAAGATTTAAAACAAAAGAAATAAAAAAGAAAAAAAAAAAATGAGAAAATAAATTACCTCTGCGATGAATGTAAGGTTCTTTGAAAGTGAATTCTTGATGCATTTTTTTCATAAAAGGGGTGTGTACTTGTGATTCACAATTTTGACAATAATGAACTTTACATGCCTTACAATAAAAGTCTGCTTTTTTTTCTTCACAAACTTGGCATTGAGAGATTGGTGGTTCAATAGGAATTCGGAGGTCTATTAATCTCTTTGGATCTTGGCTTTTTTGTTTTTTCTTTTTCATTCTTCTTTTGGGTTTTTCATCTTTATCTTTCGGTCTATTTTTTTTCTTTTTAGATTTCTTTGGGATGTTCATTTTAAAAGATAAGTTTGTGTTTATTGGATAAACGAAATTAAAATCGTAAAAATAATGAGTAAAAAAGTTTTTGAAAATAAAAAAAATGAAAAAATAGAAGAGGAAATGTTGAAAATAATTTAGAGATATATGGCTTTAAATGAATCCATACCAAACAACTTGTCATTAATTAGAGTGTGTTTTTGATTGAAGGGGAAATTATATAAGTAATTTGTCTCGAATGGCTTGTAAAAAAAATGTATTTTAATGGAATATTCAAACAAAAAAAAAATCTTCAAGTAAATTTAATAGCGATATCTAAAAAAATAATCTATACCTTGAAATTGAAAAGCCAAGTAAAAATTTGATAACTTTAAATACAAAAACTTTCTTTTAATACTATTGTCCATAATGAACTATTGTTTTCCAAAAGAAAGATCATATTTTTCTCATTTCTGAAAAGCCAAAAATCCAACACATTTCTGAATCACAGTCAGTCCCACTTTAAAGTCACAAAATTTGAAGAAAAATTTAAGGTTCAACTAAATTCAGATTTTAGCAAAATAATTCAAAAATAAAATAATTCCCGAAAATTGAGCTTTGGTTTAGACATTTTTGGTACTTTAACTTATAATTAAAATTCATAGCTTAAAAGATTTACTTGTTAAATAGATATATATACATAAAAAGATTTTATCTTCTCCACATTCAATCAACTCAGAACAAAAAAAATTCCTTTCAATTATAAAAAAAAAGCTTTCACTTAGAATTGTACAAGAACAAACCAATAATTAAAATAATTAACTGAATCACTTTAAATTAATGAAAAAGAAAAATATGAAAATTATTTTTGAATTTCATTGGTATATTATTTTAATTAACAATTATTTTAAAGGATATACTTATACTCTTATTAATCCATCAATTCTTAATTCAAACTAATAATATTTCAGTAGACAAAATTAAGTTTAATTTTAAAGATATTTATTATCAACTAGGATTTCATATTAATGTTCATAATAATAATTCAAGAATATTTAGATAAATAGTTATTATGAATTAAAAATTGTAAAATATTATTTTTTTTTGATTTTATTTTATAAGAAACGGTCACAATATGCTTTTATTTGTTTACTTTATGTCAAAAAATATATTAAATAAAAATTGACTTTGTAAATATTTTATAATATTGTTTATTTTATATTACTTCATAAATAATAAAATTATGTATATTTTTAGATTTTTTTCGAGAAAAATCTAAAAATAAAGACAGAACGTTTTTACTTTGGATTCAACAAAAAAAAAAAAAAAAAAAAAAAAAAAAAAGAGGATATTTTTATTTAAATTGGAATGTTTACATTTTTCCAAAAATACTAATTGATATTTCTTTTTTTAAAAAAAAAATAAATAATAAAAATGATTTTACTGTAGAGAGAAAAATGTTGGACACAGAAAAATGGTTGGACAGCATTTTTAATTGGGAACATTACTAAAAATGATTTTTAATTTCAATCATTTGTGAAATAACTAAAGAAAATATCAATAATCTACTTATTAGAATAACGATTAATGTAATTCTACTTTTTCAAAACCTTATCTCTTATAATCTAAATCAAGTTTAAAAATTACCATTTTCAGAATTAATAGTAAACTTTAGTAAAACTTGGATTTTTGTTAAAATAGCATGATCTACTTGAGTTATCAACCATTCAAATGAGTATTCTACACACACCCCAGATTAATGAACTTGTAACAGCTTTAAACCTGGATTTATATAAAATTCACCTAGTTATCAATAGGATTTGATTTTCAATTTCAGTAATGTTCACAATTAAAAATGGTGTCCAACCATTTTTCTGTGTCCAACATTTTTCTCTCAACAGTTAAATCGGTTTCATGAATAAATCTGTTTTAAAAAAATAAAAATGAAAAAAATTAAAAAATAATTTATTTCTCGTTAGGGAATTCTAAACCTGACTCAGCAATTTTTTTAATCAAAGGGAAATTGTAGACTCGATCCATGATCAATTTTTCCAAGCAATAAGTGGGGTTATTCATTGACGTATGAAAATCACACACATCTAGCATTCTATGTGCCTGCCAGTTGTCACGTCTCATTTTGACTCCCTCTTCGATATGCCCACATAGGCACACGAGTGGCTTGTCATACTTTTCACATAGATCCATAATGTAAGAGATGGCCTTTCCATATTCTGTTTGTGAGTCAAGTTTCCCTTCACCAGTGAAAACCAGATCAGAGTTTTTGAGCTTGTTCTCAAGATCGAGCAATTTGGAAACAAGCTTGATACCAGATTCAAGCTTGGTGTTTGTAAAGCCTAAAAATGCAGCCGAAAACCCGCCTGCTGCGCCACTGCCGGGTATGTTTTGGACATTCACATTGTATTTTTTCAAAAGCAAATCATGAATGTTCTTCATACCGTCCTCTAGACGGCTTTTAATCCATTGCTGTGTCGCGCCCTTTTGTTCAGAGTAAACATTAACAGCACCGTCAACGCCTAAAAAGGGGTTTTTGACATCACACGAGATTTGGAACTCAATGTCGTCATACAAATGCTTGGTTGGGAAGTGCAAATCGGTAACAAAATTGAGATCCCTTCCTGTAAAATAATCCGAGGTAATCCTTTCGCCTTCGATCTGTAAGCCTAAAGCTTGCAAGGCACCTAAGCCAGCATCGTTAGTGGCGCTACCACCAATCCCGATCAAAATCCTTTTGGCACCTTTCTCGATGGCCATTTTAATCAGTTGCCCTGTCCCGTACGTGGTCGTCTCCAAAGGATTCCTTAAATGTTCTGGGACCAACTCCAATCCGGATGCCTTTGCCATCTCTACAACAGCGATCCCAGGAACCTTGCGAGACATCCCATAGACACTCTCAATTGGCTCGCCAAGTGGGCCCACGACACGCTCTTTGATGATCTCCAAAGAGAGCGATTCCTCGAGCGTTTCAATAAAGCGATCGCCACCATCGCTAACTGGAACATTCTCACTTTGGACGTTGATCCCAGGAAGCGCCTTTGTAAGTACGTTTGAAACTGTCACACCAACTTGTTGTGCAGTTATAGAGTCTTTAAAATTATTAAAGGCCAATAAAGTTTTTAGCATTTGGATGTTTTGGGAATGGAAAATAAAAAATGAAACCGTGGAATTTGGTTTTTTCTCTGAGTATATTCATGTTTGAAAATCTTGTTGATTAATATAATACCAGTCCTCTAATAAATTTCCTTCATTGAAAGTTATTTTCATTTAAATATGCTTGAACAAATAAATGTTTACTTTTTTTAAAAAATTAGGAAAAATATGAAAAAGTAAAATTTCGCTGAAAAAGTATTGACTTTTTGAAAAAAAGAAATTGCAAAAAAGTCTTGTAATAATTTACTATTTGTTGAAAAATAAATAGAAACAAAATTTTCTTTCAGCTTTCCAAAAAAAGATTTTATACCAACACAGCCATTTCAAATTTTTCATTCTTAAAATTCAGCTTCAATTATTAATTTCCCTTTTTTGAATTGGGGACCTTGATGATTTGTTTCGTTAATTCTTTGGAAGGTGATTATTTTGTTAACATCACTTAAAATTTTGATCTATTTATTGTACTATTAACACTGGGATTAAAATCTGAAAAAATTTTACTACATCTTGAAATTGAAAAAATAAAGTCAAAAATCGAATTACTACATAACCTAACTACCTTTTAATACAATTTTCAGAAATGAATTATTGTTTTCCATAGATTGATCCATTTTTCTCATTTTGAAAAGTTCAAAATTCAACCTATTTCCAAATTATTTCAAAAAAACTAAGTATTTTTGTTTTGAAAAAAGAAATAATCTTACTTTGGAAGGAAGTTTAGAAAAGTACATTCTGAAAAAAAGGAAACCACTAAGTTCTAAAAAAGCTCACTATAAAAATCAACTTAATTTAAAAAAAACACAATAATTATTCTAAACTTGTTAATACAGATATATTTTTTTGATTCAAAGAATAGTTCAAATGTAAACTTTTTTTCTTTTTATTGGACAAAACAAATTTGAGAAAAACAACCAAACCATCAAATTAAAAATTCTCCCAAAATCCTTTTATTTAAATCCTCAAAAATTTGACTTATAACCAAAAAAAAATAATTTTCAAGTTGATTATTTTTAATTAATAATTAATAAATCGATTTTAATTAATTCGTCATGCTACTAATAACCAAAAGATAAAATGTATCAATAGATGTTACTATTTATTATTTGTAAATTTTTTAAATATTTTCGAACAAATTAAATTAATTCAAATTAATAAATTGAATATATATAAATACAAAGATCTCACCAAATGACTTCTTATATAAATTATTTTTTTGATGTTACACTTCATATTTGAAAAAAAATATTATGTTTAATTTTAAATTTCTAGATATTTACTAAATCGTTGTGAAGAAAATTTGGATTATCAATTTTTTTCTGGATCTTCAGGATTCATATTTGATTAATTTTTCGTTATTTTTTTTAAATAAGATTAAAGTATCAATATTGTCAATTCATATAATAGATATTAAAGAAATTACTCAAAGTATGAATTATTCACAAGAAAAAAGGTTTTGCAATATTTATTTTTCTCATTTGATCCTAAAAAACCAAACAAAAAAAAAGATAAAAGATCTTTTGATTGAAAATTTAATTGGAAAAATGAAATTTTTTAAAAATGAGAACGTTTTTCTCAAAAGTTGATGAATGGAATTACTTTATCAGGTTTAATTTTATACTTATGAAAATAATTACTATATTACCTTTGGTGAATAAAATAAATAAGAGTTAATAACTACTTAGGCATTCCTCACAATTAAATGAAGTACCTTTGAGTTGGTTAGAAAACAAAACTTTTGAATTCATTTTAAATTTTCGACTTAAAGTATTAGTCAAAATTAAAAAAACTTGTCAAATAAAGTTCAAAATAAATATAAAAAAATATTATAGTACAGTTGTGTAAATAACCCGTGTTTTTTATTTTAACCAATTAATAATATTTAACTCATTGAAAAAAAAATTGGCTGAGTCTAGAAATAAGAGAAACAAATCAATGATGTGGAAACAGTATATAAACATGAAATAGTGTTCTTTAAATAAATTTTAATAAAGAATTATAAAGATATGAAAAGATTAAAATATAATTTTTTGACAAAAAAATGAGAAAAATTTCATTTTTTGAATTTTGATAAAAAAATCAACTAAGAGATTAGCGTCACCTTAGATTTCTTTACAATCAAAGTATGTTGTAATTGGGTGTAAATGGTATTAGTGCAACATAGCTCGAATGGCTTTTGTGACTCTAAAAAATCTATTATAAATCTTATTGCACAATAAATTATTAGATTTTTTTCTAATGATCACAATTAAAAAAGTTTCATTTTGAAAAAAAAATTTTTTAATTCCTTTTCCAAATCAAAAAATATAAACCCAAAATACAGTATTCTGGTATCTAATAATTCATATTTAGAACTTCCAAAAGTAACTATTTTAATAATTTTTGAATTTCAAAGATTAACTCAATAATCATCAACACAAAAGCACAAATAATCATTAGTTTTGTTTGCTTTTGATAAAGGTACTTGTAACATCAATTTATTTCATGGTTTGAGAAATAATTTGTCAAAAAAATTTATTCGTTAATTTATTTAATTTTTGAAAAAGTTTGAATTTTTTAGCTATTAGTCTACATTTCCCCACAAATTTAAGAAAGATATTTTATGACTTTGTAGTCTGGATATTGATAATTCAACCTTTAAATTTATGGTAAAATGCAGATTTTATTCTGAAATTGTTAGATTTTTTACTAATACATAGATCATTTTTAATTGATGAGATCAACAAATATTACTACTTGATTAATCGATTTTTTAGAGACATTTGAATCATGTGTACTAATGTGGTTAGGTCCAATAACAACATACTTTGATATTAGGCTTCTTCTTGGTAGACGTTAATCCCTTAATCGAGTAATATATCATTTAATCTCAGAAATTTTGTAAATATGATGAAATTTTTGAAACAAAAGCATTTAATATTATTGAGTTATTTGGACTATTCAAAGATCTAACCCCTAAGGTCAATTTAAATCCGAACCAAGAATATATAGTTGTATTTGTTTATATTCTTATCTTCTTATACCCAAGTCTGAAAAAAAAAAAGCAGGTTAAATTTTAGTAATGGGTTAAAGGTTGTCAACACGTGTTTTTTACACAACCGTAGTGAAAAAATACCTGTCATGAAAATAATACAGGACAAGATTTTTAATTGTGAGTATTACAATAAAAGTTATGTTGTGTAAATTCAAATATTTAAAATCAAATGATTTTATTTTAAGAATCGAACTTTTTAAATTATTACTTACCCACTTATTAGAATGATGATTTATAAAAATAAAATTGCTCAAAACACCATTCAATCAATCAAAAAATAAGAATAAAAATTATCTTTTACCAAACTCTAGCAAACCTTTATAATAACTTTATTGTTTTTCAACAACAGTTGATCTACTGAGGCTATCAAACAATTACTCGAGTATTCTAGAGACACCTTACTTTGATGAACTTTATGTAGGTTTGTCACAATTTTATTCCGTAACACTTATTTATAAAAAGGATCTAATTGATAATATTTACAATTACACAACAATTTTCCTTATATTCACTACCAATAAATTTTTTAAGGATTATTTTCATCCCGTATTTTTTTCACTTTTTATACCCTTATCTAGGAATTGTAAAAAACAGTAAAAATCTGATTACTATAAGACCATAATTACTTTTAATTATATTTTGAGAAAGGAATTATTGTTTTTATAAGTTTTTTCCATTTTTACCAATTTTAAAAAGTACACAATTCAAACTATTATCAAATTATTTTTTAAAAGAATTATCTTGAATACAGCCAGTTCTACTTTTAAGACACAAACTTTGAACATAATTTAAAGCACAACAAAGATCTTAAATTAAGGTACACAATTCAAATTCTAGTGAAATAATTTGGGTAAAAAAAAAAATTCAAAAAAATTTTATGCTTTAATTTGAGATTTTATTGTGCTTTAATTTATGTTGAAAGTTTGTGACTTAAAAGTGGAACTGACTTTAAGATTGAATCTTATTATCTCGAACGAAGTCTAAAAAACTAATCTTTAACATTATAACCACAAACCTTTAAAATTAGACAGAATTAAAAATCCAATTAATTTAAAAAAAAAAATAACACTGATTATTTTTAATTGATAAAAAATAAAATTTCAGTATTCAAAGATTTTGCAACATTAGCTCGAATCAATTTTTTCATTTTTTTGAATAATAAGATATCAGAAAAAAAATCAAATAAAGAGATTAAAAAATCTTCTAAAATCCTAATTTAAAACCTTAGAAAATACAACTTTTAGCCAATACGCAATATATTTTTAATTTTATTATTTTTAATCAATATTTAATAACCAAATCTTAATTATTCAGTAAGTTATTTACAACCCAAAAATTAAAGTTACAAAATAGGCATTATTATTATTATTGATAAATTTAAAGATTTTCAAATAAATAAAAAGAATTCAAATGAATAATTCTAATAATAAAAATAAACACAAAATATTAACTAACTTATTTAAATTATAACAGTTTGTTGTTTATTCTCCTAATATTCAAAGAATAATAATATCTAATCGTTTTAACTTTCAAGAAATTTAACAAATTTTGGTTAGTAAAATAAATGATCAATTTTTTTTAGATCTTCAAGGATTCAATATTGTATTAATTTTTCTTATATTTTTTAATAGGATTAAATTTTCATGATTATTTGACAATATAAACCATCATAAATTACTAAAAGTAATATTTCTTCAAACAAAATAAACTCTTTTTCTAATATTTTTTCTTTTTATATTATCAATCGAAAAATTTATAAAAAAAAGATCTTTCTGACTCAAAAAACAACTCTGAAAAAATAAAAACCTTTTAAAAAAATGATAAATCATTACTATAAAGTTTAAAAAAAAAATTATTTATCAGTTTTAATTGTGAGCTTGTGATAATAAGTTTTTGATTACCATTGGGAAAAAAAATAAATAAGATTAACTAGCCATTAACAGAAAAAATTTACAAAAATCATATGATTATGTTTTTGTTCAGGAATTATGTACATTTTCACCAATTTTGAGTACACCCAGTTTCTGAGAAATTGAATAATTATTATCCTTTTTTGAACCAGATAAATGAATATTTAAAAAAAAATGAGTCCTAGATACAGATAGAATAATATAATTACATATAAATTAAAAACACAAAATCAAAATAATTAAAAAATTGATCAAGAAAAAATAAAAAAAAAAATCATAACATCATTGATTCAATAAGTAAACTTAGATACATTTTTTGCTTCTTTAAGTTGTTTTATTGTTAATTCCGTATGGAAAATCTTTTATATAACAATATGTCGAGAAATGAATTATTTTTTTTTACAGTCAGTTCAACTTTGAAGACACAAACTTTCAACAAAAATTAAATCAGAAGAAAAAATATCAAATTATGTACATTTTTTGAGATTTAATTTAACCCAAATTATTTTTCTAGAATTTGAATTTTGTTCTGTAAATTTCAGATTTTTTTGGTGCCTTAAATTTTGTTGAAAGTTTGTGTCTTCAAAGTGAACCTGGCTGTAAGATTTTTGTCTCTATTTTTAGATCTAAGATAGTAAATTAAAAAAAAATTATAATAACAAATTCTAGAAAAATATTATTGATAAAAGATAAAATTTTTTATTTGACTTATTTTTAAAATGATATGAATCTAAAGTACATTTCGGGAATATATTACATAATATCAAAGATCCAAATTCAAAAAGAAGAAAAAGTTTAATTTTGAAAGTTAGTTAATTTTACCTTTTTGAAAACTTTTTATTGGAAATGTATCATTGAAAAATTAATTTTTGAGTGCTATGAGAGATTGAAACTTTGAAACCAAAACACCATTAGCTGCTCAGTTTGTGAAAACGGACCCAAAGCAAATCTGGGTTGAATAAAAACATTTTTCAATTTTGGAATATATTTTTCTATTAAATTTTTGGTTTTATTAAATTTTTGGGTTTTTTGAATTCAGAAATGTTTATATGAATATTTGAAATGAATCATAGAAATAACTAAAAAAACAGACCTAATAAAGTGTATTATTTGAAACAAAAGATATTCTTTTAGAAGACTAAATAAGAAAGATCAACTTTCCAAATAAATTCTTTGAAATCAAAGTTGAAAAAAAAATCGATAAAATAGACCAAAGACTATTTTTGAAGATTTTTTTGTTTATCTTCTTAATTTGCATGTGAATTCAAACAATTTATTTCCTTGAAAATCTAGACCCATTACTATTGATTATTATTTCAGAAAACATTTTTTTACAAATTTATTTTCAAGATTCTTTTTACAAATATTTTGATAAAACTTAGCATAAACAACGAATATTGTTACAAACATTAAAGAAAAATGATTGAATTCTCATAATCAAAAAAAGTTACAAAATATTTGATCCAAAGGAAAAGAGAAATACAAGAAAAAATTTCAATTAGATTCAGAATTATTTTTAGTTCTCAATTTAATGTGAAAATAAATAATTATAAAATCAAACAAAACACATCTAATAAATCTTTATTTCGGAGACCAGAAGAATTAAAAAAACTAACTGGTTTTCTGAAACCATAACTAGAATTAGATTAATTAAATTAAAATACGATTTTTAAGATCATTTTGGAAATTATTAAGAATTGGAAAGTAATTTTTGAATCAAAAATTCTCCAAACAAAAATTTTATTTCCATCAAGAATTAAAAATAAAATTGAATAAAGAAGAAGCCATTGTATAAATCTTACAGATAATATTACTAAATAAATAATTTTTATTTATTATTTCATAATCATATTTTTCAATTATTTGATTACTATATTTTCGTTGGTATGTACAGTAATCAAAATAATACGTGCCCAACGACTATAATCCGTGTTTCAAAATATAATCCTTGTTTTTTTTTCTTCTTGTTCAAAGACAACATCCACTTTACTACCCAACATTATACTGAAGTTCAAATCGATTTTGAAAGTCAACCCCTTGCCATAATCAGGAAAATTTAAATTTTGACTGAATTTTATTAAATTTTTTTATCTGTAATATTCACAATTTTTTTAATTTGTAATTTGTTTTTTTGATCATAAAAAGTAACTCAAAAAATCAATCAATTTAGGGTTCTATTTTATTAATTTGATTTTATATTTTTGGGATTTTTTTTAAAATAATAAAACTTTAAGATATAAAAACCAGATTTATTATGGTTTTATTATTCGTTTCTTTGATCGGTTGATGAAGAGGTCTTCTACAACAAAGAAACACAGTTTTTATCTTGAAACAAGGATTAAACTTTTCTTCAGAAATTATTTGGACAACAGTAAATATTTTATATTAGGATATATCCAACTCTTGTATTTATTAGAATATTAATGTATTTAGTGATTAGAATAATTTTTTTCATAATTCAGTTTCTTGTGAATAGTGGCAATCAAAATTTGTAAAATGTACTTACTCCCTTAAAAGAGATAAAAAAAATCAAATTTTTGATCATTTTTTCTTTATCTTCAACAAATATAAAAATATTCTTCCTAAATGCTACCTGTACCAAGGACATTTACGGAATGTGACCCAATGACGTGTCCGCGAAAAAATAGACACTTCAAAGAAAAATTTCAAAATCAAATAATAACGCTCTTGAGCAAACTTGAAGAAAAAATTTTAATACAAGAAAAGAACGAAATTGAAAAAGAAATTGAACAAAAACAAGAAAAACATCGAGAAAAAGAAAAAGAAAAAGAAACTGATAAAGAAAAAGAAAAAGAACAAAAACAAGAACAAGAACAAGAAAAAGAAATAGAAAAAGAAAAAGAAAAAGAAAAAGAAAAAGAAAAAGAAATAGAAAAAGAAATAGAAGAAACAGGTTTGATTGAAAATTTCGAATCACAGATTTTGGAAATTTTTAGACAATTAGTGACTGTTTTTGGTTTTACATTAGGAAAAAATTATAATAACGAAGATACTCTCCCATTAGAAACAAAACAAATTATAATTGTCAAGTTTTTTACAAGGGAAATCAATTACCGATCTCTTATTTGCTTAAAATATTTGATCTTTTTCCAAAAATTGGAAAAGAATTCAAGTTTACTCACAATAATCCCACCTATAATGTTAGACCTTTTACACTCTTTCCTTTTTGCTTCAAAAATTTTCAAAACAAATCAGAGAAAAGAAAAGAAACAGAATAAGAAAAAGAAAAAACAAGAACAAGAACCAGAACAAGTTAAAAAAAAAAATAAAAAAAAAATTCTTATTCAGGATTCACAAAAAATTAAACCAAGACAAGCGCCACCCCTTGAACAATTTTCAGCAATTCATTTATTTAATTTAATAAAGAAGAACGGAAGGCTGTTTGGGGGTAAAGTGGAACAACAAATAATACCAATTGAATGTCATCTTTTACAATTTTTGTATTTATTGTTTATTAACTATCCGAACATTTGCCATGAATCAATCTTAACGCACGACCTATCCACTTTACAACTTGAAAATATTTTAACACAAGGCAAGAATCAGATAGCAAATTGTGTAACAGTCTTTTTATATTCAAGAATTTTACCAACCTTTTCCGTCTCTTCATTGACACTGAAACACAGCTTACCAAAAGAAGAACTCTTCAAGAATTACGAACTAAGCAATCCAAAATTTGAATTAAAAAGAATTTTAAATTATGTTTCACAAGCACTTGGCAAATCATTACCAATCACCATCGCGCTAAAATTGATCGACGAACTTTTGTTATCAATTATCACAATTGCACATAATTTGAACAATCGCTCAATCATTTTAGAATTTGAAAAATCTGGCTCATTAAAGATGTTGATAAGAGTATTAGAAATAGGGATTGAAAAAAAACATTTCTTATTGGTATGTAAATTAATTGAAAGCTTACGTCAATATTGCTTTTTGGGCTCGCCAGAACCAAATTCTAATGAGTGTATCAACATTTCGGGATATAATGTATTAGTTCGTTTTGTAACCCAAAAAGACGCCTTATTATTAGTCGGCAAACAAATGATTACTTTATTAAAAGAATACTGGGCTTCAGATTTAGATATTTTTAGAGTATTAGGTGCAACAGAAATAATTGACAATTTGCTAATTATTGCGCAATCCAATAACACCATGAATTTCAGCGAGGAATTGAGATTATCAATATTAGATCTTCTTAGTGATCGCATTAGGGAAAGTGTTACTGGGAAAAAGCCATTAAAAAACATTACCTATTGGATTCAAAACTATTTGAAATTTATTTCTAGTGGATTTGGAATGAAATATTCTGCAAAAAAAACAGAAGAAGAAAAGGAGAAGAAATTTACTAAAAAAATTATAATTGAAAAGAATAAAATTAATTTAATGCCTCCTCAAATTCCTTTCTCTAAAATCTCGAAAGAGCTTTTTTGCAACGGATTGGAAATTGCAAATAAAAATAAAATTCAACAAGAAAAAACTACAATAAAAAATACTTCAAATGAAGATTTCATAATAACCAAAAAAGAAAAAGAAATTGAAAAAGAAAACTACAAGAATAATAAAACACATGAAAGAAACAATGAAACAGAAATCGAAAAAAATGAAAAAGATGAAATGGAAATCAAAAAGAATGAAAATGACGAAAAAAATGAAATCGGAACAGAAAAAGAAAGGGAAAAGGAAATAGAAAAAGAAAAAAATGAAAGAAAAAATGAAATGGAAATTAAAAAGAATGAAAATGACGAAAAAAATGAAATCGAAAAAGAAGAGATGAAGAAAGAGGAAGAGGAAATATTTATTGATTATTTGATTATTAACCATTTTAAAAAAATGATAAAAAACAAAAAAATCAGAAAAAGGATTATCCATGAATTTGTAAACGAATTAAAGGAATCAAATGGAAAATGGATTGAAAATTTAGGAAATTTGACAATCTGTAAATTATTTGAAATGATTTGTAACGAAATATCAAATAAAGATAATATTGATCGCGATTTAGCTAATGATTTATATAATGAAAATTGTATACCAATGCTATATTTATTTTTTGAAAACAAAAAAATTAGATGGCATAGCCTAATTTTAATTATTCAAATTACAAAGCAATTAGAAATTAATCAAAAAAAAAAATTAGTTAAAAATCTTTTTTTATATATTCAACAAATTACAACAACAATTGTTGTTGATTTTAATATTATTCAATTAAAATGTGATTTATTAAGTGCTTTGATACTCATTTGTTCTCAAAAAGCCAACAACAACAATGATAACAACAACAACAACAACAAAAATAATAATAATAATAATATTAACAACAAAAGCAACGATACTTTGAAAAAAACCATTCGAGATTTAGGAGGGATTACTTGGATTTTTTCAATTATTAATCAATTTTCAAGATCTATTACTGATCTTGTCAAGGAAAAAGAAAAAAAATTAAAATTGAATATGCAATCAAAAAGAAAAAACGTTGAATTAAAACATTATACACATATTGAAATCGAAACTCATGAAGAGAATTTAATTTCTTCAATGACAAATATTAATTCTTTACAACCAAAAATCTTAACCCAAAAGTCAATTTTAACCCATAAAGAATCATTTCAAAAAAATATTTCTAAAATGAGTATTTTTTCGAATGATTATAATATGTATTGGTGTTTTATTTATTTGGATACTTTAATAAGATGCATCCAGAAGTTGTTAACTCCAGAAATAGAATGTAGATTGAAATTTTCTTTAGAATTAAAACATATCAATGAAATATTTTATAAACCTTTTACGAATATCAGAATTTTTCAAACTAAATATGGGATTTTATTATTTTCCACTTTAATAGAATTTGCCACAGAAGGCAATTGGAAGAAAACCAATTTAATAAGAAAACAGTTTAATGATGATCATTCCCATTTGAATTTATATTTTGATAAATTTCCAAAAATAAATATCAATAAAACAAAGCAATTTTATTTGAATAAAATGAATAAAAATAAACAATATCCCATTTCAATTTTCGAAATACTAACAAATAACGACCGTGATGATGAGGAAGATAATAATAATAAGAAGAATAAGAATAAGAATAAGAAGAATAAGAATAAGAATAAGAAGAATAATAGTGATAATGAAAATAACAATAACAATAATACTAACAACACCATAGACAACAATAGTGGAAATGGAAAAGTGAATCTTAATAAAAGATTGGAAAAATTTAAAAAAAGGGAAATCAGAATACAATATCCACAAATGTTTAATTTGATTTTAAAATTAATTTCGGAAAATTTAAAGGAAAAAAATTATTCTTTTCAAAAAGATATTCAAATCATTTTTGAAAACATTATTTTATTGATTAATGAAAATATGTATAATTGTTATCAATTACAATCAAATAATTTTTTAGAGGTGTTATTAAACGAATTTAAAAATATTTTCCAAAATGGAAATCATCCTTTACAACATTTAATTTTAAAATTATTTTTTAAAATATCCAATTATAGGGTATCAATTACAGAAAGTAAGTTGTTTTTATCTCTTTTAAAACCATCTGTCTTCCCAATCAATCTTTTAAACATATTTTTAAATTTGACAAAAATTAATAACCAAAATCCCATTTCCTATCTAAATATTAAAAATAAAATACATTATAATGTTAACAAAAAAAAGCAAAATGAAAACAATAAAAAGAAAAACAAAAATGAAAAAAATAAAAATAAAAATGATCAACAGATGGAAATGGAAAAAGAAAATAGAAAATCTTTAAATTTAAATATCAAAAAAAAAAATAATTTAATCTTTTCAGAAGGATATTCAATATCTATTTGGTTTTTGATACCCTCTTTTGAAATATTTTTAAATCATAAAGGGAATTTTAATTTATTAACTTTCTGCTTTGGTAAGCATAACCATAGAAACGAATGGTTTGCCAAAATAAATCACCAAAAAACGTTAATTATCAAAACTAGAAACGAAAGCAAAACAATCACTTTCAATAATTTGCCCATTATTCCAAATAAATGGCATCAATTGATTATAACGCAATCGTTGGGATCCAAAAAAAATGAAACCAAATCATTAAATGAATTGATTGTTTATTTGGATGGATTGAAAATTCATTCAAAACAAACCCAATATCCTCATTTTGATTTATTAAAAACCATAAAAATAGGGAGTTTCACTTCGAATCCCAATCCAAAAATAATGGTGAAAAACACATATTTTAATTGGACATTAGGAAACATTTTCATTTTTTCAAAACAATTAAACGAAATAGAAATTCTTCTTTTTTATTTGTTAGGCCCAAATGTGAAAGATTATCAACTAAATTATCATCAATTTTTATATTTACCCCAAAAATTTTTTGAAAAAAAAAAATATTTAAACTTTATTAAAATGAATCAAAAATATTTTTTAAATTGGAATAAAAACAATTATTTGAATCTAAATGATCATCTTTTTTTATTTTTTTCAATACAAAATTCCAAATTGTTTACTTATTTATCAAATAATTTTCGTAACAGCATAAATTTAACTACATTCCTTTCTTATAATAATGATCAAAGGCACCTTTTCAAATCAATTAAAAGGCAAAAAATTACTTTAAATAATAACCGTAATGGTAACGATACCAATAATCAAAATCCAAATAGTAAAGATATTGATAATGATTTAATAATCAAAAAAATCCTAAAAAACCCCTTTATAAATAATATCCAATCACTTGGAAGTTATAGCATTATCTTATATTTCTGTGCACAGTGTTTAGGACGAGATATAAATTACCAAAACTATTCCTTAAAATTATTTTTGAATTTTTTAAAATTCCCATTATTAAATAATTGCTTTTCAGAGAAATTAACTTTTGAATTATTATCTTCTCTTTTATTAAATAAAAAATGGAATTTTAAAATTTCTACTTTAATTATTTTATATAATTTTACTGGACTTGAAATTAAATTATTAAAAAATAAAACAATTGTGGCGCATGGTTTAATATTAAATATTTTACCCTTTCAAGAATTAATTTTGAATTGGAATCTTTGGAAAAATGCACATTTCAAATTACAAACATTTTTATTTGATGTTTTAATTCATTTATTGAATAACAAAAATTCTTTTATGACCGAATACCATAAAGCATTATTTCAAAAAATTAAATTATTAAAAAAACTTTTACAAATCATTTTTGATTACCCCACTATTAATAAAATCATATTAGAAAAAATTTTTATCTTAATAAAACATTTAATATTTAATTTTAAGGATTTATTAAAAATTTTTAATTTTATTTTATCTTTAAACCATAATTATAATAATTTTATGATTAATGAAGATATCCAAAATAATAATAATGATAATAATAATGATAATGATAATGATGATGATAATGATAACAAAAATGAAGATAATAAAAATGAAAATGAGAATGAAAATAAAAATGAAAATGAAAAAAATAATAAAATTGATGATTTAAATAATAAGAATGAAATTACAAACCAAAAAAAAACAAATGATGATAAAATAACAAAAGAAGATTTATTTGAAATGAATTTAAAAACAAGATTACTTTTTTTGAATTTTTTTTTTAATTATATGAAAGATAATTTTGATAAAAATTATATTGAAAAATTTATAAATAATATTGATCCAAAATTAATTTTAAGTTTAATTACAGAAAATAATTTACCAATAAAAATTGAAGGATTAAAATTAATAAATTTATTTTTAATTAAATCAAATTTCAAATCAAATTTTTATCAAATTAATGGATTTGATTTAATTAGTTCACAATTAACAAATGATATAAATGATCAACATTTAATCGATATAATTTTTGTTTTTACACAAAATTATGCACAAATTAATCCATTAAAAAAATTAATCCTAGGGGATAAAAATCACGATAAAAAAATGAATATTTTAAAATATTTTATAATGATTTTTGAATTTATAGAAAATAATATTAAATTAAAATTAATAGAGAATGGGGTTATTCCATTTTTATGTAAATTTACAATAGAAGAAATTAAATTAAGAATTCATAATAATAATAAAAACACTAACGATGATAACAACAGCAATAATAATAATAATGATAATAATAATAATAATAATAATAATAATAATAATAATAATAATAATAATGATGATGATGATGATGATATTAATAATGATATTAATAATAATAATAATAATAATATCCAAAACGAAAAAGAAAATGTAAATGAAAATGAAAATATTCAAAAAGATCAAAACAAAAACATAAAAATTAATGATAATCAAAATAATAATAATAATAATAATAATAATAATAATAATAATAATAATAATGATAATAATAATAATAATAATAATAATAATAATAATAATATACAAAACGAAAACGAAAACAAAAATGAAAATGAAAACGAAAATGAAAACATAAACATAAAAATTAATGATAATCAAAATAATAATAAAAATAAAAATGAAAATAATAATATTGAGAATGAAAAAAGATATAAAATATTTTTTGAAAATATTAAAAAACTATTCTTAGGGTTGACTGATTTTTCTTTTAATTTAAATAATGGTGTTAATAATATCATTTTTGAGATTATTAAAGAGTTTGAAATCTATTCTGAAAATATACCAATAAAAATAATCAAAAAATATCAATTAATGATTTTCCAAAGAATTTGTGAATTATTTGAATTTCAACAGCATGAATTAAAAGGATATAATAAGAAAATAAAAAATAAAAAGCACCAACAAAAAATGAATTTAATCAAAAACAATTTAAAAAACTTTTTAAAAATTATTTATAATTATTTTCTTTATTGGAATTTCCAATTAAATAAAGAATGTTCAAAAAATAACAATAAAAAAATCTTTCCGAATCGGGCTGATTATGTTTTTTATTCAAACTATTTAATTGAAATATTAGTAAATTTTAAAACGATCGATGGATTTGGATTTATTACCAAAAAATTATGCAAATTATTGTTATTATTTTTGTTAGATAATACTTCAAAAGATGATATAATGATTTTTTGTTTATCAACTTTCCAAAATCAAGAATATTTATTAAATTATTTAATTAAAAATAGTCATATTAATAAATTATTATTATTTAGTTTAAGCAGGATTTTATTAAAAAATAATTTAAAAAACCAAATCAAAAATTTAACAATCGCTTTATATAAAAAATTAATAATGAAAAAAAACAAAAAAATGCTATTTATAAAAAATAAAAAAAACATTAATAATGACAATAATATAATTGAAAAAAAGATTAATCAAAATTTTGAAAAAAATAATAAATTATTTGATTGTTGGGAAAAAAAAATAAATGAAAAGTCATTAAATTTTTTAAAATTAATCAAAATACCCTCGATTCAATTTTTGAAATTCAATAGATTTTTAGAAAAAAATGATATATATTTACAAAAAATCGAAAAAAAAAATAAAAAATTACGAAGTAAATGTTTTAAAAAATATAAAATTCGAAATTTTAATTATTTAAAAACAAAAAAAACAATAAAATATAAATGGAACAAAATAATTAAGCAGATAACGCATGAAAGAGCTTTATGGTATTATAAACCAAAATTGGTTTTAAATAAAATTGATGCAATCGAGGGGCCAATGCGGATTAGGAAAAGAATTAAAAAAAAATATTTATATAACGACAACGAAATTGATTCTAATTTAAATAAATTCGAATCGCCGTTCCATTCTGAAGGCCCCAAATTTAAAAAAAATCTTTTTGATCAAAATTTTAAATATAAAAAAGTTGGCATTTATAATCTTTTAAATTTAAATAAAAAAACGATAAAAAATGATAATGCCAAGAATAAGTATGGTAAAAACTACGAATACGGCTATAACTACGATGATGATGAGTATGGAACAGGTGAAGGCGGCGGCAGTGATAATGTTGATTATGATTATGATGATGATGACGATGACGATATTTCGCAACCGTTCAACCCCCAAGAATTAAAAAAAATATTAGGCTTAAAGGGGATTGATTCTTTTCATAAATTGCATCAATGGCCAAAATTCAAAAACAATACAATAAAGACCTTCCAAATAAAAAATATTAGAATTCTAGCTGAAATTGAAGGGATGCTCATAATTAATAAATATAAATTATACTTTTTAAGCCTTGATCCTAAAAATTCTAATATTTTTAAAAAATTTTCCATTGAATTAATAACATACCTTTATCCACATAGATACAATTTACAGAATTTGGGCTTAGAAATTCTTTTTGTGGATGGGAAATCAATATTTTTTGTCTTTGAAAATACAGAAGAGAGGGAATCATGCTGCAAATTATTATTATCTTTCAATTTATTTAATTATAAAGGACCGCAATATAACAGCGGATTAAATAATTTCCGGAAGCAAATGAGTATCAAAAAATATACAAGTCTATGGAAAAATTCAGAAATTTCAAATTTTGAATACTTGATGAAAATAAATAATTTTAGTTCTCGGACATATAATGATTTAAGTCAATATCCAATTTTCCCACAAATTATCCGAAATTGGGTATCTGAAAAATTTGATTTCAATAAAATAGACAATTTTCGAAAATTACACTTCCCGATGGGTTGCCAAACCAAAGAAAGACAAAATAGCTTTTTTATGATTTATAATGAATTGGAATCTTGTGGCGAGCAGCCTTATAATTATGGCTCGCATTATTCAAATGCAGGATCCATTGTTCATTTGCTAATGAGGTTGGAGCCATTTTCAAGTGAAATGATCGAATTCCAATCCGAAAAATTTGATTTACCAGATCGTTTGTTTTTTTCGTTAAAGCATACCTATGATTTAAGCGAATCGCTTAGTTTGACTGATGTTAAAGAACTAATCCCAGAATTTTTTTATTTGCCAGAATTTTTAATTAATAGTAATTGCTTTGATTTAGGTATTAAACAAAATAAATTAATTGTTGATGATGTTTTATTGCCAAAATGGGCCGAGGGGGATGTGAGATTGTTTATTAAAATGCAAAGAGAAGCATTAGAATCCGATTACGTCAATGAACAGTTAGACAATTGGATCGATTTAATCTTTGGCTATAAGCAGCAGGGGAAGGAAGCAGTAAAGGCAATAAATCTTTTCCATCCATACACTTATGAAAGTGAATTAACAAAGCACATGGCGAACAAGGAGGATAAAGTTCAAATTGAAGGTATTTTGACAGCGATCAAAAGTTTTGGGCAAACTCCGATCCAATTATTTTCAAAGCCACATACCAAAAAAAAGGGTGCCTTTTCGAAAAAAAAGGATCAGTCTATTGATGATTTAAAAAATTTATCAAATAATAACAATAATGATAATGATAATTCTAATGATAGTGACAGTGATAATAAAGAACAAGATAATAATAAAGAAAAAGATAATAATAAAGATAATGGTGGTAGTGGCAGTGATGTTAGTAATTTTGATAAAGATAAAGATGAAAATAAAAGTGATAATCAAAATAACAAAAACAATAAAAAGCCCAATATAAATAAGCAAAGTTATCAGTTATCTTTAAATGGTGAGAATACTGCTTACAAAAAAAAAAAAAAAAAAAGTCTTGAAAAAAGAATATTTACAAGACCAGAAAAATTATTTGTTTCGAAACAAACTAATCAAAAAAATATTATTGAATCATTGATCATACATCCCGAAAAGGAAACTCCATTAATTTTAAATAAAAACCAAACGATCTTATATAAAAAAAAAATTTTTTTAATTTCCTGGTTTTTGTTAAATAGAGAAATCTCAATTTCAAATTATAATATTCCTGAAAAAATTTATTTCACAAAACAAGTCAACATTGGTAATATAACCCATTGCAAAGTAGATCCAAATAGAAATTATATCATTACATCAACAAATTATTATTTAATAGTGTGGAAAATTCTCTTTAATGATAGTTTCCAAAAAACTAACAACGGCAAGAATAGCAATAATAAGCAAAATAATAATATCCAAAATGATCCAAACAAAAATTTAAATATAAATAAGAGTACTAACCAAGGTATTTCTTTAAAAAGCAACAAACACCGCAATAGTAATAGTATTTGTGGTATTGATAGCAAAAGTAATATTAATCGTAATAGTACAACCACAACTTCTACCAGTGGTTCTCAAAATAAAATTAATGATTTAATAATAAAAACAACATTGATTGGGCATGAGAAAAAAATTACCTCTCTCGAAATATGTTTACCTTATCACATATTAATCTCTGGTTCGGCAGATAAAACTTGCATCATTTGGGATTTAAATAGATTAAAACCTGTTGCAACACTCAAAAAACATGAATCGGAAGTTTCCATCATTTCAATTTCAAAAATCACCGGGGATATTCTAACCTTTGTTCACGATAGAAATGAAAAAAGAAATATAATTAGATTATGGAGCGTAAACGGGTTTTTATTAAAAACTCAAGAATTAAAACGAGAAAATAATGGAATTGTAACATCCGCAGTTTTCACCCACGGAACAGAAGGGATCGCTAGAAATGTAATTTTTCTAGGAATGCAAAATGGTTATATAAATATATTGGATGCTTTTGACCTAACCCATATTACAGTTCTAAAAAATCTTAATCAATCTCCCATAATTTCATTAGTATGTTCTACGAATTCCAAATTTTTATATTCTTGTGGGAAAAGAGGCCCTTTTTTAGAATGGAAAGTAAATAGAAAAAAAAATTCCCAAAAAATTCAAGAAGGGGTTAATAGAAAATAAAATACATTCAAATTTAATTTTAAAAAACAAATAATTATTTTTTAAAAATAAAATGAAATCTTGTAAAGATCTTTTTATAAATTATTTTTTTTTGTAATTTGTGTTTTTGCATTTATGAAATGGATAAGTTAACCTCAGAAAAACAATTTATTTATTTTGAGTCTATTTTTTGAAATCCAAAATTCGAATTTTTTTTAATATAAAACGAAAAAAAGTAACCTGATTATTTTTTTTAACAATTAAGTTAATTCTTGAAAATTGTGTATCATATTTTTAGTTTTGTTTCGGTTTATAGTTAAGGAAAATGTTAAAGTCCTATATCTGTTTGTGTGTGTGGGGGGGATTTTGAATTGTCTAAATTTATGTCTTCTAATTCAAAGAGTATATAGATTCGGTATAGTCAGTAGTAGGAAATATTTGAAACTTAATTTAGTTTTCTAAAAAAAAAAAAATAGACGAATAGAAAAAAAAAAAAAAGTATTAAACAAATAGATCTGAATAATGTTTTAAAGGTATGAAAACGCAAGGTGAATTTGCGGGGCTATATTATCTAAAATGATTTGAATTTGATATCTTTCGCCTGTAAAGAATGATTAGTCATGTTCGTGAGGAAATAATTTATATTAACTTCATAGATTTCCCATATCTACATTTTATCATTAATTAATATGTCTCCTTTTAATTTGGGGCAATGGTTAAAATCAAAATCTTGTATTTTTTTGTGCTCGTTTTTTTAAATCTATTAAATCATATGAAGTGATCAAAACCATCGATTTTTGAAAAAACAATAAAAATAATTGGAATTAGAAGAATTAAAGACTTCGAAAAAAGAAATTTACAATTACAATTATAACGAGTTGTTGGGATCCAAAAAGTTTAGATCTACAAAAATATTTCACTTAAATAAAAAACCAAAAACATTAATTTATTAATCAAAGATATATAAGTTATCCATCAAGCTCAACAATTCTAAAATTCAGAACATTGACTAACTGCTTAAATAGATATTACTATGTAATAAATAAAAATTCAAATAGATTTTGCTCTTTATGTTTAAAATATAAACAGAGGGAAATAATAGAAAATATTGATCTATTTTCATGAGTATGTCCTCCCTATGAAAAAGATAGATTATTTTTTCTAAATAAGTTAAAAGAATTAAATTTGAATTAATTAATTTTAAATTATGATCGTTTGGAACTATTTTTGTTAATTAATCATTGTAAAATCTTTGATTTTACGCTGAAATTTCTGAAAGGGAATGTAAGTAAAAGGGCAACTAGAGTGTAATTTACACTTCCTCCTCAATAAAAAAAAAATAAAAAAAAACATAGATTTTTTTTTCAACAGCATTTGTATATTTTGTTATTATGACCTTTTTGAAATATGTGTATGTATTATGACCATTTGAAAACAGGGTTAGTTAAAATATGGTTGTTAATTATTTCCAATTTATATTCGGTTTCTTTGCCTTAAATTGACTCGAAATTGGATTATTTTTGTTATTTTTCAGTTTTTTTACTCTTTTTGTTGATACTTATTTATCTTTTACAGGCTCAATTCGAGTATCGTGGAGTTTTTCCTTTGTTTCCCCAGTCATTTTTTCAGATTCCATTTTTAAATATTCAACAGGTTTATTTAAGGATTACAATCCCTGAAATTTGAAAAAAAGATTATCTTGTATTAGATTTTTTGGCTTTTTCTTTGGGTCCTAGCTGATTAAAACTGCGTTTAGTAATAGTTTAAATCTTAGTTCAAAATTCAATTTTTGGAATTAATATTTTCTTCTCTTCAGAAATCCGAATTTAAGAGTGCAAGATTAATAGACTAGAACTTTTGTTATAAAAAAATGTAATTGTATTTTGTGAAATGAAAGTTTTAATTAGGTTTGGTTATATTTGGAGAGCTTATAAAGATTTTTTTTAGGTAATTGAGCAAAAGGAAAATAATTTAAGTGACAAAACAAAAATTAAAACCCCTTATTAAATACCTTTCCAATCTATTACTCTTACATTCTTCAATTCCGATTTCGGAAAAAAAAAATATATTGTCAAAAATTGTCATTTTGAACAATTGTTAAAACCCATAGTAAGTTGAGTATCGATCAGCTAGAACTAAAATAACATGTAGACATACAAATACATAAGATAATCCTTTTTACAAATTTCAGGGTTTGTAAACCTTAAGTCTTGGGGTTTTATTTTTTTGTATAAAAACCCCAATTCATTACTGTATTAAAAGTGTAAAAGTTGACCTTAAAAATACTATACTTAGGTTGTTTATTGCCGGTTTCTTTGATCATTTAATATGTAAGATAACGCAGAAAAAAAAAGTTTTATAGCTTTTATTTATATCAGAAGTTTTATATGTCTAAATGGTTTATTTTACAATCTTAATCCAAGAAAATTATTATTTATTTTACAAAACTGAATTTTTTATCAGCTTGATTTTGTGAGACCTTTTTCTTTATGTTAATACATATCAAACCCCCCAATGAAAGGTGTTAAAAATTCGAAATTGACTGTTTTATCTTGATTTAATACAAAAAAAAAAAACTCAACTTTTAGATATTAGAGTAATCTAAATAATGTGTACGCAATCACTATAATCCATGTTTTAAAATCTAATCCGTACATTTTTTTCGTCTTGTTACAAGCTTACATCCAATTAACTACCCAATAGTATACTATAGCTCAAATTAATTTTGAAAGTAAAATCCGAGATATTATTAAAGTAAAATTTAAATTCAAAATGCAATTTGATATAAATTTTTCGTTATTTTCTCAATTATAATAATTTTTGTTATTGTTATTTATTTATTGTGAGAATGGAGTAATTAAAGAAAATTAATTCAATAAAAAAGAGAGAAGAAAAATAATTAAATTTTTGTTATTTTTGATGATAAAAATTATCAAAAAAATTTACTCTATTTTTTGAGATAAAAGTTCTCAATTTGATCTCCAATTTTTCGAATGTATTTTTGTAGAATGGAACTTTAAGAAACCAAAAACATATTTAATCATTTCTGTTGTCATTTTTTTTGATTCATTAGTATATAGGTCTTCTATTATAAAAAAAAAAACACTCATTTTCTTTTTAACCATGGATTAAACTTTTCGACATACATTATTGTGACTACAATACATATTTTTCTAGGTTTGAGATATGATCTTACAAAAAAATTCTCCTCATCTAATAATATGATAAAATAATCTTGTTGTTGAACGAAATAATTTCAAAAATTCAAAAGAAAGTTTCCAAATATTGCAGACATAAAATTTAAATATTTCTTGAAAATTAGCCCTTCAATTTTGAACTTTATAGGTGATTAGAAATTGAAGATCCACAAAAAATCTGAAAATTTTTAAAAATTGTTGATCATTTAGAAAGTTTATTCAAAAATTCAAATTCTCGTATTTTTTCTTTACAAAAATTTTTTCTATTAAAAATTTTTGATCTATCATAAAATTTCACTGTTTATAATTGGCTATCACATAACCATCTAATCCTGTCATAAAAAGAAAAGTATGAGATAGAAAATGAATTTTCTGTATATTTTTAGATTTCATGGTAGGTTTATAACAGCTGGAGTTTTTCGAGAACTTTAAAATATTGATTGTTTCTTCAAAAAAATTTTTAACGAATAGAAAATAAAAATATTCATAAAAAGGTTTATTTTTTTGATTTTATTCCATATTCTAAAATTTGAAGATGAAACAGCAATACTTTTCACAACCCCATCGTTTTCATGATTTTTCGAATTTTCCAAAATCAAGAAAGCCATTACAGCCTTTAAACAAAAATTATCAATCTCATTCCAGGATTGCAAATAAAAAACAAACCATTCAAAACAAACCACCACAAATCAATTTCCAGAAGCAATTTATACACAACAATCGTCAAATAAGACAGTTTACAAAACCAAATTTCCTTCAACAAACAAATAAACAAAAGCAAATTTACCAACCAAACCATCCTTCGAGAAACAATAATTTTCCAAACCAATCCCCTTTTTTCAATGCTTTTCAAAACAAAACGAGGAATAGTCATTCAACAAACACACAAATTAACCAAAGAAATCAAAGAAGCAACAAAATAGATCACATCTACCAAATTAACCAAAGAAACCTAACAAACCTAACAAACCAAAGAAATCCAAGAAACAACAAAATTTATCAAACTAACCAAAGAAACCTAATAAACCAAAAAACCGATCAGATCTCCCAAAGAAACCACCAAATTAACCAAAGAAACCTAACAAACCAAACAAATCACAAGAACAACCAAATTTATCAAACAGTCCAAAAAAATTACACAAACAACCAAAGTAATCCAAGACAGCAAATAAACCAAAGAAATCAAATTACACACAAAAACCAAAAGAATCATCAACAAAATGCTTTACCTATTCAGCACCAGTACAAATCACAACAAAACATAAATAGTAATAGCACTAACTTTCAAAATGTTCAAAGAAAGCACAATCAGAACAACAAAACGAATCAGCAGACTCTTGATCGATTTTTCAGAACAAGCAAAAACAAACAAACAAACAATTCCCAACAACCAAAAATTAATAACCACCAAAGCAATAATAACTACAATTCCAATTTCAGAACTAATTCTAATAAGAATACATTTAATCAGAATAATAATCAATTTTCTATGAATACAAATTCGAAGAAAATACCAAATAATAGCTTTCATAATTTTAATGCTTCAATCTCGGCCCAACCAGGGGTATTTTCGGATATGTTTCAAGACGAAGACGGGGTCGGAAACACAATTCCAAATAACAATACCCGAAATAACCAATCAAACCAATCAAACCAATCAAACCAAAGAAGCTTTTTTTCTCGTCAAAATAATTTTCCAAACAAGAACCAATTTCGGAACCAAAAATCTGCTACGAGAAAGCAAGCCACCCCGTTAATGACAATCAAGGAATCTGAGGAATTACGAAAGCAGCATTTGGAGGAAACGATCTTTCCAAAGCCAAGGAGCACATATGACGAAGGCACATTCCCGAAGATTGATGAAGCGGCAAGCGAAACATGGATCTACCCGACAAATTATCCGATTAGGAATTACCAGTTTAACATCAGTCAAACTGCGCTGTTCCACAACACGCTGGTTGCGCTGCCCACCGGGCTTGGGAAAACTTTGATTGCTGCGGTTGTGATGTACAACTATTTCCGGTGGTTCCCCACAGGGAAGATCCTTTTTTTGGCGCCAACGAAGCCGCTAGTGCACCAGCAGATCGATGCGGTCTCGAAGATCATCGGTGTTACAAAGAACGACGGGTGCGAAATCACTGGCCAGACGAACCCAGAATTGCGGAAGGATCTGTACAAACACAAGCGAGTCTTTTTCGCAACCCCGCAAACGATTGTCAATGATTTGAATCGAGGCATCCTTTTAGCGAACGAGGTTGTATGCTTAATTTTAGATGAGGCACACAAGGCAACGGGCAATTACGATTATTGTAACATTATTAAGAAAGTGCTAAACAGCACCAACAAATTCCGGATTCTGGGCTTGTCTGCGACACCCGGCGCGACCAATCAGCAAATCCAGCGAATTATTGGGAATCTGATGATCACAAAATTAGAGGTTCGAACGGACGACTCCGACACGCCGAGCTTGGACATATACCCTTATCTTAACCAGAAAAAAATTGAAGAAATCGTTGTACCAATTAAAGACAACGGCATTTTCAACCAAGTCATTTCAATCTATGCCCCGTATCTAAATAATTTGATTGGGGCGCTGTATGACAATGGCGTCTTTTGGACGCAGGATCTTGAGTCGGCATCAAAGGGCTCGCTCGTCAAATCCTTTCAAAAGTTTACAAAGACGAAGAGCACCTACAACGGGCAAAAAATACCATTTTATAAATTTGTGAATTTAATCGAGACGTTTAGTTCTGCCATTAGTTTATTCTATGGCTTCCAATTGTTGCTGAATTACGGCCTCAAATCGTTTTTTGATTTTTTAAAAAACCAATATTCAAGCGAAAACCAAAACAGCAATGGTAATCAAAATAATAAAGGAGCCAACAAATCGCAATTACGGAATTCAAAAAAAAAATTTCTCAATTCTGAGACTTATCAAAAATTAATGCATTACCTCACACAGGTTTTTGAAAAAAAGGGCATAGAAAGCCACCCGAAATTAACAAAATTAAAAAAGAT
The DNA here is from genome assembly GCA_027625915.1 of Anaeramoeba flamelloides. Taxonomy (NCBI): domain Eukaryota; family Anaeramoebidae; genus Anaeramoeba; species Anaeramoeba flamelloides. The sequence goes on from JANTQA010000038.1 coordinate 878,032, forward strand.
CATTGTCAACCATTTCCGAACTTGCCAAAATAATGACACAAGGGTAATGATCTTTTCAAATTATCGTACCAGCGTGATTGAAATCACAAGTATCCTTTCGGAATTGCCCACAATCAAAATCATGCCCTTTATCGGGCAATCTTCGACCAACTCTCAAAGGGGATACACACAACTGGAACAGCAGTTGATCATCGAAAAGTTTAAACAGGGGTGCTATAATACATTAGTCTCCACGTCGATCGGCGAGGAGGGGCTTGACATTGGCGAGGTTGACTTGATCATTTGCTATGATGCGCAATCAGATCCAAAAAGAACAGTGCAAAGATTTGGACGAACTGGGAGGAAACGGAAGGGGAAAGTGATCATTTTGCTGACTGAAGGGAAAGAAGAAAAAATTTACCAATTCAATAAAAAAAAAAAAAAATTTGTGCAAAAGCAATTATTGAACAGCAAACAATTTCTTTTTTATAAGTCCAAGAACAGCGTTTTGAATTTCAAAAAAAAGCCCAAATTAATGAAAACGAAAATTTTAATCCCAAGCGATAATTTGCTAAACAAAGATTTGGCCAATAAAAGGAAGAACCAGAGCAGAGCACTCCAATTAATGAAAGACAACGATGGGGCTTATTATTTTATCAAAGTTTCAAAAAAGGATTTGAAAAAAAAATCAATCTTTTTGTCGAGAACAGAACAATCCTTCTTTGATAACCATTATAAATTAAAACACCCACAAAAAGTGCCAGAGTTATCGTTAACTAAAAATATTACACAGCAACATTTCCCGTCAACTTTTTTTAACTTTGGCCATTCGTCGGTTACTAATAACTTTATGAAACACTTAAGAAACATCAGAGAAATTAAAAATATTGAAATACATCTCGATGACGAGTGGGTATTTAAAAACCAAATCTTGGCAAATTTCGATTATGTTGATGATCCTCTTTATCCAAAGGAAGACGGGACAATCACATTCAATTTAAATGGTAACAATCATCAAACACAACTCCCTTTATCATCTCCAAAGTTGAAAAGTAACAATAACGAAGAAGAGTACAAGGGGAAAAAGAAGCAGAAAAAGCAGAAAAGGCAGAAAAGGCAGAAGAAGCAAAAGGGGAAGCAGAAGCAGAAGCAAAAACAGAATTTGACAACGAATAATAAAAAAGAGAGAAAGAAGAAGAAGAACGAAAAGTTAAATAAAATTATTACTTTAAAAACCCAGGAAATAGAAAAAGAGCAAGAAAATAGTATAAAGGAAAAAGAAACTAAGCAAGAAAAAAAAATTGAAAAAATAAAGAATCCAACAACCTTAAATAATAACCACCAAAGCAATAATAACTACAATTCCAATTCCAGAACTAATTCTAATAAGGATACATTTAATCAGAATAATAATCAATTTTCTTTGAATACAAATTCGAATAAAATACCAAATAATAGCTTTTATGATTTTAATGCTTCAATCTCGGCCCAACCAGGGGTATTTTCAAATATGTTTCAAGATGATGATGATGGTGACGATGATGATAAATATAAAAATAAAGATAAGGGCAAAGATACAAATAACAATACAAAGAAGAATAATAATAATAATAACCCTAATAATGATAAACCTTATGGTTTCAAGAATACTGATCGTGGTTCTGAGAATAATAATCGGAATAATAATAAAGAAATGATTGATCGGAATAATCACGAATCTAATTTTTTCGATGAAGATTTCAGTGATGGATTTTTTGTAGAAATTGAAGATATAATAACGAATAATAATTCCACAAAAAAAAATCCAAAAGGTTATAAAACACCTAAAAAAAACAAACGCCAAATAAATAAGAAATATTCAGTCTTAACTCAGAGTTTAAAAAGAAGATGTCTAAATGGATCACCCTTAAAAATAGTAAATTCAAATTTTATAACAAAAAAATTGGTTGAAAATATGAACCAAATAAATAACAATGAGAATGAAAGCAATATGACAATGAAAAAAGCAAATATTCACATTAATCATAATAATATCAATGAAAGGGTAAAAGGGGAAGGAAAAAAGAAAGAAAAAGACCAAAAAATGAAGACGAAAAATAAAAATGAAACTAAACAACCAAGATCTCCAAATAAAAAACTTTTACAGAATTCTCAAATTATGAAGAATATCATAATGAAAAAGGAAAATAAGAAAAGAAAAAAACCATTTTTTATCGATTTAACAGATATAACAAACCTAAACCAAAATGGAAATGTAAGGGTAAATAATAATAATAACGACAAAGAAAATAAAAAACCCAATAATATATGCAACAAGAAGAAAGGAAATAAGCAAAATATGATCAAAAAAAATCAAAAGCAAAATCAAAAGCAAAAGAAAAAGAAAAAGAAAAAGAAAATTCAAAAGCAAAAGCAAAAGCAAAATAATAAAAATAGACAAAAGCAAAAACAAAAGAAAAAAAATACAAAAAACAATAAAAAGAATTTTAACACAATCAAATTAATTTCACAGACAAATAAAAAAAATTATTCAAAGGCAAATAAAAATCTTGAGAACAATGCAATTTCAGCTTACGACGATGTTCATACCTCCGAAATTGAAGAAGAATTTGGCGACCATAATTATATTTTAGGATCCCTCGAAGATTTTGTTATAAATTCTAGTCAAAACAAGGTAGAGATAAAATCTAGTCAAGATTCAAATTTTATTCCTAAAGGTTTTGAGTCTGAATCAGATTATGATACAAGTGAATCCTCTTCTTCTGAAATTGATAATTTTTCTGACTTTCTTTATTAAAAATTTAATCTGTTATTTTTATTGTCAATTCCAACTCATAAATAAAAAAATAATATAAAAAAAAAGTAATGAAATTTTTAAAGGTCTATTTGCAGTAGAACGATAAATTCCAAGTAAATAATACCATTTTTAAGTCGAATTCAAAGACGGGTCATTCATAACGAGGGGTTTTTATTTTGAAACAAATATCTCTTTGGTTTGTCTTGATTCGGCATATTATTTAAGAAAAAAACCGAATTTTTGGAAAAATTGAAATATGTTCGTGATTATTTTGTCATGGTGTTTCAAATATAAAAATAGTATTAAAAAGGCAACTAAACTTCATTTAACTTGAGGTTTTTAGCTTTTTTTTTTTTTAATTTACAAAAATATAAATATTGGATTAAATAGATAATTGTACGTCTTTAAAAATAAATATGAATACGACATATATAGAAAAAAGAAAAAATATAAAAAATGTGATTTATTTATTTTTTTTTTTTTTTTTATTTTGAAGAGAGGAAAATGTTTTTCCTCTTACAGTTGTTAGGTTATTGTCAATTCAAGAAATAAACCGAAAATTATATTAATTTGCTGTTTATTTCAAAAATTAAAAAAAAAACACAAGTTAGCTTTTCTTGATAGGTTTTCTGTTTATTTGGAAAATCAAGAGATAAAATAGTTACCTCAGGAAAACTACCGTTAGGTTTTTTTTTATTTTTTTATTTGAAAAAAAAAACCTAGGTACTCTACGGCACCCAGTGGCACTTGACGAAACCACTGTTTGAAATTGTAATTTTATTATATTATAATTTTTAGATATTTTTGAACTTTCCAACTAATAGAAGTTTCCAATTTAGTTTAATCGAAAAATTTTTAATTCCAAATATTGTTTTTAATTCCGGAAAAGTATACCAATTAATATTTTCATTTTCAAATGTTTCAAAAATATAAACCACTTTATAATTTTTTTAAAATTTAAATAATCTAGTTTTTTTTATTAATTTATCTTTTCTTCAGTAAATTTTTAAATCTAAAAAGATGTTTGTTTCAGTTTTATAAATTAACAATGGTAAATAAATTTTAATTTGTAAAAAAATTGGAATCAATTTATTAAAAAATCTATCAATTCTTTCAAAATCACTTTGTGTCAAATCCAATATTTCAAGACCATAATAAAGTTGACTTAAAATGATAGTTTTGAAAGAAAAGTATTTTGACTCCATTATTGAGTTTATTTTGTTGAAACAATCGATTAAGTGTTTTCAAGACTTTTCTACTTTTTGAAATTATATTCAAGATGTGTATTTTTTCCTAACCAAATTCAAAGATAAAAAAATACCTTTTAAATCATTTTTATATGCTTTGTTTTATAATTATTATGTAAGTTTATCCCGAATATATTACAAGATTTCAAAAAAATATTAACAAATTAATCTTTAGAGAGATTAAAGATTATCGATAATTGAATTAGATCATCTGTTTAACTTTGAAAATGAAGTGTAAGGTTTTTAACTTTTCTGGTAGAGAATGAGATATAAATGCAAAGATATTTTATGATAATAAGGGATCCCCTTGATAAACCCCACATTCCTTCACTCTGAGAATATCTTAAAATCCAATTTTGATTATTTAATCTCTTAGATATTTTTTCAATAGATTGGTACATTAATGAATGTCGTATCGAATCAAAATATTTGTTGTATATTCAAATAAACAATAAAATATTCCATTTTTTATATTTATTTTTTTGATAATACTTGATAAATTTCAAGCAGCAATTCTTTTTCCAAAATATTTTTTAAACCCAAATTTTTTTTTTTGAAATGAAGTCTCAAAAGTCTACCATTCCAAAATATATCAATTTCTTAAAAAAAAAAAAATCTCGGAAGAGATTGATTTATGAGATAGGCTGATAATTTAATGGTTCAGAATCATCTCAAGACTTATGAATAAATAATAAATTACACTTTTAATAAAATTTATAATTTTTTCAGTTTCATCTGTTATCAAATTTAAAAATATAATTTGAACTATTTTCAGAAAAAAAACATAATTTAATAAATATTTTAAGACAAATTTTTAAGAATTTATCTTTTGTCGAATTCTTAAATTGATTTATTCTTTTGGAATTTAATAATTTCTTTAATTTTGTCTTGATGAAAAATTTCCTTTCAGTAATTGGAATTAATGAATTTTTTTTGTTAAAAATTTTTTATGGTAATTAATCATATTAAATTTGGTTTTTGATAAATTGATTTTACAAAATCATTTTATATTTTAAATATTGTATGATATCATTAATTAAAAAAATTTGTGTTAAAAGTTCTATCATATGTTTATTTAATGTTTTCCAAAAGTTTTTAAAAAAACTGATATTTTAACAAATTATAAAAAAATATATATCAAAATCAAAAACTAAAAAAAAAAAATAAAACACAATTTTTGAAATGAGTATTACGAATTTTTTATTTGTGAACCAATAATGAAAAAAAGGTTAACACGAAGATTTTCGCTAATAAATATATTTATTTTAAAAGACCTTACATATTGACAAATTTCTTAATGTTTCTTAGTATATTCGAAGAGCAGTTTTTTAATCCAACCTAGATTATTTTTTTTTAACAAAAAAAATTATCAGAGTAAATTATTTAACTTTATTTATTAGTTATAAAATCAATAAAAACTTCGTTTTTCAAATTTAATTATTAAAAAATTAATTATTTTTTTAAAGATTTTTGTAGAAAAAAAAAAAACAAAAATAAAAAAAAAAAAAAGAATTTAATTTATTGAAAATTGAAATAATAATAAAAAAGCTAATTATTAATAATTTCAGGGAATTGTTGAATTTCTATCAATTTTTGAAAAAGACCTGAATTACTTGAAAATCTGTCATTCTCATTTTCTTTTGGAGAAAGAACATTTTTTTTACGGATGATTACTTGAAATTTATGTAAATCATAAATACCGGGTTTGGTAAAAGAAGCTTTACAGTTAATTTCCTTTTCTTCTGCGGATTGCAGAGAAAGAATTTTTTGTAAAATGCCCCCAACCCAAAAGAAATTAGGATGGAAATTATCTTTATTTTGAGAATTAAAAAAAACTGAACCTCTTTCTGGAGCAAAAGCTTTTAAAAAAACTTCTAATTCAAATAATGTTAAATTTCTAATTAATAAAGAAACGGGAACAACTAATAATGGGCTTTTGGTAAAATCGTGTTTGATAATTATCGGGGCTTTGATAACAATATTAATAGGCATTTTGGAGAATTTATTATGAATTTTGGATCTTGTACTTTTATTTAATAAATGCTTATGTAATAATGGCAAATCAAAGAAATTTAGTTGTGAATAAAATTCATTATCATTTAATAATAATGCATTTGAATTGTTATTATTCATATTTTCCATTTGAATTTTTTGTTCTGATCTTTTTAGTTCTTTAAATAAAATAAAAAAATCAAAATTTGATTTATTATTATCAAAATTATTCTTTTCTTTATTATAAATTAAAAAGTAACTACTTTGATTTATTTGATCACTTTTAATTGAATTTGAATTGAAATTTATTGTATCATTATATAATAAAGAAGAATCATTCACATTTTCATTTAAAATAATTTTGGCACAAAAGGTTAATGACTGATTTGGATTTAAAATAGTTTCAAATTCTCTTTTTTTTTTATTTCCATTTCCACCATTCCCATTTTCATTTTCATTTTCATTCCCATTTTCATTCCCATTCTCATTCCCATTCTCATTCCAATTCTCGTTATGATTATTATTCTCATTGTTTTTATTTGAATTCTTGGAAAGTAAGGGATTAAAAATTGGATGTAAAAATTTAAATTTATTTGAAATTGGAGTAATTTGAAGCAAGGAAATTTGTTTTTTTTGTGTTAGATTAGAAATAGTATAAATTAATAATTGCTGATTAGTTTTGGTTGGGCTATGTATTATTTTTGTTGTTAAAGAAATTGAAGGATTTACTGTCAATCTTTTTCTTAATCTAGATATTCGAAAGGGTTTTTTAATTTCTATTACATTTTGATCATTCTCGTCATTATTATCATTTTGATAATAGAACATCAATTTTAAATTAAATGATCCATTTTTATAACCTCTAATGAAGGCATTGAATCTAACAGTTTGCCCTGGCTCAATTTTTTCAATAGGTATTTTTTCAATATTATTTAATTTTAATTCATTGTTATTATTCTCAAGAAGGTCATTTGCATTTTTCTCATCAACAAGATTCTTCTTCGTATTATTATTTGAATTAATTAATGGCGAATCAAGTACTACAAAATTTGAAGGTTCCACTTTTAAATAAATATTTTTCATAGAACTTTTACCAATGTTATTTAATTCCAAAACTGAATGGTGGATTGAACCATAAGCAATCTTTGTAGGAAAGTTGTTAATTCCCACCGTTAATAAGGGCATTTTTTTAATTACATCCAAGGTCAATTTATGATTAGGCAAATACAATTTCAATAATTTGTGTTCTGGCAGCTCTGCTAATCGCTTTTGTTTAATGTTAAATTTAAAAATTGATACTAAAAGATTCCCAAATGTTAATTCAATCCCATAAATATGGAATATTCCTGTTAGTAAAGGTGTAACTTTTAGATTAATAAACCTTTCTTCTCCTGGTGCCAAAACTAAATCAATTTTTTCAGAAACCAAATTCCCATTTCTTTCTTCTTCATTAAAACTTTCATGTAAATTTAAATATTTGGTTAATTCCTTTCTATTTTTTCTATCGGATCTTTTTCTTCTTTTTTTTCTTGATTTTTTTGATCTTCCACTACTTTTTGTTTTTTTTTTTTTTTGAATTGGTTTTTGACTTTCTTTCTTTAGATTTATATTTTGATTTATTGTTAAATTAGTATTTGTATTATTATTGATGTTTTTATTGGTATTATTAGTTGTATTAGCAATCGTAATAGTATTTGTATTGATATTGGTATTGGTATTGGTATTGTTATTATTTGTGATGTTTTCATTTTCTTTTTGAATTTCATCACTTTTTATTATTTTGATATCACTCGGATAATTATTACTATTTATCATTTTTTTTTCATTTCTTATTTCCAAATCGAATTCTTGTAATTGTATTCTTTTTTTTTCCTTTTCTGCTTCCATTTTATTTATTTTTTGATTGATCGATTCACCATCGCTTCTATTTGGGTTGAGATTGAAGTTATTTTTTAATTGAGTTAAAGTGGTTATTTTTTTTATTTGCTTTTTTTCAGTCAAGACATCAAAGGAAACACTTTTTTTCATCATGTTTGAGTCTGTATCTGTAGTTTCTGTTTCACTCTGCCCAGATGATTGTGATTCAATTATTTGCTTTTTTAAAATAAATAAATTTTCTTTATTCTGTTTAGTTAATTTCATATTATACTTTTTTGTATTAAAGTATCCAACTAAATGAACATTAGAAAAATGAAGTTTGACCTTCATTGGATTTTTGATTAATAATTTTACATTTATTGGCTCACCAATTACTGAAACCCTTGGTTTATCTTCATTTTTTTTTTTAATATTCCAAGATATTTCAGTATTTATACTCTTTGCTTTTTTTTTTTCTTTGGTATTATCATTTGTTTTTTTTTCGTTGTTGTTAGTATTATCTTCAGATTTATTGTTATTATTTTGGTAATTTTCCTTTGGTTCACTGCTAATAGTATTACTATTCTTCTTCTTTTTATTATTATTATTATTTTTAGGCAAGGTGTCTTGCTTTATTGTATTTTTCATTGAATTTTTCATTTTTTCCCAACTCTTTTGAGGAACCATTCTACCAATCCTGGAGGAAACATAATCTTCAGGCAAGTAAACTTGAACCGAATCTGAATCAATTCCGGGTATTGATAAATTCGTAACCCTCATTTGGTGATTATTTGAAAAAGACTTGAAATAATATAAAAATTGTTTAATATTTGAAGCCTGTTTGCTTTCTGATTGCTTTGATTTTGAAATTAAATGGTTAAGGCAAAGAACTGCTTGTTCGTATTCTTTAACTTGAAAGGAATGCTTTGCAAGGGTTATATAAACATGATCTTCAATTTGTTTCCAATTTTTCCCTTTTAAAGAATTTAACACAAATGAATAGCATCTGATCGCATGGGGATAGTTTTTACTTTGCCCGTATCTGTGACCAGCTAATAATAAGTGAAGCAAAAACTTTCTGAAATAGCAACGATTTGATTTTAAAAAGCAATATGCTGCTTGCTCAAGAGATAATGCGGCATTTAGATCCTTTGCATCTGTACTTGCCATTATATAATTATTCGCCGCCTTCGAGTGTTTGTTATTCAAACAAAGCAAATCTGCTGAAATCCATAAGGATTCCGTTAGCTTATTCGTCAAATTCTTATCTTTAAATTTTTTTAACGCCAAATCTAAAAAGCTTTCATTGACACGGCCATCAACAAGATAGGTACTTAGATACAGCATCATATTGGAACTTGCATACCATTTCCATGCTTTCAATTTTTTAAAACTCTCGGTGGCAGTTTTATAATAGGACAATGCTTGTTCGTATTCATGTGTTAAAAAAAAGTAATCGGCTAATAATCTTATTTTAAATTCAACAGAATTACTGCTGACTAACCCTGAATTCTTTGGACTGGAATTATTATCTTGATCTTTTCTTGTTGAATTTGAATTGCTGTTTGGTGAAGAATCGGGACTATTTGTTTTTTTCCCTAAAAAGCCAAACATTCTGCTCCTTAACCATTTCCTTGAAGAAGAAATCGTTTCAGTGAGAGTCCCAATTTTTTTTGACATATGATCTAATAAAATCTTTTTTGAATAATCATTTGTAAATTTGGAAAGATTTTTCACATCTTGTTCACTTAATCTACATCCTAAAATTACTTGCTGGGTTTGTTTCCGTGCAGGATATTGTAAAAAATGCTTCGACCATATATTTTCTCTTGTTGCTAATGTTTTATTGACTGGTACTGAATTGATTTGCAATAAAAAAGACCTTGTACCTCCAAAAATTTTGCTAACTCTTTTATGAATTTTATTAGCTCTTTACGAATTTTGTAATTTTATAATTTGTTTTTTTTTTTTTTTTTTTTGAATCAAATGAAATAAAATTTTAGAATAGATATGTAATAGGAAGTTTAGATATTTAAATCATTTGAATTTATTTCATATTTTGTTTTAGGAGTTCTTTTAAACAAGTTATTTTGATCATTAATTCTGATCGTCAAATATTTCTCAATTAAATGAGATATTAAATCCCAACTCAAAACCAAAATTAATATAGTTTCAAATTGGAATGATTCTCTAATTTTTTGTTAAAGTTTGGGACATTATTAAATTTCATTCTACATTATTAAATAATCTAAAACTATTTTACACTTTGATTAAGAATTATTTTTCAAAATATTTTTTTTCGTTATACCTTATTGTAAATACTTTTTATTTTTCTTTTAAAATACGTTTCATCATTTCACAAGTATCAAAAATGATCTCTGTATTTTCAAAATATACTCTTTTTTAGTCAAAAGTCCCCAGTTTTATTGAAGGAATAGAACATATTCTATGAGTTTTATCCAATATTCTTCTCAAAATAAATTTTCAAATTTTAGATCAGAACCATTTTTTCTCATTTTGTAAAATTTTTTTTTATTTTTGCTTTTTTTTTCTTTATTTTTTCTTCGTTTCTTTTTTAGTTTTTTTAAAAAAAGTTAATTCGAAAAAACTAGTTTGAAAATCCAAATTAACATTAAGAAAATTGAGGAAATGTATTTTCTTGTAAATCATTCATACATTTACCATTAAAAAATCTGATTGTAAACAATTTTATTTTTATAAAGAAATTGAGGAATTTTGCACTAGACCTTCCGAAAGAAAGGAGCCCAAAATTTTTTTTTATATTTTATTTTTTGAAAATTTATAGCTTGTAAAGGTTTTTCTTTTCAGAATATCAACTCTAATCTGGAGTTTATTATTTCTCTTATTTCTAAATAGTCTGCATGTTGGTTGATTCTTAAAATTGAATTTTTCATTTTTGGTTGGGTCGATCATGAGTGAAATGGGGTTTATTTTTTATAAATTTGTGTTTTTTTTATTTTTATGTCAGATATTTTTTTTTATACTATAATTAATTCAAATTCTAATAAAATAATTTGAGTAAAAAAAAATTCCAAAAAATGTGCTTTAATTTGAGATTTTTCTGTGCCTTAAATTTCGTTGAAAGTTTGTGTCTTAAATGTGGAACTGACTGTATTTGTAAATTTTGATATTATAGCTTTCTTGATATTTATTCAAATTGATATTAAGCTTGGTGTAAAATAGTTGATTAATTTTAATACAATTACTCGGGCTCATGATTAAATAAAAAAAAAAAAACAAAAAATGATTTAATCAATTTTTTTAAACAAGAGTAAAACTAATTGATTTCTGAAATGGTAATTGAAAGGTTGGATTTACTGTAAGACGAATGAGAGTACTTGAATAAGATTTTTTTTTTTTTTTTTATTATATTTACTTGATATTATTAAGGAATTGTAATATAAAAGAATCCCCTGAAAAACTAAGGAAAGTGTAATAAATCATTGACTAATTGTTTGGTGTTGACGAAAAACAGCATAATGTGATGTTTTATTAGAAAAGAGTAAAATAAAAAATTCAACAACACTCTTCTGGAATTTCTTCATACATTATTTATATTTAATTGTTGTCTCCAACTTTATTAATTGAAAAAAACAGTTTTCTTAAAAATCATTGAATTAAAAACCTGTGATTTAAAGTATTTTTTATGATATTTCATTCTGTAAATGCGTCCAATTAAGTTCAAATAATCAAGAAGGACAAAAAAGTTTTTATTGATTAAAAAAATAAGCATAAGAGTATTGAAAGAATTAAAATTTCAGAACAATATTCATGTTCAATTGTTCTATTGTTCGTTGGTTGTGATTTGATCAGTAATTTCTTATTATTTTGTTTCGTTTAAGGAACAATAATTCATTGTTCGAATTGTCAATAACCAATGTGAATTGTTTAATTTGTTCAAAATTTTCAAATAATAATGCGTTGAATTTCTCAAAGGTCAAAAAAAGAAATAAAACGACCAACAATTTCATGTAAGGCCTTCGGGTGTTCGTAAACAAAAATTGGAAAAACAAAAAAAAAAAAAAAAAAAGAGCATACTTTTTAATATCCCCGAGATGTTGATCATGCAAAATAACAAAAGTATGAAGAATGTCAATGTCCATCCCATTTTGGGTCATAAATTTTGGAGGTTTACCAGGATCAAACAAGTCCATAATTTTGTTAATTGCATTATCAATTCCAACTTCGCTACTAATTACAGTTATACAGGCAACAGGATGATGGATCGGATCAAAGTTTGTTGAACGCAAACCATGGAACATTTCTCTTCTGTAATGAGAAAACCAAGGTGTTGGGTTTTTGTTTGCTAATTAAATTAATTTTGTTTTTGGCATAGGAATAAGGGAATTTGAGATTTGGTTGGTTTCAAGGAGTTTTCGAAACAAAAAGAAAAAAAAAAAGTAAGTCATAGACAGAAAAAAAAGATTCAAAAATCAAAATTTAAACAAATTTAAATGGTTTCAAAGTTGTTGTCAAGAGGAATCACCAAAAAAAAAAAAATAAAAAAGAAATTCATCAAAATTAGAAAAAAATATTTTTTTGTTTGTGTTGTTGGTTTTGTTTTTTGTAATTTGACAAAGTTTGGCTTACACTTTCGAAAAGACGAAATTTCACTTTTTTTACGAATTGAGTCATACAAATCCATTCTTGTTTGTGTGTAGGAATTTTTTATAATCTCCTTTAAATTCTTGTTTGTAATTTTTTTGCTTTGTTTTGGGATCTGTTCAATGGGAAAAAACCGAAGACGGAAATTTGAAAGTTTTTTGTTCCTGTTGTTGGATGGAAGTGTGAAACTCATTTTTGAAAGTGTAACAGCTCTTAGCATGTCAACAAAGCTTAGTCCGTTTCGTTGACAAACTTTGGTTGCATCCGGCGAGCAAGCAACCATTACAATTGGCGAGTAATGACATTGGATCCAATTCAAATAGCTATCGTGATTTAAGAATTCACCTGATGGTGGTGGAATGTTTGTCATGTTTTGGTTATGTTCTTGTTTTTGTTTAGGTTTGTTTTGTTACAACCTTTAATTTTGATTATTTGTTTTATGTTGGAACTGACCCTTGAAACAAAGGAAAATCAAGTAAGCAAAATTGTAATTGAAAAAAATAAAAAAATAATGAATGTTTTTTGGAGAATTATTTTTTCCAAATTCATCATTCTTTCTTCTAAACCTTGAATAGAAAGACTTTTTGACAAAATTAAGATTATTGAAAAAAATTGATGAAAGTTTATTAATATTTATTTCGTTTTCTTTCCAAATAAAAAGAAATAAAATTTTCATTCAACTTTCCAAAATCACAGTTTATAAAACAGGTTAAATAAATATATTTGTAATCCTTAAAAAGAAACTTAAATTAATAATTTACCTTTGAGAATTGGGGACTTTTGATAATTTATTCTAATTCTTGGAAATGTGATTTTATGGAAAGCTGAATGAAAATTTTGATCTTTTTATTTTACAATAAACAGTAATTGGGATTGAAAGAAGTAAAAAAATTATTTCCACAAATTCCAAATAAAAAAAGACTGATTATTAAAGGGAATTTATGATAAAATTAATCAGGGATATTGGTGCGAGATTCAAAATTCATCTTTAATATGTTTTTGGTAACTCCATAAGGATTTCGTTTGTGCTTTTTGTTTTTCCAACCTTATTTTGAGAGAAGAAAAGAATAGCTAAAGTTTTCATTTTTTTTCCTTTTTTTTTTCGCTTTTGTTCAAAAATAAGGTACATTTGGATCAAGTCCAAACAAATAAATGAACACTCAACAACCAAACCACAACAAAAGCAGCAATTATGATCGCAATTATAAACTTTATACCAATAATGGCAACTAGAGCAATAGTAATAATAATAAAAAAACTTAAAATAACAAACAAATTATCGGACTCACAAATTCAAAATTCAATCCATGTAATTAAAAATATCCAGTCAGTAGCTTTCAAATGATCTAACTATTACAACAGAATAATAACAACTTTAGTCCCAGTAACAACAAAAAAAAAAAATGACAACTGCTAAAACCAAAATTAGCCCCAAAATTTCCCTCATCAAAGAATCTCAAAACTCATAAACAGAGGTGAAATCTATTTGAAACAATCATTCCTATTGTAATTGTATAAACCTTGGTTTTTTTTTTCATCCGGCTTGTTGAAAAATATTGCAGTTAAAATAAAGTGTGTAAAAAAGTTTAATCTGTTTTTCAAAATAAAAAGCATGTTTTTTTTTTCTAGAATATCGATAATTTAACCTATCAAAAAAACCAACAATAAACTTTAAGTAAATATGGTATTGATTACTTAAAGTTCGATTATTTAAAAGAAATTCTAAAAATAAAGGATCCAATTGGAAAATTTATCTTTAAAAATAGAGTAAATAAACTATATTTCAAAATCCTTGACCCATTAAAAATCAAATTTTGATAATAAATATTTTCTAAATTGAAGTTATCGATTATCATAAAAAAATTAATATTTTAATATTCAGTTCTCTAGGTTAGAAATGTTTTTTTTCATCTAGAAATTAAATAAAAAAAAGTAGAAAAAAGGAAAAAAAAGTAAAAAAAAATTGGGACTTTTATTATGAAATTTAGTTGATTTCAGAAAATGTTTTTCGTCATCCAAAAAATTCAAAAAAATTGAAAAAAATTATGAAAAATTTTAAACAAATTGTATTCCTAATTTAAAATTTATTTAAAACATCATGGAATATACTTCCAAAATTTATTTTAACTATGGTATACGACTGGGTAGTAAATTTAATGTTGTCTTGTAACCAGAAGAAAAAAAGCATGGATTATCTTCTGAAACATCGATTATAGTCGTTGTGTACACATTATTTTGATCTCTGTATTTCTTTTAATTCTAACAAGCAATTAAACAAATCTCAAGTAGAAAAATTTTGTTCTTTTGATTGTCTTTGAATTACTTAAATAGGGAAATTTTGACTTGGGGTATTGGTTCTCTTACTATTAAGTATCTAAATTTAAAACATGTTTTTTTTTTTTTTTTTTGAGGCTGAGGTATTTGAAGATAGGAAACATTAAATGTAAATACTCTGTTTCAATTTAGATTAACTTTATGTTTTATATCTTGGATTAAGGTAATGGGTTGAAAAAATATTAAATGATTTTGTTGTAAAAATTTTTTCATAATTCCTAAATTTTTTAATTTACTAATCTGTTTTTGTTTAATAACTCCAAAAATCGATCTTATGCAACTTTTCTCATTTTTTTATAAAAATCCAAGACCCTAATAGAACAAAATAATGCTTTTTTTAGTATATTTTTAAATTAATTAAAACTTGAATAATACTTACTAATTCTGATTAAAAAATTACAAATGTTTTTGAATATGTTAAATAAATCAATTTTTTTAGTTAACCAAAAAAAGTATCTCATAAGTAGAGATATATATATATATATATATAAACCCGATTCCAAAAATTCTGAGACGCCCAAAATCAAAAATAGGCAAAAACAAAACAGAATTTATTGTATTTTTCCAAACGTCCTATAAAACCACATTAAAATTACCCAGTATTAATGTTTTAATAAGTAATCATTTTAATCAAAATAAAAGAAAAAAATATAAAACTTAAAAAGAAAAACAGGTGTGTCCAAAATTATGAAACAAGTTGAACAAAAAATGTATTGGTAAATTTGTTGAAAATTCACCAACAATTATTGATCGATCAAATGATAAGATACCATCTACCAATTGTATGTTATTTTTCAATTTATCAAAATCAACACTAACCTTCTATCAACCATTGAAAAAAAATTTGAGATCGAAGGAAACCGATTACGTAAATGGAAAAAAGGAAAGAAAACAAAACAAAAAAGATAAAAAATGAAATATTTTGTAAAATCAAAATTCTTTCCAAATTGAATTTAAAGCCCAGTATTGGTGTTCTTTCTACTGTTTTAACTGTGTTAAAATTTTTGGAATATAGTTTATTTAAAAACTTCATTTTTCGTAAAGATACACAGTCAAAAATGGAAAATTCACTTTTTTTAAGAATCAAAAAACTTAGATTGTTTAGAAATAAGAAGAAAAAAAAAGTTTCAATTAGAGTTGAGATTAATAAATCAAATACCCGAACAAACTACAAATTTCAAAAAAAAAAAAAATTAAAAAAATTTTTAATCCCCTTTCATTGGAAAGTCTCATGTAAAATATCTCAATTTCTTTAAAAAATTACATTTGTTGACAATTAGATTTTTTAACAATAAATGTATTAATCTTCAAATAGAAACAAAACCTCACTTTTTATATTTTAATTTGGAGTTTCAAACATTTTTTTTTAATTTTTTTTTTCAATTAATAAGATTTATTTAAACTAAGTTATTCCAAAACTTAGTGGTTTTATTTTTAAAGTATTTTTTAAAAACTTCATTCAGGTACAATAAGATTTCTTTTATCTTTAAAGAAAATAATTTTTTTGTAATAATATCTAAAAATGTTGTATGTTATCCTTTTTTCAAAAATCAGAAAAATAGGATCAAACTTTTAAAAAACAATAATTCATTTTGGAAAATAGCATTTAAAAGTCAACTATGTATTATAATAATTAAACTTTAACTGTAATTATCCAATACAGGATTATTAGTAAAATTCTTTGAATTCCCTATTAAATTTACTGTCAGTTTTACTATTAAAGCATAAACTTTCAACGAAATTTAAGGCACAAAAAAAACCCCAATTAGAGCACACTTTTTGCAATTTTTTTTTTACAATTTATTTTACAATAATCTTAATTTTGTGCCTTAGTGTGAGATTTTTTTATTGTGCCTTAAATTTCGTTGAAATTTTGAGATTTAATAGTGAACTAACTGTACTAGAAAATTTTTTCTCGTGCTAGTCCCTTAAAGTTAAAAAGATAGTTAGTTTGGGCTATTGTGGAATAGAAAGGATAACAAAATTTTTGTCGTTTCAATTTATTGATACTTATTTCAGAGAACCTAAAAGTCAAAATAGTTTTTTTCTGAAAAGTTTTTAAAAAGTTTTAATCGTAAAAACTTTTGGATTGTCAGTTTTTACATTTAGATCTTTTAACATTACATTTGTAAATTTGGAACAATTTCAAGTTAAAAAAACAAAAAAGGTTGCTAATAAATCAAAGTTAGCAAAAATATATGTTATTCTCATTGTTGTGTTTCAAGAAAATAAAAAATCATTTTTTCAATAAAAAATACTTTAAATTTTTCTTCTTGTTTCCAAATGCAAACACCAAACAAACCAAAAAAAGAACAAAAGAAAGAATTTCGAAATTTAGTTCTCAAATATGGATCTATTAACGACAGCACCAAAAAGATCTTTCCAGACAAAAAAATTCCAGAAAAGAAAGACGAACCAGTAGTCAAATTTACAAAACTGGACACCTTACCAGACGTAAAATTTTCTGTTTTCGATCCCCAAACAAATTATAATGATCGAATTCAAACTACGATCAAGCCAGAGGAAACGTCCCAACTTTTGCAAAACGATTACCTTTCTTTTAGTAATCTTGAAGAAGTTGTTGAATATTTAAACAAAAGAGGTGTAAGAGGTGATTCACTTCCAGACATCCGCTTTAGTACAAAAATGAATACTTTTGATCTCAAAAAAAAAGATACATATCAAATTATTTCCAATCTTGACAACTAATTTATTGCAATGCTTTCTTTTTCAAGATTAAAAAATTAACAAAACTTTTAACAAGCAATAAATTCATTTTTGACAAAAGGGTTTCCTTTTTTTTTCTTCACTTGGCCTCAAACAAGATCAATTTTTTTTTGTTTGTTTCTAATTTTTCTGATTAAATGAAAAACTAATTTTTTCTTTTCTTTTTTCTTTTTTTGTTGTTTTTTTTTTATTTTCAAATTAACGTGTTTTTAAGAACACATAAAAAAATCGTCCTTTCAAAACTTTCGAATTCACCAACACACTTTGATCCCAAAACGTTAACAAATTTCTTGTGAATTAAAAAAGGTTCCATAAAAAGAATTTAATTGACAGAATATTTCATTCTGCAAACAAAACAATTAAATCAACTTTGAAACAAAAACTTTTTGAACAATGGAGTTGTTCATTTGAATATTTATTGAATTTTCTTACACTACTTTCGAAAAACCTATTTCTTCTTTTTTTTTCGCTTTTCTTCTCAATAATTATAAGTTCTTCAAAATTATTCAATTAATGGTATTCAAAAAAATACCGTTCATTAAAATAATTCTGTACATAATTGGAATTGAAAATAAGGAAAATTGGTGTGTAATTTCTTATATTTTAAATCAAATCCTTTTTTTAAGAAGCAAACTTTTTAAAAAAAATTACTTACATCATTATTAATTATAGATATAGGAAAATTTAAAATTTAGTTCTTTAATTAAATAAACAAATTTTTTATGAACCCAGTAATAAATCTTCCTAACGTTCACTAAAGTCGTCTATCTATTGAACACTCATGTATTTGTTTGATAACATAAAATAGATCTACTTTTATTGAAAAAAAAAACAAAGAGTTTTATAGCGTTTTTCAAGAGTTTGGAAAATGATAAATTTTCTTTCTTGTTTTGTGATTGATTGAATATTATTTGGAAAAAGTGTAATTTAATTAATCATCATTCGAATAAGTATAAATTTATAATTTTCAGAGTTTGATACTTAGTAAAAGCAAATTATTAATAAAGGAAATTACACCTCAATTTTTTAATATTAACAATTAAAAATCTAGTGAGGGATTATTTTCAGGTCAGGTTTTTTTTCTGAATACAATACAACCGTTCTAAGTTTACCATAAATTTTAAATAAAACACAATTGAGTTTTCTCTTCTTATCTTCTATTTTCAAAAAAATCGGAAATAGGGTTATTATTCAAAAAAAAGTTTAATATAAATGAGCGATTATTCAAATTTTTGCAACATCAAAAAAAAAAATTCAAGATCCCATGAAACTTAAAAATTATCGTTCCAAAACAGACCTCAAAAAATATCAATATTTACGTATCTTGTAAAATTTACCTTTTTTGAACAATATTTTAAAGTACTTCACGAATCTTCAATTTTTTTTTTTTAATGTTTCAAAAACACTACAAGGAAAATTTAAACACTGAAAATTAAAGTTAGCCAAAATTAACCATTGGATTTCAGTTATACTTCTTTTATAAATTATTATTTCAAATTTATCATAATTTTATATATTCAGAAAAGGGTAGCTATTAAAATCATTAAGATTCGAATACCCCCCTTTTCAGAAATACCAACTTTTGAAAAAAACACCTATTTTTGGGGTATTTTTTTAATGAAAAAAGTTAAAATGAATTAATTTTTGATTGAAAATCAAGATTCAAAAAAGAATAAATGTTAAAGCAATTTGCAGATAACAATCGGGAATGCATATAAAAACTCAAACATGGAAAAAAATAAAATGATAAAAAATATTCCAAAAATAGAAAAAAAATCAGATTTTCAATTTAATTAAGCGATATATTTTGATTGAAATATTTTATGCTATTTTATAATTGAAAAATATGTTTCTTTTTAGACTATTAAAAAAATACTTGAAAATTATCTCTTTACTAAGTCAATTAAAAAATTGAAAAATTTTACAATGAAAAATGAAAAAAATATTACTGAAAAATTTCATTTTTTTTTTTCAATTCCTATTAAAATCTATTAAAGTTGTATACCTTTTTAAAAATGGATAAGTATAATTATGTTTATTTTATAGGTATATTTTAAAAATCCAAAATTTAGAGTTTTTTTTTT
The DNA here is from genome assembly GCA_027625915.1 of Anaeramoeba flamelloides. Classification (NCBI taxonomy): domain Eukaryota; family Anaeramoebidae; genus Anaeramoeba; species Anaeramoeba flamelloides. The sequence continues at coordinate 897,675 of JANTQA010000038.1, forward strand.
GAAAAAATTTTCCTTGTCTTGAATTTGAATAATAGCTCATTTATTGAATATTTTTTTTGAATAATAACTCTTATTTCAGAATTTTTTAAAAATGGAAAATCAGAATAGAAAACTCAGTTGTATTTTATAAAAAATTTTATTGTAGACTTGGAAAGACTCTAATTGAAATAATTATCATTCAAATAAATATATATTGCCAAAATTTCCAGATTTTGATTCTTCAATAAATATAATCATTAATCAAAAAGTTTAATTCACCTTGTTAAATGAAAAAAGTCTCACTAATAATGAAAAACAATTTCTTCAGTAAGCAATTAAAATCGGTCGCAGGGTATACAATAGATCTACTGTTGAGTATCGGAAATTAAAGATTGAATTTGGAGAAAAATATTATAAGTAATTGTAAATATATGAAAAACAATCGAGATTATCTGCAAAGAAGGAATTTTCATAAAAAATTGACAAATTAATTTTTAATCTGTCTTATCGCAATAATGAAGATTATCATCAATTTGTTTTTTTTTGCTAATAATCAGTCATATTTTTTTAAAATATTTGTAAATTCGCATTAATCAAAAAGAAAAGGTGTAATAAATGGTAAAAAAGAGTAATAAGTTTGAATAAAGACTTGAAAAAAAAAATAATTTGAAAAGTCAAAAAGTAATAAAAAAGATATATATATATATATATATAATCTTTTTCAAATAAAAGGGTACACCTCTCAAATCTTCAATACCAATGAATTTGATTGTTTATAAGATAATTACTTATTGGTGATTATTATTTTAATTATTCATATTTTTTGTTATTTTATTTATGGGTATTGAACATTTGGAAACTGAAGAAAAAAATAAAGATAAGAAGAAAAAAAAACTGGAAATAACCTTTCAGTATAAAAATGGAAACAGTTTAAGTTTGATTTTGAATGAGCTAGATATAGGAATTAAGAAAGAAGGTTATTTAAGTGATGCATAGAACGAAGAATAGAGAAAGGAAAAGAATTAATAATTCCAATAAAATACCCAGATGAATTGCGGTTTTTATATTGATCATGGGACTTTAAAGAACAAAAGTTTGACATGTAATAGGGTTATCAATAAAATGTAAACAAATTTTTCATAATTCACCTTTGTCAACGCTTTTTTTATTTAGTTTTAAAAATTGGGTTCCAAACAATTTACAAAACGGTATTTCTCATTTCAAATAAAATGGTAATTCAATTATAAAATATTTAATTTTAATTTTTATTTTTTTGTTTTAATGAATTTTAAAAGATTCGGTTGGTATTTTTTTATGTTTTAAAAAGTTTTTGAGATTTTCGAATGATGCTGCAATTAACTTGATTCAATTATGAATAATTCTTGAAATGTTCTGATCACTTTTATTTGAAAAAGAGTTTATATAAATGTTGTTACAGCAAAAGTTGCCCAACAAGATTTTTAAATATCATTTATTTTTTATAATCGACCTTTGAAGAACAAATAAGAATAAATATGAATAATACACACCAAAAGAATAATTTAAATCAATCGGGTATGAATCAAAAATTCAATAGATTTTCTTAAAAATAGAAAAACTGAAATTCCTATTTAACTATTGAGAAATACAAGAATTTTCTTTTTGATATACTTATGTAATAAAACCAAAAAAATCAATAGATTTTCTTCTATGTTGAAAAACTAAAATTCTTAGCGTGCCTTATGAGAAATATAAAAAAAGTTCATTTTGATCTTCTATTGAAGATCCAAATAAAATTCCAAATAGAAAACAATATTCTTTTTCTACAATCATTATTACTGTTTCATTAACAATAAAATAACATGTATTTACCTATTGATCATAGATCTTGCAAAAAAAAAAAATCGAAAATGAATTAGGTAAAAAAAAATCGAAAAAAAAAAACAAAAACAAAAATGTGAAAAAATAATTTCAATTTTAAATTTTCCAAAATAAATATTTCTTTTAATATTAATTCTGCCCCTTTGAAAACAGGTAATGAACTCCTTTACAGCTGGGCATCTTTGACTGGAAAAGGGTTTATTTATATATATAGATAACAATCTAATGAATTTTTATTGTTTAGATATTTTTGTAAGAGTATAAAATTAAATTTAAAATTTTCGAATTGGTAAGGATACATTCGGAAATAATTGCTAAATTCATGAAAACTATTAAAATGAATGATAAAAACAGAAATTCACAATATTCACCCAAAAATACACTCAATTGTATTTTCTCACAAAAAAAATCATAATCTAAAATTTTCCAAATCACCCCATGAAAGAGATTTCAGCACATTGAGTGAAATGAAAAAATATTTACTACCTTATTTAGATAAAAGAAGGATCTGCAAATAATTCTGCAATGTTTTTCAGACACATAATAAATCAAATTTAATACTTTGAAAAGCAATTGAATTTAAAAAAATATTATAGTTTTTTTTAAGGTTATGAATTATTGATGAAACCAGTAAAAATGAGGGATCATTAAAATTTCAAAAATCAGTGAAATTTAAATGATTAAAAAAAACTATTTGTTTTTTTATTATTTAAGTGAGAAGTTGTTAATATCTCTTGAAACTGAAGTTAACTTTTCTTGGATTCAAAAGAATGGAGAAAAATCAAAGATTTTACTCAATTCTTTTGAATTCTGGAAAACCGCCATTAGCTTTTTTTTTAATTTGAGAAAAAAAATGAAAATTTCACAAAATTTTCTTTTTATTTCTTAAATTAAAAAAAACCTAGGCACTCTACAGCACTTGAAGGCACTACCATAATTCATAAATTTTCATTTATTAGTTGTTTTATTAAAGACTGGAAAAAATATTTGATTCATCTAATAGGGATAATAAACATAATGAATCATTTTTTTTGTAATAATATTAAAAATATTATTATTTTTTAATTTATTTGATATATTCTTTTTTTTTTTTTGAATTCAGATATCCAGATTTTACGATTATTTTCATAAGCCAGAGCAATTAAATAGAAAACGATCCAAAATTTCAATGTATCTAAATTATTTCGTTTTTTTAAATAATTTACAAAATTTTGATTTATTTTTATTAATTACTTGGAAGCAGATATTTCAATAATTTGTAATTTTTTTAAATTTTAAATAGAAATAGAATCTTTTAATAACAAAAGTTAAAAAAAAGATTTGAATTGGAGCTGACTATCCCGAGATACTATGTTACAAATAATATATTTTATTTCCATATCGAGTTCTGAATTACGGCTGTTTTCTAATTAATAATATAGGCAGACAAATGATTTGCATTCCTGTATAAATTTTATCTTTTAATTTTTTATAAAAAAATTAAAATTAACACTCTTTTTTGAAAAGTAATTACATAAATCGAATTGCATAAATATTATTTTGTAAAAGAAATTTAGTAATCGAAATTTAGAAAAATAATTTTTTTAAAATAAATTCTAAAAATGAGCATATAACTTTTGTTTTTTTAATAAAATTTGATGTTTGTTCTTTATGTATTTAACAAAAATAAGAGACTTGATTTTAAAACATTATTTTTTTTGTTATCTGAGCTAATAAAAATTTTATAAAATTACTAATGTATTTAAAAAATTTGAACGAAAATGTATTACGATTTATTAATGTATTGATTTTATTATCTGTTTATTATAATAATTTAATGGTTAATTCATTCACGTGTTTTTTCTCGTAGAAAAAGAAGAAGAAAGGATTCTTTTTATTCTTTTAAAAAATTTTTTATTTGTTTTTTTCAAAGAAGTCAAGGACAGTCTTTTTAGTATCATTATCTTCCAATTTTACATAAACATTTTTAATTTTATCAGCTGCAAATTGCAAAAGCTGTTCATTTATTTGTGTTTCTGATTGGTCTAAATTTTTTGAGTATAATGATTTTAGTTTATTTGCTGTTAAATATAAACCATAATAAGATTTCAAATTTTGTTCTTTTAATAACTTTATTGAATGGGCATAATATTGTCTTGCCTTAATTAAGTCTGTTCTTTTACCGATGGTATAATAAATGTTTGCAATTTTATAATGATGTTGATAATTATTAGGTTCTGCAAGAATCAATTCTTCGCAACAATACAGTGCTTTGGAATAACTGCGCGAAACAAATAAATTGGTTTGTTGGTATTAAGAAGATATATAATAATAAATAGTTAGTGGTTGAAATAAATTTTTAAAAAAAAAAAAAATTATACAAGAATTAAATAAAAGATTTGAGAACCATATGGTCAATTTCTGAATTAAAAAGTAAACATGCTGGTATACATATAAAGATTGTTTTTTAACATATTCAAATCCACGTTGTTAAATAATAATAGAAAGGGAAAATGATATGACCCAAACTATTCGATTCGAAAAATGTATACGTCTATTTTAAAAAAATGAGATAATCCCCCCCCCCTTTTTTTTTTAAGGTTGCCCGAATTAAAGCTTTTCCAAAAATTTAATTTTTTAATAAAGTGAGAACTCAAAATTTTAAAAATTTCTTTTCTTCCAACTCGAACCTCTACCTCGCGTCCAAAGGTTGAGTCTTCAATTTTTTAAAAACTTTATTTTTTACTCTTGGGATTTAGTTTCAAAAAATCAATTTGGTTTCAAAAAAAAACTAGATACAAGAATAGTGGTACTAAATTTATTTAATGAATTTAACAAAATCAAAAATAAATTTAAAAAAGAAAATATTTATATTGTAACAATACATATACAAAAATTTTTTGACTCTATTCATCATTCTTTAATCTATCATTCAATTAAAAAATTTATAAAAAATGAAATAATAATTAATATCTACTAGCTTATTATTCAAAAGAAGGGATTGGTGTTTATCAGGCTGATCCATTATCTCCGTTATTATTTGGATTTATTACTCATTTTCTTCTAGATAAACTTAAACCCTTAGCGATACATGTACAAATTTTTGCAGATAACTTGATATTAATTATGAAAGGGTCGTTAATAGAAATAAATTATCATGTAGAAAAAATATTTAAAATGATTCGTGATTTTGGAATGAATCCGAATAAGGATAAAACTAAAAAAACTACAAATCCGAAAGAAATTCTATATCTTGGGATTTGGCTTTATAAACAAACTCTCTTAAAGTTTAACTTGGGTAAAGTTAAAACCAATTTTAAAAAATTAATTAATATACTACAACAAAAAAAATTTATCAATTGATTAAAAATTCATATTTTTAAAGCGGTGCTACATAGTCAATTATTATATGGATGAGTAAATATTTGATCTAGTACAAAAAGACTTCAATTCAATCGATGTATGGATAAATAAAAAAATAACAAATTTTTTATTAATAAATCCACACTCTCCAAGACTTATTTATAAAACAGAAGCCAAAATCGACACAGCAAAAATAACGATATATAAAAAAAGATTTAAACTAATTCAAAAATTAAAAATCTTGGATTTTAATCAAATAGTTGATAATCTTAAATTTAGAGAGCAGAAATTAGAAAATATTAACTGGCAAACGAACACCTTAAAAGAACTCCAAATTGAACTCGATAAATATCGAATCAAACAACTAGAAAATAGATCCAGTTGGAAAGTTCAAAAATATTTAAAAATTATTTCTATCCAAAATAATATTAACAAACAATCATGCCTAGGTTTTCGAGAATTCAAAGGAATATAGTAAAAATCTATGATTTTACTCAATTCTTTTAAATTCTGGAAAACCTAACGACAAAAGACATTTAAAATGGAAGGGTTCCAGTTCGATTTTAAAACTCAGAACTTTTACAAATTATTTAAACAGATACTCTTATGTTATGAACAAAGATAAATCAAAATTTTGCAAATTATGCAAAAAATCAAAAAATTTGGATATCATTAAAGATTTGGATCATTTTCTCTGTGATCGTGTCGTCAAGTGCCGTAGAGTGCCTAGCTTTTCCAGAATTTAAAAGAATAGAGTAAAATCTTAGATTTTTCTCAATTCTTTTGAATTCTGGAAAAGCTAACGGCGATTTTTTTTAATTTCTAAAATTAAAAAAAAGCTAACGATGGCCCAGCCTATGAAAATAATCGTAGAATTTGGATATCTGAATTAAAAAAGATTAATATATCTCATATATTAAAAAATAATAATATTTTTAATATTATTATAAAAAAAGACACAATATATTTATTATCACTAGTGAGTAATAGACTAATTTTTGAGTTTTTATTAAAATTTCTAAATAAAAATTTAGGAATTCGGAAAGTGCCGTCAAGTGCCTAGGTTTTCCAGAATTTAAAAGAATGGAGAAAAATCTTTGATTTAACTCAATTCTTTTAAATTCTGGAAAACCTAACGGCCAACAAGAGGGATTAACAACTCCTCCTTTAAAAAATAAAAAAAAAAAAGAAATATATTTGTTTTTTCCTTTCGTGATAAACTAAATCGAAAAAAGTGAGTATTACACTGTTTAAACAACAATCTTTATGATTCCGGGTGTGTTTGAAAAAAAATCAAATATTTTCCATTTTCGAGTATTTTCGGTGTTTTTTCAGGGATTTTCATAGCAACAAAAAATCCAAAAAAATTCAATTTTACTTTTGTTAACAATTAAAATTCAATTTTTGAAAATTTAACACGCTTAAATTTTGATTTAATTTAATGTTTCGAATTCTATATTGATTCAAATAATCAATCTAAATTTTGGACTTGATTTTTGGTTTCAAAAATGAAAAGGAAAAAATACATAAAATAATATTTGATAAATTTTAACCATTGATAGCATTTTACAATTAAAATCAATTTGACAATTTTTTTATGGAATGGTTAGATAAACTCTGAATTTTCAGAAATGAAAAGTGTGTGAATCTTTTGGATCATTTTAAAAAAGTTTTTAATAATAACACTTTGTTCAGTCGGGAAACTTCAATAGATCGATTTCCAGTATATTGCAATTTGCTAAAGAAAGTAAAAACAAGATTTTTTCATTGGAAACCTTAATAGAAATCTGAAAATGAAAAATGGGATCAATTAATAAAAGAAAAAAATAAATGATTAGAGATAAAATGGAGAATTAAACACAATAACTGGTTTGATAATACAACTTTTTGGTAAGAGGGGTTTTTTCTTTGGTTGATCAATTATTAAAAATTTGTTGAAAAAATTGACTATTTTTGCGATCTCCAAAAAAAACTTGTGATGGATTTTAGATAACCAAGGAGATTTAAACTTTTTTTGTTTGATAGAATTGAGAATAATATAATGAATTATTCTCTGAAGTTAATTTGTTTCTTCATTTAATTGATTTTATATTTTCATTTCCAGGTTTCTGTGATTCTATTAAGGTTTCCAATGAAAAAATCTTGTTTTTACTTTTTTCATGTTTACTCTTTTTTGAAAAACAAATAAATCCAAATTTCTTTTCAATTGATATAACATAAAGAAGTTTACGAACACTTTCATTTTTTGAGAGAACGTTACTCCACAGGTATGATGGAAATTCGCTGTTTTGGCTCTACCCTGAATGAGATATGTTTTTATTATTAACAATGTGAAAAAAATCTTTACTTATTAACCATAAGAAGATTGAACGACCTTTATTCACACAATTTTAGAATAAAAATTAATTTCCCAAAACTGACTATTCTTCGGGTGGTTGCTTTGGATCTTTTTCTTGTACAAATGTTTTTTAATTAATGAGAACGGAATTTTTTAGTGGATATCATGAGGTAAGTAATTTGTAGTATTGGATTATTGTTCACGTTACAATAGAATTTTTCTTCGAAAGAGTTTAATTAGAAAAAAAGGTACTCATTTTCAAAAGAGAAAGTAAGGCAATAATTACTCGTCTATTTTTTCCTTTCCAACAAATTTTTTTTTAATTACAAAAAGAATTCAAAAAAAGAAATATGAAAAAAGAAAAAAGAAAAAAGAAAAAAGAAAAAAGCAAACCATTGTTGGGTAAGGTAAATCTCTAAAAGTTCTTCCCAAGTTTCGGTGTCTCCCTGAAAATGATACAAATAATTATTTAAATTTTTAATAGTCAGCACAACATCGCCCTGTGCTTTTGAAACACACACTAACCGTTTTCTAGCTATTTGATCAGAAGGGTTATTTTTAAGGATCGATTTATAAATAGTTATGGCGCTTTTCCAATTGCCCATCGCTTCTTCCAATAAACCTGAAAGCTTTGTGACACGAAGCGATTTTGGAAATTGCTTTTGTAATTTTAAAAGAAGGGTTTTTGATTCTTCAATGTTTACATCAAGGCCAGCTAAAAAAACCTGTTCCATGACTTCAAATAACTCTTCTTTAGAGAGCTTTTGACTTTTTTTGTTGATTAATGGCAACCCGTATTTTATAATTTCATAAGAGTTACGTGCTTGTTTTTCTCTATATTCCCTCAACAAATCACGTGCTGCTTTCCAGTTGTTTGGTTTGTTTTGAAGTGTTTCCAAGTTTTTGTTCATTTTGAAAAAAAAAAAATCAAAAAAATGAAAAGTGATAATTTGATAAAACCTCAATATGCATTTGAAAGTTTATGAAAACATTTTATTCTATTTTCAAGATGCAACCGACTTTAAATTGTTTCTTTTGCTATAGCACTTATTATTGAAATGAAAACTAGCATTGTTAAGGATATTTGAATTCTTAAAAGAGGACAAAAATTTGTCTAATTGTCATTATTCAAATTTGAAATATTCCTAAACTTCAGGTTCTTATCTCACTATAAAATTGTCTTTTATAAGTTTTTGGGAAAATGACCAATTTAGTCAAAAAACTTCATATATTAAGATATTACTTTTTGCAGATGTTTAGTCTTCTTAATGTTCAGTAAATAAAAAAGAGTAAATCCAATGTTGTCTGAGACGCCAGTAACTGTAACATAGAATCTGTGATTCTAATTAAAACTCATTGTTAGTTTTTTCTTCTTGTTCCAATGCAAAATCTAATAGACTACCAAATATTATACTTATGTTCAAATCAATTTTGAAAATAAACTCCTTGATGTTTTGAGTAAAATTTAAATTAGTGATTGCATTTTTTGAAAATTTTTCGTTATTTTTTTGATTGTTCTTTTGACAACAAAAATCATATCGAAGTTTTGTCTCTATTTTTAGAGAAAAATTTTCCAATTTGATCTTCACTTTAAGATTTTTTTTTTAATTGCCAAACCGATTGAAACCAAAACCATATTTACTTATTTTTAATTGGACGCTTCTAAAAGTTTTCTGAATCAGTTTTTTAGAAAAAAGAAGCACTGTTTTTTTTTGAAACTAGAGTTTAAACAAGATTGAATGAGGTTATTTTGTAATTGTAAATTATATCAAAACAAAATAATGATGTTTTACTTTGGTAATTTCCAAATCAATAACAAGTTTTCGTCAATATTTTGTTAGAAAAACCAGTCTCCAATTTAATTACAACCTTAATAAATAAGAAAATGTCTTTCATTTTTTTTTGTTTCCTTTTTATTATTTGCTTTTTGAAAAAAAAGTTTGTTTTTTTAATTTTTCTTTCAAAACTATATTTCTTTTGAATTGGATTCTTAAACAACCAACCGTTCTTCCATTTAAATTTTCTTGATCTCAAATAAACAAAAAAAACAAAAACAAAAAAAAAAAAAATTTCCATTTTAGAATGAGTTCAGAAAATTCTTTAGTTTTAAAATGTGTACTTGAAGGTCATAACGGTTGGGTAACATCAATTGCAACAACACCAGAAAACCCAAATATGTTTGTTACAAGTTCAAGGGGTAATTTTCTTTTCTCTTTTCTTTTCGATTCCTTTGCCTTTTTCCTAATCCTTTTCATGTTTTCTTTTTATTTTATTTTATTCTTTTTTTTTTTTCTTTTTTATTTCTTATTCCAAATAATCTGTATGTTTCAATCAATCTTTTCAATTTAATTAGACAAAACTCTTCTTGTTTGGAACATTAATGAAGAACAAGTATCAGGTTATCAAGAAGATTATGCTTTTCCAGTCAAATCTCTTCATGGTCACAGCCATTTTGTTGAAGATGTTACAATTTCTTCAGATGGAATGTTTGCTTTATCTGGATCTTGGGGTAATTAGCTTTTTTTTTTTTTTTTTTTTTTTTTTTTTTTTTTTAACAATACAATTCTTTTCTTGTTAATACAACATGTAGTTGTATAGTTTTTTTTTTTCTTTTTCTTTGTGGATCATAAATCTTGAAACAATTGAATCAACAAAACCAACAATGCCTCATTCCAAAAAAAAAAAGACAAATTGAACAAATAACAAAAAAAAAAAGAAATTACTTTTTATAAAATAAAAAAATCAAAAAACTTCAATAACCAACAACAGATTTTTTTTAAAAAAAAAAAAAAAGAAGAAAAAGATTTTTTTTTTTAAAAAAAAAGATTTAAAAAAACTTGCTTTTTTTTTTTTTTTTCTTTTAATATTTGCTCTTTTGATTAAATTTTTTTCTATAAAGAGAGCTCCAATTTTTTAAAATTGAAAACAAACTTGAATTCCAAAATTTCGTGATCCAATTGAAAAAACCTTTTTTTTTTTTTATTTTTTTTATTTTTGATCCAAATTAAACAAACTTTTTTCAATTTTCAATTTTAACCTTCTTTCAATTGCCATTTCCAATAAACCCAAAAAACAATTTCCAACAGACAAAACTCTTAGACTATGGGATTTAACAACAGGAAAATGCACACAACAATTCATTGGACACACAGGAGATGTACTTTCTGTCACCTTTTCTGCAGAAAACAGACAAATTTTATCAAGCTCAAGGGACAAAACAGTTCGACTTTGGAACACATTAGGAAAATGTAAATATGTGATCGAAGACAAAAGCTCACATAACGATTGGGTCAGCTCTGTCAGATTTTCCCCACTCTTAAAATCAACAACCTTTGTTTCGTCGTCATGGGACAAAACTGTCAAAATGTGGAACTTGAATGGATGCAAATTGGAAAAAAATCTCTATGGACACACTGAACAAGTCAACTGTGTTGAAATGTCACCAGACGGCTCCTTATGCGCATCTGGCGGAAAAGACGGAAAGGCAATCCTTTGGGATCTTGAAAAGCAAGCAGGTCTTAAGGTTCTCGATGTTGGCGAAGAAGTCAATGCTCTCTCATTTTCACCAAATAGATTCTGGTTAGCTACTGCCTCAAGAAATGGAATCAAAATCTGGCAACTCCAAAAGGATTACTTACTTGCTGAATTAAACGACACCTTTAAGGTTGGTAAAAAGGGAATCAAACCAAGACCAATTTCACTTGCCTGGAGTCATGACGGAAACACCCTTTTTGTTGGTTATACAGATAACAAAATTAGAGTTTGGGCCGTTGAATCTGAAGATGAAAAACAACAAGTCGATATCAATATTGATGATGAAGAAGAAGAAGAAGAAGAATATGAAGAAGAAAATTAAAAAGTAGAAACCAAATTAAATTTCTAATTTGATTAAAAAAAACTCGAGAATCAGAAACTTTTTGTTTATAGTTTCCAGGTTTTCGATATTTCTATCAATTAAAAAAAATTGAAAAGGGATATTAAAATTACTATTTATTTAGTAATTTTTATTTTTTTTTTTAAATTTCCGTTTTAATTTTATTTTAATTATAGAATAAACCATTATCGAATCTTTTGTTATTGAAACAAACATAAATATTCTCCAAACATTTAACAAAATAATATTACAAAATATTAAATTAAAATAAAGTTAATAGATTTTCGATGGTCAATTTTTTTACTTTTTTTTTTTTTTTATATTTTTATTTTTATTTTTTTTAGGATTTTACTGAAAATCTAATCATTTATTGAAAATAATACTCTTTTGAGAGAAAGTTTAAATCATTTGTAGGAGTACAATATTTTGAAAACATTGAAATTTAATTATTAAAGTCTTTTCTATATAATTTTCCTAAATTGAGAATTTTTCTCGTTTCCTAGTTACACCAAATTAAGAGACTATATTTCTAATATGAATTTTAATATTGCAAGCTGAATGGTGTTATCGTGTTTTGTGTTGGCATAATACAGTTTATAGTACAAACATTTGATCAAAGTTATTTTCATTAAAGGGTGACAAATTGATTTTTGTAAATCTGGATTAAACCATCCTGAATAAAAGCATTTATATTTACAACTTTATTATTAATGATTAATTGATTATTGATTGTTATCCAATTTATTTATTTGCAAGATATTGGTTTAAAAAAAGATATGGAAATTTATGATCTTATTTTTTTATGCTGTTTTTACGTTGAAAAATGTTGGTTTATTTGTTTCTTTTTGATATCAAAAACATTTTATAAAAGATTTAATATCAATAAGCTTTGGAATAGAATCAAAATTTATAGCACCATTTCCAGGTTAAAAAAATATTTTGAATTCTTACGTTATTACCATTTTTTTTTTTATTGAAATTGGTTTTAACTTGTTTTCTTTAAAAAAATATTGCAATTTTATTTGATTTTTTATTTTATTATTTTTCCTTTTTTCTACTGTTGCTTAAGTCTTATTAGATTTGAAATTCTGTAATGATTTAAAAAAAGTTAAATTTAAGACCAATTTAATCATAAAAATCAAATATAATTAGTTGATAGTATTTAAATCAATGATTTGATTAATAATTAGAGATTAAAGTTTTACTAATTTACAAAAACAAAATTTTTAGATTTCCTTTAATGATTGTAGAACATTGATTTTTATTTTTTAATTTTTCTTTTTTATATATATTTTGATTTAGATGAAAAATTGTGGACGTGTATAAAGGTTAATACTCGATATATTAAATCAGATGTTGCATTCTATTTTCAAAAATAATTTTTTTTTAATCACCCCTCTTTCTCTCTTTATTTTCTTTTTTTAATCTATTGATGATAATTTAGAAAACAAAATTGTGTTTAAAATTCTTCTAATGACAGTCCCTATTTAACAAAATAATTTGAATTAGGTAGAACCAGTTTATCCACTTCAAAATCCCCTCTTTACCAGATCGAAGTATCTGGTAATTTGTTCGTAAAAATAAATCTGAATATATAAAATATTAAAATATTTTATCAGGAATTAATTTTATATACGTTTATTATATTGGGATGACTTTTAGAAGTTGTTATCAAATTAAGCATATTTATAGATTCTTTTCTCCACAGTAAAATTTTTTTTATAACATTGGTTTTTTTGATCCCCCCATATACAAAGGAAAATTTTTTGAATTACCTATTTTAGATAATAGAAAAAATAATATAATTTTTTTTGTATATAAATTATTATAAGTCTATTATTTTGTATTATTATAAGATGTAAATAAAAAACACTTTATTACAATAAAAAGACTAATTTTGACCACAACCAAAAGTCAAATATATCTCAACTATCTTAATTTTAATTCTGCTAAAAAAAATATTTCATTTACATCGTTAAATGGTTTAAATATGGTCTCAATCTATATCTTTACAAAATAAAAATATCATTAAAAAATCTATAAATAGATCACCAAACGATAATTGCATTCCAAAATAAAAGATTATATATAATGCAAAGTTAAAATTTGCATAGAACCCAGTGAAAATGAGATGAAAAAACCAATTTTAAATTTTCTGATTAACAACATGAAAGGTAAAAACCGAAATATCGGGAATTTTATTTTAGTATATTTTCAAATTATTTATATTTTCATGTTTATAATTTAAGATATTTCTAAGAGAAAATATACTTTATTAATGAAAAAATATTTAAAGGAATTAAATATCTAATTTAGTAATATCCAGAACAATAAATTTAAAATATTATTTAGAAATAAAAAACTTGGATATATTAAAAAAGTTTTCTACAGTCAAAAAAGGCGTTTGAAATAATACTGAAAACACCTAAAAATGGAAAATATTTGAGATTTTTAAAGTATTTAAAAATAAATTTTAAAGACCTTTTTAGAATTACAGAATTCATAGATAAAATTTAAAACTAAAATAACCTTTACATTATGATAAAATAATTTTTTTTTAAAATTTACCTTTACGACACTCTGAAGAGTTTCAGTACCCTTCAAGTAAAATTGTGAATATTAGTATATTTTAAAGTAAATATGTACATCTACAAGAGTATTAAAATGAATGATATGTATTGTTGTAGAGTGGGTATAGATTTTATGTAAGATTATACCAAAATATCTTTTAGAATTGAAAGCTAAATCAGGTTTGACTTAGATTTCTTGAGTAGTACCAGTTACGTGTAAGTTGGATTAAATATTATTCATATATTTTTTCGAAACGTATATAAGATGATAAAATAATTATTAATGATACACAACAGAGAAATTATGTTTACAAAAACATTTTATCTATTTTGAAATATCATTTAACCATAATTGGAAATATTAAAATAATCTAAGATACCAATCATTTTACACATAAAATGTATTGGAATACAATTCTCCAAAATTTACAAAATTTCCCGTTTAATATTTTTCAGCATAAAAAAAGTTCAATAATAAAAGTCCAATTTAAGTATTAAACCGGGTCTATTATAACCAAATTTCTTAAAAATTATTCAATGCCTTTTTTTAGAAATTTTAAAAAAATTATGACATTTTCGATTTTTGAGTATTTTCAGGAATAGTTAAGGGATCTTCATTAAGTAAAACTAAAAAATGTTTTTTAAATAAAAAAAAAATGAATGAATTCAACCTTTCAGTATACTTATCTTTTTTTCAGATTTTGGAAAGAAAGAATTATTTTTTTTTTCAAAATGGGTTGCAAAATAAAATATATTTATATTTGTGTAATTTTGAGTTTTCATAAATTTTAAATTTTTGTATCAAAATTTTTACACTGAAAAAAGTTACAAAATTTAAGATATAAATTTGTTTTTATTTTGTTATTCTACACCAGTTCCACTTTTAAGAGACAAACTTTGAACGAAATTTTTAGACATAAAAAAATCCCAAATTAAGGCACAAAATTCGAATTCTAGGAAATTAATTTGTAGAAAATAAAATCCAAAAAATGTACTTTAATTTGAGATATTTCTGTTCCCTAATTTTTTTTTCAGTTTTGTGTCTTCAAAGTTGAACTAGCTGTGCCGAAGAAATTATTGATTATAAAATGTATATTAATTTTTTTTAAATCATTAAACTGAAACTAATATTGACCTCATTTTCTAAATTCTCACAAAATGATTTATACATTACATACTCCATATTCTAATAGCATATTATCTCGATAAGGGCAAAATTATCTTTTTAGAAGGATTTTTTTATAATTTAAAAAGCACCAATTCAAAGAAATTAAAATAAATAAAAGTGCTCAATTTCCATTATTTTTGTACAAATTCCTACCATATTATTTAAGAAACTAAAATAAATAGAGAAAATTTGAACACAATGAATGGTTTTCCATTTCAAAAAAAAAAAAAAAAGTATCAAATACAATGTACTTAAGCACATAAAGGAATATTCACAAAATATTTTTTTTTTTTTGTTTTATTGATAAATGAATTTTTATCAAATTTAAACCAAATTTTTAATAAAATTTTATGTAATTTAACAGTCATTTTTATTATTATATTTATGCTTAAATTTTATTTGAAAATTTTCTTGTGTTGCTCAAATATAAAAATGAAAAAATGCAAATTTTAAAATTATATATTTGTATTTTAATTTTGAATTTATAAGTTAATTATATATATATATATATATATTCTTTGAAATACAAAATTATCAGGTTTATATGTATATGAAATGATTTTTTTATGTAAATATATTAGATGAAACAATAAATTCTCACAAAAATGTTATATCCAATAATTTGGAAATACCCAAAAACAAAAATTGACAAAAAAACCACTTTTTACTTTATTTAAAAAACAATTTCTGATTAACATTAAACTTATCTACTATTAATATTATTATATATAATCATTTTATACCAAATAAAAGAAAGATAAATAAAATGAAAAAAAATAAAACCCGGTCTAAAAAAATCTGAAAAAGAGTGGAACGAAAAATAGTAAAATTTGTTGAAAATTCACCAACAATTATTGATCTATAAACTGATATTATCAACTAATAGTATTTAATTTTTCAATTTAACTACGCTCTACTTTAATCGTGTAACAACCTATCGAAAAAAAATCTAATCAAATTAAACAGAGTGGGCTACTTGAATAAAGAATTGAAAACAATACAACTAAAGATATAAAAATTTAAAAAATATTTTGTAAATTTATTTTAATTTTCAAATTGAATTTGTGTATAGTAATTTTATTCTTTAAATTGTTTTAATGATGTTGAAATTTGTTGGATTTATCGATTATTAATTTTTAATTAAGATAGTCCTTGAGTTTAATAATAAGAAAATTTTTAATGTATTAAATGTGTACTTTCCAATCCAAATAGTGTCTAAAACAGATTGTCATGGTATATATTTCAAACTTAATTCAGTTTTCTAAAAAAAAAAAAGAAATAAACAACAAAAACTTATAAAAAAAAATAAAAAAAAGTTAAATTTAATTGATTAGGGAAATCAAAAGTATTGGATTAAAAAAAAAATTTTGTATGTTGGAGATTAGTAAGTTATTTTATTTTGAGAACCTTAATCCAAACAGCATGCCCAATCAAATTGGATAAAAAGAGTTCTCTAGTTAGATCATTGAAATTTTTGGAATTAAGTTTATTTATTAAATTCTGTGGAAAACAATTAAAAAATAATTTCAAAATTCATCTTTAAAATTAAACAAAAAGTGCAAAACAAAATTTAATGATAACACCGATAAAGAAATATTTATTCTCTATTTCTTTTTTAAGGTCCACCTCTCTATCTTTCTATTTATCTTTTGAGTAAAAACCCCACAATAATAGCGAAATAGCAAAATTATTCCAAATAAAAAAAAAAATAAAAAAAAAAATAATAATTTATTAAATAACAAAATAAAGTTTGGAAAAAATAATTTAATAATATGAAACAAATTTAACCGAATTGGCAATAATTTTATCGCCATCCGTTGAAGGTAAAAAAAAATCTTCACCTTTTTTATCAGAAATGGGGAGAAAATTTAAAACAACAACAACCCCGAACCAAGGTTTTTTTTGCCTTAGAGTAATTAAAGCATTCTCATCATCGTAATTTGCAATAACTAAAAGTAATTCGTCGTCATCAATTGATTTTGTTAAATTCGATTTTATATGGAAGGAGCAAATCCCGCCATCGAAGGATTTTACATTTTTCATGATGGGGTGTTTTGGATCAAAAATTTTGCCGATTTTGGATCTTTTGTTGACAATAGCTTCGCCTTTGCCAATTGGCAAAAAATCCAAGATCCGTCCTTTAATTTCATTTTTGTAGCCGAGAATTAAAGTGTTCACTGAACAAACGACCACCCCCTTTCCAGACTCAACAAACTTTGCAAGTAAATCGCCAAGGACCACTGAATCTTGGAAATTGTTATAACTGAAAACAAATATGGAATCAAATTTTTTGATTTCTTGAAAGGATGGCGTGCGATCATGCACATTGATAAATTCAACTTTCCTAATACCCTTTGATTTTATTGATTCAATAACCTGATTGATCCTCCTTACAGAGGAATGCGAGGCTAATAATAGCACTTTTAATCGTTTTTTATTTCTTCTTGATCTTTCGAATTCCTTTCCCCTTATCGAAGATAATTTTTTACAGATCTTGGATGTGCTCTTAATTATGGTCTCCAATGGGATAAGCTTGGAACGTCCGATTTCTCGCAAGCCCTCTAATCCCACATATTCCAATTTGATTAACGGTAATAAATTTTTTATTTTCTCAGCTACTTTCTTGGGATCTACTTTAATTATATTTTTTTTTTCGGTTGTATGATTAGAAACTTTACTTTTTTTTTTATTTTTGCTCGTATTTTGATTAGACAATCTTATTTTTTTTTTCGATTTTTCCTTCTCTTTCTCTTTCTCTTTTTCTTTTTCTTTTTCTTTTTCTTTTTTTGTTTCTTTTTCTTTTTTTGTTTCTTTTTCTTTTTTGATCTCTTTTTCCATATTTTGAATGTTCTTTTCTTTAAAATTCTTAATTTTGGATCGAGTATCTTTTTCTTTTTTTTGCTGTTTATTTTTTTCCTTGTTTTTTTCCTGTTCCGTTTCTTTCTCTTTCTCTTTCTCTTTCTCTTTTTCCTTTTCGTTTTTCATTCTGTTTTGATCTTTTTGATCTATATTCTCTTTTCTTTTCTCATGGTTGTGGATTGGGCTATTCTTTAAAAATATTTTTTTAATGTTTGGATCATGTTGAGAAAACCATTCGCCCCTTTCCCGAACTCTCCTGAATAGTTCAATTTCTGGAATCATTAAGTTATTATTTTTCAAAACCGTTTCGATTGTAGACTCCTTTAAAAAATTAAAGATCCCCTGAATTTTCAATACTTGATTGGAATTGTCTTCAAAAAATGTTAGTGCCTCCTTTTGTACCTCTGGATCGTTCAGTTGTTTGGCTTGCTCTAGTGTCGACAAGCAATTTGCTAAAGTTAAATTTTCAACCAAATATCGTTTGCAGATCTCCTTTAAACCGATAATTTGTAATTGCTCTGCGGTTGATAAGACAGATACAACAGTTTTGCTTGTTAGATTGACCTTTTGTGTGTAAATATAATTTAAAACAGTCCGAAAGATAACAGGCTCAATAGTGGGAACAAACAGCTCGGTTAACGATCGTGGTAGTGATCGCCAATTCTTTGGGAAAAACATTTTTCGGTATAGCGAAGATGATGCAGCAAGGATCACCTTATGCGCATAGATTTCTTTTTCCTTTTTCCCAACAATAAATTTGACATCAGCAAGTTCAGGTTCATTAATAATTGTACTGAGAAGATGTTTTTTTGATTGAAACTCCATTATTTTGTTGAAACAAAAGGAAGATTGTTTTGGAATTTTTTGAGTTAAATAAACATTTAAGAAAAAATGAATCAAAAACTTTCAAAACACCACAAGAATAGAACAAAAGTGTTCTCACTTTTTTTGAATTCACAACAAATTCTTCTTTTTGGAAATTGTTTCAAATTTAGAAAGGAATTACAAGATCAAAATTATATAACTTTCAAGTGAAAAGTTTTTGCATTGAAATTTTTAAAAAACATGTAATTTAATTACCATTTGGCTTATCGGTTTTTAGAAAAACAGTTTCAGGTTTTTTGAATGTTGAATAATATTTTTATTAAGAGTTCTTTGAAAAAATTCGAACAAATTTTTAAATGTTTTCTTTTTTTAAATAATTTTTTACCCTTTTAGGCTGATAAAATTTTATGTCAAGTATTTGAAATTTGCAAAAAATGATGAAAGAATCTAAGAAACTGAAATCTTGTAACGATCATGCTGAAAGTTCAAAAAGTCTTGAAAGTGTTTCTATCGGTTATACTATTGTTATAGTGAACACAAGTAAAATTGTATACTGATAAATTCAAATTGATGTTTTGAAATTTTTAGTTCAATTTCCATTTTTGTAATCTAGGGTCTCAACTTTTAAAAACAACTCCAGAGTAAGAATATTTGAAGTAACAACTAAATTTACAAAGTTTTTCAACATTTAAGCCAATAGAATGCTATATTCAAAATGATTAAAAAAATTTTTAAAATGTAAAATGAAGCAAAAAATTTTGAGATATTTATTTGAATTTATTAGTATTAATTTCACAATTTTGCAGAATCATGGATTTGTATTATATAATGGTGTGTTTTTATCTTAAAATGAATTAAATTGGTTAAAACAGAATATTTTGAATTATTCTAGAAAAAGAAATTGGTTTAAAAATTGAAACAAATAATAATTGTCTCAAATAGATATCACAATCGTAAGATATATATAACCCTTTTATTGAATTTAAAACAATGAAATAGATTTTAGGTTTGTTTTTTATACAAATATTTTTATTAAAATTTATTTATATTTATAAGTGTGTGATTTTTATTTTGAAGTTTCTATTTCAATCAGTATTGCCTTTTTGTTATTTAATTTGGATGAATAAAATATGATTTTCCGGGGTCAATTATTGAAAATTTTATTGATTTTATCTTATTTCAAAACTGAATTTTGAAATTTCTTTTTTATCTTGTATCGTTTTTTTCCTAAAAAATTTTTTTCAAAAGTGTTGAAAGATCAACAACAAATTATCTTAATCAAGGTAGATTTATTTATTGGGGGGTTACATTTGAATTCAAGTTTCTAGTATTTGGTTCTTTCGTTAAAATCCGATTAGTGAAAAAAGAGTGGTAATAACCTGAAAGTCTAAAACTTCACTTTTACCAATTTCCAAGAAGAAGAGAAAACTATACATTTTTCTTTGTTTGTGTCTCTTCGCTTTTTAGTGTTCAAATTACATTTTAAATAATAATTTCTTATATTTTTTTTTATGTGTAAAATAAAAATGTCTTAATAAAATAATATGTTGAATTGTTTGATCAGTTTGTGAAAATTTCAAAGGCTTACTTTTGTTTGTTGTCCCAGCATTCTATTGTGTCATGTGAATAAATTAAATTAAAAAAATTAAAAAATTATTTCTAATGAGGTGCTTTAAATTATAATAAATTAGACTAGCATGGTCAAATAAAGAACAACTGTTTTACAGATCGACTTTGAAAAATAATAATAGACTGAAATTCTTTGATTTTGGTATTATACTCTAACTTGGATAGAACTTACTCGCAAAGTTAAAAGGGGTAATAGTTTAGAAAAAAAAATAATAAACAAGAGAGTAAGGTGATAAACTATCGTCTTATCTATGTTTTTATCCATACTTTATTGGTAAAACTTTTTAATTTAAACAATTATTTTATAAACAAAATTTAGGTTTTAAGAAAATGATATATCTGAAGATAATTAATAATGTCAAATAAATTTTCTGATTTGTAGTATTCTGGGTATTTTTATTATTTTTTCTTTCTAATATTATAATATTTTGAGGTTCGACAATTATTTCTCATTAAATTATTATTCTCTATATTAAAGGTTGAATCGGCCTACCAGCCAAATCAATACAAAAAGAAAATTAAGTTTTACACAGATCGTAGTATTGATGTGTTTTGTTTTGGTTGATTTACAAACTTCATTGTTATTTTTATTGGTTGGGGGTTTAGATTTGAATTTTATTTTAAGTCCTAAAAAAGAAAATAATAATTATATAGACATTTGCAAAACGAGGAATTTTTAGATATATATACCATCAGAATCATCGCGTTTTTTATGGTTTTCTTTTTGAATAAAAAGAATAGTTAAAGATGGGGGGCTTCCCACTCCAATTTTTTCCTCGCTTTTTAAGTTCTAGATACTCCGTTTTTATAAATAAAAAATTTTTGAAAAGTCAAAGTTCTATAAAAAGTTTTTTTAAAATTTACAAATAACAATTATATTATATAATTTTCCCTTCGAGATCAAATAAAAAATAAATAGAAAATAAAAAACCAAAGCATAGATGACGATTGTATGAAATAAAACAAAAAACTCAACATGTCATCATTTTTTATAGGTATGTCCTTTCTATGAAAAAAATAAAATAGATTAATGTTTCTAAATAAATTAAAAAAAAAATAAATCTATATAGATTAATTTTAAATTGTAATGGTTTGTAATTTTTTTCATGAATAATTGTGAAATCTATTATTTTATGATTAAATTGTTGAAAGTGGGTTTAAATATAAGAGCAACTAGGGTATAAATTGCACTTCTTCAATAATAATAAAAAATAATTCAATATATTTTCTTAAAAATGAAAATGAAAAAAATTCTTAGGTTTTCATTGAGAAAAACAATTATGTTCATTTTGATCTCCAATTGAAGGCCCAAATAAGATAACAATATAAAACAATATGTTTATTCTACAATCATTTTCACCTTTTCCAG
This sequence comes from Anaeramoeba flamelloides, assembly GCA_027625915.1. NCBI lineage: Eukaryota > Anaeramoebidae > Anaeramoeba > Anaeramoeba flamelloides. Next base: position 919,488 of record JANTQA010000038.1, read on the forward strand.
TAACATTGAAATAATATGTTTTTTTCTAGTATACATCGATCTTACAATTAAAAAAAATAAAAGGGAATTATGTATCTTATAAAAAATCGAAAAAGAAAAAACGATAATGTAAAAAATAATCTCAATTTTGAAATTAATAAAAATTAATATTTTTCACCTAATATCGATCCAAATCTTCATTATATGTTATTCACACATTATAACTAAACATCTTTGATTGGGAAATAAACTATTTTACTAAAATTTTAAACTTGGTTTATAATTTTAATTGGGTGATCTAAGGTTTAATCTCAGTATTCTTATCAAAAAAATTTCTCAATTTTTTGGATCAGAGGCTTTTTTTCTATATTTAATAAAATTAGTATTTTAAATTAACATAAATTTTCAATTTTTAAAATTTTTTTACTTCTTTTTAGTTTTTGTTTTTCTTTTTTCTTGTTTCCCGTTTTACAATTTTTTCATTTACCAAAAAAATGTTTGACAACTCAAATTCACATGAATAATTAAGATCTATTTTCCACAGCCCGAAAATTCACTCAACAATTACATCACTCGGATAAATTCCTTTTGTTATGTAGTCCTGTGTCTTTATTGTTCGCTTGGCTTTATTAATCAATAAAAAAACAATAAACAAAAATTAGTACAAAAATGGCAAAGGTTTAAAGGGAATCTTTTCAATTGAGATTACCTGAAAAATGCTTTAAGGAAGAACAATAATTACTTTTATTTATAGTTTCAATTGCTTCATTTATTAATAATTAATGTAATTTTAGTCTAAGAAGCAAAAAATTGAAAATGGTGAATTGTTCGGATAGGGTTAGAATATATATATTTAATAAGAAAAAAAAAATTCTTAATTTTTTTTTCAAAAAGAAAAAAAGGAATAGATTTAAAATTCTTCTTCGTCTTCTTGAGGAAGTGGGATTTTGGTGGCTTCTTCAAGTTCTTGTTCGTTTCTTTCCATTTCTTTTTGATCAACAGAAACGATTGGTGGTGCAAGTGCTGGTGCCTTTTCAAGAACTAAATTGTTATCGTTCATGAGTCTTCTGGCAAGATAGATAAATGGCTTTTCGAAATTGTAATTTGATTTGGCAGAGATGTCATAATAAGGGATGTTTTTTCTTCTGTGGAAGATGATTTGTTTGGCTCTGACTTTTCTGTCTTTGATATCACACTTGTTTCCAACTAAGACCATAGGGATTGTTTCACATACTCGGACAATATCTCTGTACCAGACTGACACGTTTTTGTAGGTGTCTCTTGATGTTACGTCAAACATGACAATGGCTGCATGTCCTCCAATATAATAACCGTCTCTTAATCCCCCGAATCTTTCCTTTTTGATGATAAATAATTGAGTTTTTTTTTTTAAAAGTTTGGTTTTTAAATAATGAACGGTTTTTGTTTCAAAAAAAATGCAAATAAAAAAACAAATTAATTATTATTGAAAAAAAGGATTTTTTCTTTTTTTGAAAAAGAACAAAAGAACAGAAAAGGTGTTTTGAAAAAATAACATACTTGTCCTGCTGTATCCCAAACATTGAAACAGATTGGTCCTCTATTTGTATAAAAGACTAATGGATGTACTTCAACACCAACGGTAGCTATATTTAATTAAGTTTTGAAAAGAACATTTAACAAAAGCACAAGAAATAAAAATAAAAAATAAAAAAAAATTTATTTTGAATTGTTTTGTTTGGTGTGGAAACTAAAAAAAAGAAAAACAATAAAAAGTTTTTCTTTTTTTCTTTTCCAATAAGATCAAAAATATCAAAAATGATTGAAGTAAACTTACCAATATATTCTTTTCTAAATTCACCAGTAAGATGTCTTTTAACAAAGGTTGTTTTTCCAACACCTCCATCACCAACAAGGACAATTTTAAAAGTGTGTGCGTTTTGTGGAATTTCTTCGTACTAATTTTTTTAGATTCAAAAATTACGTAAGAACAAAATCAAAAAAAAAAAAAAAAATAACAAAGAAAAGAAAAAAAGAGTTTCTGTTTTAAGAGTTCAAAGAAGAAGAAAATTCCAATGAAAAAATAAGAAAGTAATTTTAGGAATATTTACACTCATTTTAATTTTAACAAAATTTATAAAAAAATGAAAAATTCACACTGAAATTTTTCTTTTTTTCTTTTCCCATTCAGATTTTTTTGATTAAAGTTGTTGTGTTTTTAATGTTTCGTTTCATTTTTTTTGATTTCTAATTTTATATTTTCTTGATTACGAAATTGGTTTGTTGATAAAAAGTATTTTCTGAAATCGTCTCTTCGTTTGAAAATTTGAGTAACCACAAACTTTTAGAATCAACTTTCCTAAAGTAACGGATAGATTATTTTTAAAAAATTTATTTTATTCAAAAACGAAAATCAAAGATTTAGAATTCAAATTCGTCAAGAGAAAACCACAAGAATATTTTTCATGTTGATTATTTGATTTTTTCAATAAACAATTTCATTTTATGATTGATTTTTGGTAAAATGAAATAATAAAACTGTTAAATTCTAAAAAAGCACCTAAATGATTAATAACAGGAGTCTTGTATTAAATCTTCAGACCCTTTCAGAATTAAATTTTCATTATGGTGTTAAGGTAAATTATGAAATTTTTACTAATTCAGAAAGTAACAGGCTTGTGTTCTCAACGAAAACCCAATACTATAATTTAACCAATGAAAAAAATATTTGCTTACTCTAGCAATAAAAGAAACAAATTAGAAGGCTGAGAACCTTATGTAAACCAGAAATAGGAGTATTTAAATAAATATAATATAGAATTAAGGGGATTTTGAACGACGTCAGACAACGATCCGAATAATGCGTGCAAAAAGACTAAAATCCGTTTTTCAAAATAAAATCTGAGATTTTTTTTCTTCTTCTACCAATGGAACATCCAATTCACTACTAGTAGTATACCTGAGTTCGAACCAATTCTGATTATAAACTCGTTGATATTTGGAGTAAATTTTAAATTATAAATCAAAATTATTGTAATTTTCTCATTTGTTTTTATGATTAAAATTTTCTTTATTAATTTTGTCTGTTTTTTGAGATAAATTTACAATTTGATCCTTTCATTTTTCGAATTTCTTTTTTAATAATAGAACTTTAAGAAATCAATGACCATATTTAATTAGGGTTAATCATCAGTTTCTTTGATTGGTAAATGTATATGTCTTCTATAACAAAAAAATTTGCTATTTGTTTTGAAATAGCGATTAAACAAATCTTCTAACATTATTTTGACAAATATCGTAATTTTGGGAAATAAACAAAATTTGAGATTTCAAAAGTGCAGAAATCAAATTTCAAAAGAATTGTGAAGAAGTAGAAAGAGCAAATTAGCAACTTTTTGACAAAAAAAAGAGAAATATGAATTTTTTGATTTTATGAAAAAAAAAGATTATAGCATTAAATTTGAAATAATTATCAAATTTTTGCAAAAGTTACAATAATATCATTTTTCTGTTTTGTAAAATTCAAGATCTAATTTCAAAATTCAATTTAAACACATACCAATTATTTTTATATTGGTTCCGATCATGATGAAAAAAATTTTCTGTAACCAGAGCATTAAAACCATAGGCTAAATATAAAAAAATGTGTTTCTTTTTTCTTCTTGTTGCAATTCAATATGGTGAATATTACATAAAATTATACCTAACACCAGATTAATTTTGAAGGTTAACCCGTTGTTATTTTTAGAATATTTTCTATTAAGAATTGAATTAATTGAAAATCTTTATTAAATGTTTCACTCTTGCAGATTTGCCAGTTTTTTTTTCTATTAAAAAAAAAATTTTCATAAAAATTTACTCATTTTTTTGATATAAATTTTATTTATTGTTTATTTGTTTTCATTTTTTTATAATAGAACTTTAAAAAACCAATATTGTGTTTATATCTAGCCAATTGTTAATTTTTATGATCACTTTATTTCTTAGTTTTTTAGAAAAAAAAAAAAAAAAAAGAATATATGGTTTCTATTTTGAAAAACAATATTCCATAAATCTCTACACAATATTTAAAAAAAAGTATCACCAACTACCGGAATTTAAAATAAATACACTTTGCTAATTTTTTTCCAGGATAAATCAAAGTAAAACAATACACTTTATACACCACCCAAACACAACCAAATTGTAAAATGACAGTTTTATCTTTAAGGATAAAAAAGGAAGAGATTATTGAAATCTTGAAGGCTTTATATTTAATAATAAAAAAAATTGTATCAAATTCTCATATTTTTTTTTTTTATTTTTAATATAAAAAATGAATCAAGACCTTTACTAAATCAATTTAATATATATATGAAAACAAGTTAAAAAAACATAACTTTTGTATCCTTAAAATAATAAAAAAAAATATAACTAATTCAGAGTTATGGTTGACATAATTTGAGTAAAATAAGATTAAAAAATTGAAAAATCTTCATCTCAAAGTAAACTAATTTTTACAATTATTTAATTGATTATACTCGCCCACACATATATACACATAAACTGTTTTCAACCAAAGGGAAACAGTTTTATTTTGAAGCAATGGAACAAATTCTTAAGTTTAACACAGTTTTCCTCTCAAAATAAAATACCAATTTTTGGATCAGGATTTTTGTTTCCAATTTTTTCAAGTCCTTTTTTTTTTACTTTTTTTTTCCTCTTTTTCTTTTCTTTTTCTTTTTTTGTAAGAATTCTTTTTGAAAAAAATATTAAGGTTTTAAAACCCCAAATTAACTATCATAAAAGTTATTTTTTGTAATTACTTTTAAACTGAACAGATTTACAATTAAAAAATCCTATTGTCAACAATTTTAATTTTACAAAGAAATTGAGAATTTTGAGAAAATACATCCCAACCCAAGTGGCCAAAGAATTGCCTAAACCTTTCATTTTTACACAAATTTTAATTTTCTTCAGATATTTCTTTTATGAACACCTACTCCAACTGTAAGTTAATTGTTTCTCTTATTTCTAAAAAAAATCTTCTGTTGGTTGATTTTTAAAATAAAAAATGAAAAATTCATTTTTTGCTGGGAACTTTAAGTGGAATGGAGTTTTTGTACTTATATACCCTTAATATTAGAACTATATAATTGCTAATTTTGGATAGGTTATTCATGAAATTTTATTATAATTATTATTTTTTTCATTCAATTTTCCTTACCCCCTTTTTTTTTTTTTTTTTTTTTTTTTATTTTTTTTTCTCTCTCTATTTCTTTATTTAATTTTTCTTAATATACCCCCAAAACTAGATTAATAAATAAATTAAGATGTTTTTCAAAGTTAAAATAAATTTATTTTTTGAGCATCATCTGTCATTATATAAACTCCAATATAAAATAATAACCATTTGCAAATATTTCAAACAAACAAATTATAAAAATAAAATTAAAAAGAAAAAAAAAGAAAAAAATAAATCATAACAAAAAATCACATATTTTGCATATTTATGATAAAAATAAAATAAAAAATATAACCTCGAATTTATACAAAAAATACATCAATTTAGAAAAAGATGAAGATACCGATCTATGTTTCACACCACCCTATAAAAAAATGAATAATTCTGATTATCCCATAAATCTAAATAAATAATTTAAATAATATCTTTGGATTTATATAAAATATAGAAATATTATTTATCTTGTCATCAGTAAATGATAAAGAATACAATGATTGTTTATTAAAACTTCAAAACAAAAATTTATAAATGATTTCTGTATATTAGAACACTACCAAGTACCATCAAATGTATATCCTTCCCAGAATTCAAAAGAATAGAGTAAAATCAAAGGGTTTTTTTATATATATATATATATATTTAAATTTTGGAACATTTAGCAATGTTTTCTTCCGGGTTTTAGTTTGATTGTTAAATTTTCAAGATTTTTTTGAGGTTTTCTATTTTATTTCAAAAAGTAAAAAAAACCTAACGAAAATTCATTTATTTTATATTTAAACTGAAAATCCAAAAAACCTAAAGACACATTTTTTAATTTGAGAAAGAAAAAGAAAAAATAAAGAAATTTTGTTTTTATTCTAAAAAGCAAGAAAAGCTATTGGTGCCTTTCCAGAATTCAAAAGAATAGAGAAAACTCAAGGATTTTACTCTATTCTTTTAAATTCTGGAAAAGATAAGGTGATTTTTATTGGGGTTTTCTGTATTATTCTATAAAATCCATTGATTTTCCAAATCAAAAGAAAACTTAAGAAAACCAACAACAATTTTTTTTAATTTAAAAGAATAAGGTAAAATCTTAGATTTTTACTCTATTCTTTTGATTCCTAGAAAAACACAGAGACAGTAAGCTGTAATTCATTATCCCATTCAAAACTTGAAAAAAATTTACTTTTTAGCAAAAATATAAAAAGTTTAATAAAGATAAAAATAAACTTGACAAAAATTTAACCAGAAACAAAAACAAAATAAATCAAATGGAATTGTAAATAAAAACTAAAATTAAAGGTAATTATTTTAATTTTTGTAAAAAAAAATGGAATTGTATAATTTGTGTAATCTAAAAAATTAAAAAAAAAAAAATAAAAATATCTAAAAAAAAACAAAAAGATGGCTTAGTTTATAAGCCATAAAAAAAAAAAAGGAGAAAAAGATGGATTATGGAAAAGTTTAGTAAAAAAAATTAAAAGCCACTTGAATTTTCTTCAAGGCTATCATTACTAATTAATTCGTCATCATATTGGTTTTCTGATAATTCGAACCCATTTTCGTTAAACTCTTGATCTGAAATATTGGATGTATTTGAATCATTAGAAATTTCTAATGAACCAGCTTGTATTGTATTTTCGTTTAATATTTTTCTAGATCCTTGAGTAGGTACAAATTGTATTGAAAAGGCAACCATCCATAAATTTAAAACAATTAAAAAAGAAATTTCCAAAAATGAAGAGCTTGATAATTTTAATGATTTCTCAAAAGCAATTGCTATGATCACAACGACAAATAAAGAAATAATCGAATTTGATAAAAAAATCCATTTGATGTTTAATTCAGGATGTGGTATACATTCAATTCTTGACCTAAAAAATAAATAAAGAAACCAAAATACCGCAATAAATTGAATCAAAAGAGAGATGACAACAACGGGATAATTTGTTTTTTTCCACGGGAATAATTCATGATGTGTAAAACCCCAACTTTGTAATCTTCCAAAGATTGCTTCGGTTGTGAGAAATGCAAAAAAAATAACTGCAAAAATAATTTTAATCAAATAGAAAGTTAAAAACCCTCTTTGAACGTTGTTCTATTTTAAAAAGAAATTGATTATTCAAAAAGAAAAATAATAAAAAATAGGAAAAAAAAAAGATAGAATTAAAAATAAATTATAAACAGTAATTAAGAAACGGGAAAATTTATTTAAATTTTTTTCTTAATAAGCCACGAAAAGATCAATAAAACAAAAACCTTAAAAAATTAAAGTAAAAGAAAAAAATTAAATTTATTTGAAAAAAGTGCGAGTAGAAAACAATTTTCAAAAGTATCTTTAAAACAGTCACCATACTAAAATAGAGCTATTTTGAGGGCACTATTAAACATCTTTTTATTATTTTTTTTTCAAAAGAAACTACAAATTATTTAATAAAATAGAGGTTTTGATGATAACATGCTAATATTCACGATAAAGTTACAAAAATTGCGATAATTTCCATCAAATCGAGATAATATCAGAAAATCGCGATATTCAATATTATCGCGATAATATAACAAATCGCGATATTCTATAAAATCGCGATAAATGCCAAAATATCGCGATTAAAAAGTAATCGCGATATAATAGTTGATGAGTTTTTGGGTTAATTTAGAAATATTTTTACAACGAAATTTTTTTTTTTGATCAAAAAATAGATTTGGTGAAAAAAAGTCATTCTTTGAAAAAACAACAAAAAAGATACTTGATTCAATCAATATCAGATCAAAGAGTTTTATTGTGTTTTCATTTTAGTTGGTTGTCAAACTTATCGATCCTTTTAGATCAACAACAATAAGAACTAAAGAGAAATAAATATTTTTTCAGTTAATCGTGGTGTTGTAAATTAAGTTGAATAAAAGACCTTCTAAAACAACCAACACTTTATCTGTTCTTTAAAGAATGTGTTCTTGGGTTAAAACATTTTCAATATTCTCCGAAAGCTAAAAGGGGTCGGTAAACTTTTCATTAGCTTTCACAACATCCTTGCCAGATGATCACCAATTATTAAGATTTTTTATAGATTTGTGTTCTTGTTCTTTTTCTTCTTTGAGCATCTTTGTATTGGACAGAAAACACAATTAGAGCTTAGAGGTTATTGTTTGACCGATCACCATAAGAAGGAAAATTATTCTTTATTCTTTTTTGCCATTTAAAATTGTGAATGTAACAACTACATTTTAAGAAAACACATCTATCTTATATTCAAGTGTATTGTTGAAATGGGTAATTATTAGTTTGATCATAAAATTTGTTTGAGATTTTATATTTTGTTAAAAAAAAAATAAAAAGAAAAAAATTTTGCATTTCCACTACAAACCAAACTCATTCCCTTTATAAGAGTTTTCTGTCTTTCAAAACTTTCAAACACTTGAAGACAGTACACAACCCTTACAAACACTTTCAAACATTTATGAAAGGGGAAAGTGTTGTAAAATTCAAGAGATTTTTTTAAGGTAATCTCAAAAAAATAATTTTTCATTTTTTCGCGATAATGTTGAATATCGCGATAAAGTTGGGTTAATCACGATTTTTAATATTATCACGATTTTATTGTTAATATCATGATAATATATGTTATCATCAAAACCTCTAGTATATTTTTTCGAATTCACTAAAATAACGCAGGATATATTATTTATTTTTTGAATTCAGATATCCTGATTTTGTGATTATTTTCATAGGCAAGACAATTCCAGAGAAAATGATCCAAATTTTCAATGTTATTAATTATTTATTTTTTTTTGTATAATTTCACAATATTTTGATTTATTTTTGTTCATAGCGTAAGAGTGCCTATTTAAATAGTTTGTGATCGTTCTTTGTTTTAAAATTGAAGTTGAACCTTTACATTTTTGAAATTTTTTGTTGTTAGATTTTCCAACATGTACCATTCTTGTTAAATATTTTTGAACTTTCCAAATCGAACTATTTTCTTAATGATTAATTCGGTATTTATCAAATTCAATTTCTAATTTTTTTAATGTTTTCGATTTACAATTTAGATTTTCTGATTTTTTTTTCTCGAAATTGCTAAATTTTGATTATTAAATTGTCAAGTCCATGATTAATAATTTTTGAATTAATTTAAATTTTCTTTTGTAAAATAAATATCATAATAAAGCTATTTTTTACTGTTGTTTTATAAATAATTCTTTGGGAATGTGGAGTTTAAAAAAGGATTATTTTTCCATTTATTTTTTTTTGAGTTAACTTTTTTTTTTTAAGAAAGAATTTTTATTTTTTTCCATTTTTTAACTGGCTGAATTTTCTGTAACTTTGGAAGAAGAGTTAACAAAGAAAAAAGGCCAAGTGATTACTTTCTAATACTGGTATACTGGAATATTACTGTATGTATAACTTTGAAAAGAAAAAAAGAAAAAGCAAATGCAAACAATATCAATAACTAAAAAAATATATTAGATCAAAAAGAAAAAAAAAAAGAAATGATAAGCTTCCAAACAACCCTCGCCAAATGAATATTCATGGTCATTTATCAAAATAAAGTAATTTTAACCAAAAGTAATCTGGTTGTGATTTTGGACGTTCTTAATTACTGTATATTGTTTTTAGTTTTTTACCAATTGCTTCTTCGAAACTTTTTTATTTTCTTTTTTTCCTTTTTTCTTACCAATTTTTAAGTTGATATTTTTTCACTTTTATAAAGTACAAAAATAATTTGAGTTTTTTGAATTTCTCTTTTGCAATCCTTGTTGTTAATTTTTTGAAGTAATTTTATTTTTAAGGGACTAGTTTGATTTTTTAAAAAAAATGAAACCTGTGAGAATATTAATTTTAATGTTTTTTGTGTAATTTGTGTTTTGGCTTTTAAAATATATGATTTAACCTCATCTAAACAATTTATTAATTATGAGTTTATTTTTTGGATTCAAAATTTCCATGTTTTCAATATAAGAGGAAAAAAAGTATCCTATTATCTTTATTAACAATTAAGTTAATTCTTGAAAATGGGTAAACAAATTGTTCGTTTTATGTTGGAAAAAATTGCTTTTAAATTTTTTTTTTTTTTATTTTGTTAGTATTATTAAATATTTTTATTTCAATAAAAATTAATAATAAAACTAGTTGAGGTATAAAAGATTAAAAATAAATGAATATTTGATAGAAGTTTAACAAAAAATTTATCAATGAATTTAGATCTATTCAGTAAAAATTACTTTTTTT